>CAIGQS010000036.1:0-146692 GCA_903798195.1 Danio kyathit
AGGAACATCGTAGATCTGTTTCTTCGCTCTTCTTTACTCTTTTTTAATGTATTATAGAAGTATCGGATCAGGTTTCGGTAGATACTCAAAACAAATAACTCGACTCAAGGGCAAAAAAACCTGATCAGGACATCCCTAATCTGTATAGAAAAAGGCCATCATTTATCTGAATAACTACATAGCTAACAATCTTACCATTTCTTTCAGTCTTAGACGTTCTGTTTTCTTTGGTCTTTGTGTGTGAGTCAGGGCTTTCTGGGTAAAGAAAAGAGACAGCTTATGAGAGATATATATATATACACACACTAAAATGTATAAATTACTGAACTCTAACACCCAGTTTCACAGACAAGGCTTAAGGCTAGTCCCAGACTAAAATGGATGTTTGAACTGTCTCAACAGAAAATATCTTGCACTGATGTGTTTTAAAGGGGTGGTCCACTAGGATATCATATCTTAAACTTTAGTTGATGTGTAATGTAGCTGTGTGAACATAAACGACATCTTTGAACGTAAGACGCTGAAAGTTCAATGCATCGTGAGACATTGACTTTTTACAGAGTTAGCTTAGCAAAACCTACAGCCAACGAAGTTTGGGGACTACAAAAAATACATCAGGACAAGTGATATCACCAACACTTCCCTCCGGTTTCACAAACAAGGTTTAAGGCTAGTCATGGATTAAACTGCATGTTTGAGCTGTCTCAACTGAAAATAACTTGCAGTGAGATGTCTTAAAATATGTCAGTGTCATTTTTTGTCTACAGGTGCACACCAGTAATGCATTTTTCTAAGGCTGATTTTATAAATGTGGCTTAAATAGCCTAATTTAACTAAGGTCTAGTCCTGGCTTAAGCTAAGCCCTGTTTGTGAAACTGGATCTTCAGGTTACGTGCATTCACCACGCGCACACACATGCTGCGCTGTAATGTTCTAGCAGAGAAAGCTAAAATGGCGTCTAAACGCTGCTATTTTCACAGAGCTTCTTCTGTTTCTGTATTTGGGCTTTTAAAGGACACGACACAAAGAGAGAAGTGCTTACAGTTTCATTTAATTATGTTCCAGATAATAATAAAAATATATATCTATCATTTGACAAAGGACAGCTTGCAGTATCTCTCTCAGTTCAGTGCTGGATTCGGTTAAAGCTCCTCCAACAGACTAAGCTGTGGACTGTGAACCACAACCTGCAAGTGTTTTTATTTGTTAAGATTAATAAATCTTGATGAACGTGTCTCTCTCGGACTCTTTCCCTGCGCTCTACAGCTCAAATAACCAACTCGCAAAAGATATGAGAACGCTTCATATTACTGACACATGCTTATAACCCGAATAGATGTGAAAGACAGTTGTCAGGTGTTATTTTACAGAGCAGGCGTGTTTAGTTGTGTGCTCTTCATCTTGTGTCAGATTTAAGCACAAACTGCTGCGGCTAACAGCTACTCTGACTGGTCTGTTTACACAGCGCAAAAGCGCGTGCTTGTAGGCGCGTGATGCTTCCTGGTAACATGGAGCTGATCTGCGAATCACAGCACATTACATAGCTGACCAATCAGAGCCTCTCGAGGGCGGAACTAGGAAATATGACAATCGTTTTCATGTTAGCTGAGTAGCTTTATATATCAAAGTACGATAATTTTATACAAATGAAGCATGAGCACACACTGCTTTGCATCTTATAAATACAACCAAGCCTTAAAAATACAATGTTCTGTCACAAGATGCACACCTGTAATGTATTCTTCAATGGAATTTTTATAAAAGCTCCTTAAATACCTTAATTTAACTTGGACTAGGGCTTAGTCCTGGCTTAAGCTAAGCCCTGTCTTTGAAACTGGGCTTGAAAGTCTAAGCCAGGGGTGTCCAAAGTCAGTCCTGGAGGGCCGGTGTCCTGCTGAGTTTAGCTCCAACTTGCTTCAACAGACCTGCAAGGAAGTTTCTAGTATACCTAGTAAGAGATTGATTAGCTGGTTCAGGTGTGTTTGATTAGGGTTGGAACTAAACTCTCCAGGACACCGGCCCCCCAGGACAGAGTTTGGACACCCCTGGTCTAAGCTGTATATAATCAAACTGCAAACCATCCGAGTTGGAATCATACGCCTCGTCATGCTCACGTCTGCATTTCAGGCGTCTGGACAACTCTGTAACACAGGAAAATTAACATCAGATTATCACAGCATACACAATGTACTTTGTGTATTCATATATACATATACTAGACAATATAAAGTTTTAATATTGCTATAGATCAACATTGTATTATCCAATATATTTTTAAACAAACATTATATATCATATGGGATAACTTGCATACCACCATGTTCTTGTCTAGGAGACAAGCAACTGTAAGGACAACACAAAAGACAAATGTTTTAAAAGGAAAAAAAGTGATATGTTCTTTACAAATTCACATGTAGTGTATATTGCAGTGCGAGGATAAAGAAAGAGCCTCCTCCATCCGGCTTCTTTACTTTACTCTTTACTTTACTCCTTTACTTTGGTGGAGTAAGGAAACGGTGAAAGCTCACTCCACTGAACATCCATTAGCCCACATGTTTAATTTCCTTTGTTAAGCACAAAGATTTATGTCAAAACTATTTCTAAATTCAGTTCTAATCTCCAGCAAAGGAATAAATGAACAATAATAATGAAGTGAGATCAAAACACGGAGTTATATCCAAACACACGTCCTGTTCTTATGCCCCATATGGTGATGCAGACGTCTCCAAAACCCCACAGGAGGACAAATCTACACTTGTGTTTATTAAAACAAATATAAATCTGCATATAATAAATAATGCTACTAATAATAATAATAATAATAATAATAATAAATAATAACAACAACATTATACAAAAGCAAGTTGTCATGAATAAACTGAAAAAGCCCCCCGAGGTGAAGGCATGGAGGCAGTGGTGTTTATATTGATGTAGAAAATAGCAACTTTTGTAATATTTTAATCCTTTAATTGTTTTCATCTGTAGAGATATTTGTGTATTGCTGTACATCCTGTGTGTATTCAGCAATGTGTACAATTCAGTAAGGCGCACAACTAAGGCGCTCTGCGCTGGACTTTAGAGCAGCTTTCAGCTGGTCTATTGCGCAGTCTATTTTAGTTCCTCAAAATAGGTTGTTTTCACATGACGTCATTGCTGACACGCGAGACTCAGATGGAGGGCAGGAAGTGGTTCTTCATAGGAATCACTACCAGAGCAATAAAATATTTCTGTTTTATGTTGTTTATAATTGTTTAAACTGGCTAATATAAGAAATGCCGAACAACTTTTATAGACTTCCAAAAGCTTTTGTTCATAAAGGGGTGAAAGTTCAAGAAATGGAAAAAAAGGTGGCGTGTGATAAACATTCTCAATACATCCATGTGTACAAACTTTTTTTGAACGCTATAATTTGTAAGAGCACCAATAAAGATTATATACAGGCCTAGCTGTGTGAATAAATATGGTAATGTGTTATATAAAAATCAGATACAAACACCACCACACTTATACAAAATCCAGGAGAATATAAATGATGTACCCTGTCATGTAAATCGCTGTAATGAAATCTCCGGCTTGTTTTGCATTAATCCAAGTCTTTACTGGCGTTTCGGCGGAATAAACACCCGTAACATTAACGTCTATATGCGCAGCAGCGGTGAATGTTTGTTAATGGCAAGTTCACCGACAGAACAAAAAAAATGCAAACTAGACAAAACTAGACGATTATTATTGTGAAGCACTTTTCCCTCTTACAAAAATAAATAAATAATAATATGCGTCCACGCTTTTGTATGCTTTCATCTGTTATTTTGTGATGTCTGGAAGATCCGCATGGGGAAAAAACTATAGGTTTTTGAACCACAAAGTGTTTGAGTATTGAATAATGAATGCTACCGAAGTTAATGAATTCTACCAAATACTGTAGCATAGTAAACTGATAAACTGTAATACTGTTAGTGTAAACTGTGGTGCATTGTGATTGCAAGGTTTCCGCTACATTCATTCATCCGTGGCGGGCCGCCACGCCAAAATTCATCCCGCCACGGCTACATTACAACTTCTCATTTTGTCGTGTTTTTTTATAGCGGATTATAATCGCACCAAAACATATTAGAGGTAAACAGCGCAAACTTTCTGTAACCGTAGTAGTGCTGTGCGCTGTTTGTTCAACCCTTTAAGGTGACATGCTGACTGACTCTCTGACAGACTGACTGACAGGTGCGTGAGTCCAGCAAACACGGTGTAGCTTTCAGTTAAGATGAACACAGTTTCTTTATTGATAAAGGTCAATGGCTTTGCATACAATGACTTTATCTTGCTGGAGTTTAGCCGTTTCATTTACTTACTTCAGGACGCGTTAATGTCGGAAAACGCACAAAAACGCACTAAATCGCGCTTCAGCAGCGCTTACTGGAGAGCGCACGAGAAGATCTGCACTTGAACGTGTAAATTTGAGTGCGTGCAAGAAGTTCTGAGGAAATCGGCGCGCAAGCAAAGAGATTCGCATGCTCGTATTACATGAATGCTATCTCGACTTGCAATACTGCGTGTAATATTTGTCTTTGAAATAGTTGGCAGATCTGTGTAAAAAAAAGTCCTGCCGCCACTGCTGGAAAAATCCTAGAGGAAACACTGGATTGTGTATAATTATAGTGTAGAGAAGTGAAACCTCTTAAATAATTTGTTTATTACTACAGTAGTCGTACCATAGCAACAATTACTATGACAGTTTAATTCAAGTAATTATCTGTAGTATGCTTCCAAACACTATAGTAATTTTTCATGTAATGTAATAGCTTATAGTGTCTACTGCCTCTATGACAGGCAAATATATTTTAGTTTAGTACAAAACTCGGCCCTCTTCATGATATAAGGATCATGCCCAACATATGTGGTTATTTTCTATTTATATCTCCTTTGAAATATGGTATATCACAAAAATACAGACTTTCCTCTATGACTCCCATTCAGTTTTTACTTCCTGCCCTCCATCTGAATTTCGCGCATCACCAGAATCACATGATTGAAAACAACCTATAGCAATGTGCCAACAATGCACCTTAACATACCTCTATTTTGGACCGGAACACCCGTGAGTCCGCAAAGTGGTGCAAATGGATTTACCATTTAAACAATGTGGCGCAAAACAGAAAAATTAGGGTTTCACTGGTTTGAAAACAGCAACACATCGTGGCAAACATGTCTTGCACCTTATTGCACCGGAAGTAGGGATGCACCGATCCCGATACTTGGATCGGATATCAGTTCGATACCACATATTTTTCCTGGATCGGGTATCGGCCAGCTGGTACCGATACAAATCCGATCTAGCACGTGCACTATATTCTGTGTAATTAAGGTTATAAGCCCACAAAAGCCACGAAGGTAGCCTATTACAAGGCACTGAAAAGTTGCCATGTAGGCTACTATATCCCAAATGTTCTGAAGCCATTCTATAGTTTAATGTGAAGTAAAAATGAATATTCACGTGCTTAAATTCATGTTCAGTTCAGCGCTTCCCGCCGCTGCGCCTGTCAATCATTCTCCATTCATTCACAATTCAAACTGCGTGTCGCGTTCATGACCACACAAAAAACTTTCCCCAAGACTATTTGTTCCTGTTAATATAAATAATCAGTGGAGAAATGCATTTAGTTTTGTATTAAATGGCTTCATTTTGACCTGTAACATGGAGTTTATTGACGTTTCTAATCATGTTGCGCTGTCTGTTAGATCAGCAGATCGCATTCGCAAAACTGGAGTAGAGGGTTATTACTATAGGTGGGCATAGATTAATTTTTTTAATCTAGATTAATCTAGATTAAAATGGCTCATTTGAATTCTGCCGAAGGCATTCAGAATATGTGTGTTACCCAAATAATAAGTCTTTGAGAACAGGTTTCTCAAGCCAGGTGTCGCATTAGACCAGGGAAACTGTTCTACTATGATAATTGGTGATGAAAATAAATGATGTTCAATAAGATGTACTTGTGTTTATTAACTGTTTATGCAGTTAAACATGTATTTTGAACTGTAGGCCTACATAAGCTCCAAACAGCGATTTCATACTTTCTTTTGATGTACGGACATACAGAAAATGCTGCTTTGCAAAGGCAAGTTCACAGAGCCCTGACGGTGTCAAGCATTGAGTATGTTTACATGGGCAACAATACTTTAATACGATTTTAATATGATTAAAACAATACTCTGATTAAGAGTCTACCATGTAAACAGCAATTTTTGATTACCTTAATGCAACTAGTCAAACTGTAGTTATGTAGTTCAGTCATAACTGAACTACACAGAAATGGAATTAATACGTGGAGTATGCAGATATTAGTGGCAATACTGACAAACTAGCACCATCATGTAGGACTTTTCGCCATATTTTCCGACAAGATCCACACAGGCGGCTGTCAGTAAAGGACCGCACAGACGTACAGACGCACACACACACACACATCGCGAAATGCGGAAGTTTCTTTTTCTTCTCATTTGGCGTTCGTTATTAAATTCCATAACACTCTCACCAGTCCTTACTCATTTATTAGCGTCTAATACCCCAGTTTGTCACGAAGGCATGACTAAAGTCAGGCATCCTGCTGATTTGATTCAGAAGGGCACTTCATTCTCAGACGGCTCACCGGTCAGGTATACATCCGCGCTAAACTTTCAAGGTAAAAGTCCCCATAGCTTGCGTAGAATAGACCCAGCTCTCAACCCAATTTTGAGAATAGATTAACGCCGATATTTTTTTTATCGCGCGATAAGAGTCTCGCGTTAACGCAGCACGTTAACGCTGATAACGGCCCACCACTAGTTATTACCTGCTCTTCACACACAAAGTAGGCCTACCTGAAACTTTAAGTTAGAAAAGGCTCAATAATACATTGGAAAGAACCTCAACGCACTGATTTCTCCCCTTTGCGCTGCTCAGTTTTCAGCTTCATCAAGCGCATCGGCTGCACAGAAGCGGCGTGCGCCGCTCCGTAAAATTATTCTCATAACGTGTTTCTGTTCTCTCATCCTTCCGACTGAGTTTATTCTTCCGAGGGGAATACTTTAAGTGCTGCAAATAGTTTGTAAAGCCTGGCTCACTGTGGTCAAAGTAGTTGTTAAAATTAATACAAGTGTAACTGACGGGAGAAATATAGATTGTCATTAACAGAAAATTATTTAGCCTAATATAGGCTTCTCTGAAACTGTGAATGTTTCACTGTCATTTTATTTATATATAATATTTTATTTAACAGACCAGTTTGTCAGTTTGTGTGCTGAAGCATAAGCGGACCTTGTTTTGAACTTCACCTCAAAGATACTTGTTTATTTTGTCGATAACTGACCAACAAAAATACATTAAAATAACCAACAAATTATACCAAACCAAATGAGTTTCAAAAAGATAATAATAATAATAATAATAATGTGTGCGTCTCCAGTGGGAGTGGTCACTGCACTAGCAGTGGTGCATAATAATGTGTGCGTCTGCAGTGGGAGCGGTCACTGCGCTAGCAGTGGTGCATAATAAGGTGTGTTCTGCAGTGGGAGCGGTCACTGCGCTAGCAGTGGTGCATAATAATAGGTGTGCGTCTGCAGTGGGAGCGGTCACTGCGCTAGCAGTGGTGCATAATGTGTGCGTCTGCAGTGGGAGCGGTCACTGCGCTAGCAGTGGTGCATAATAATGTGTGCGTCTGCAGTGGGAGCGGTCACTGCGCTAGCAGTGGTGCATAATAATGTGTGCGTCTGCAGTGGGAGCGGTCACTGCGCTAGCAGTGGTGCATATTAAGGTGTGCGTCTGCAGTGGGAGCGGTCACTGCGCTAGCAGTGGTGCATAATATTAAGGTGTGCGTCTGCAGTGGGAGCGGTCACTGCGCTAGCAGTGGTGCATAAATGTGTGCGTCTGCAGTGGGAGCGGTCACTGCGCTAGCAGTGGTGCATAATATAAGTGTGCGTCTGCAGTGGGAGCGGTCACTGCGCTAGCAGTGGTGCATAATAATGTGTGCGTCTGCAGTGGGAGCGGTCACTGCGCTAGCAGTGGTGCATAATAATAAGGTGTGCGTCCAGTGGGAGCGGTCACTGCGCTAGCAGTGGTGCATAATAATGTGTGCGTCTGCAGTGGGAGCGGTCACTGCGCTAGCAGTGGTGCATAATAATGTGTGCGTCTGCAGTGGGAGCGGTCACTGCGCTAGCAGTGGTGCATAATAATATAGGTGTGCGTCTGCAGTGGGAGCGGTCACTGCGCTAGCAGTGGTGCATAATAAGGTGCGCTTCCCACTGCGCTAGCAGTGGTGCATAATAATGTGTGCGTCTGCAGTGGGAGCGGTCACTGCGCTAGCAGTGGTGCATATAATAAGGTGTGCGTCTGCAGTGGGAGCGGTCACTGCGCTAGCAGTGGTGCATAATATAAGGTGTGCGTCTCCAGTGGGAGCGGTCACTGCGCTAGCAGTGGTGCATAATAATGTGTGCGTCTGCAGTGGGAGCGGTCACTGCGCTAGCAGTGGTGCATAATAATGTGTGCGTCTGCAGTGGGAGCGGTCACTGCGCTAGCAGTGGTGCATAATAAGGTGCGCTTCCCACTGCGCTAGCGGTGGTGCATAATAAGGTGTGCGTCTGCAGTGGGAGCGGTCACTGCGCTAGCAGTGGTGCATAATAAGGTGTGCGTCTGCAGTGGGAGCGGTCACTGCGCTAGCAGTGGTGCATATAAGGTGTGCGTCTGCAGTGGGAGCGGTCACTGCTAGCAGTGGTGCATAATAAGGTGTGCGTCTCCAGTGGGAGCGGTCACTGCGCTAGCAGTGGTGCATAATAATAAGGTGTGCGTTCCAGTGGGAGCGGTCACTGCGCTAGCAGTGGTGCATAATAATAAGGTGTGCGTCCAGTGGGAGCGGTCACTGCGTAGCAGTGGTGCATATAATAAGGTGTGCGTCCAGTGGGAGCGGTCACTGCGCTAGCAGTGGTGCATAATATAAGGTGTGCGTATCCAGTGGGAGCGGTCACTGCGCTAGCAGTGGTGCATAATATAAGGTGTGCGTTCCAGTGGGAGGTCACTGCGCTAGCAGTGGTGCATATAAGGTGTGTCTCCAGTGGGAGCGGTCACTGCACTAGCAGTGGTGCATTATAAGGTGTGCGTCTGCAGTGGGAGCGGTCACTGCACTAGCAGTGGTGCATTATAAGGTGTGCGTCTGCAGTGGGAGTGGTAGGGAGGGATTGAGCACCGAGGATTAGAAAACGCTTAGAAGTTGGAATAGTAAAAGGTGACTGATGGTGCATTTTTCATGAAAAACTTCAATGATAGACTTAAAGAAACTGAAAGTAGTGCAAAGGGAGCATTGAGGAGTAGCCAAAGGCTTTGAAAGGTGTTCCTTGATTTATATCAAGTGAAATTGCAAGTCCACAGCTAATCGCTGTGAAAATAGATGGGGTAAGCTAGACATGTGATTCTGAATGAATTCTGAACAGCTTGGTGTTATTATTATTATTATAGTATATTTACTTGTTAAATTTAGTCAATTTATTTATTTTATATATTTGTCTATTATTTATCATTTTCTTTTTTTCGTTTACTTAATTTATTAATTGTTCCGCTTGCAGAACAAAGATTATGTCTCTGTATACGTTAATAGCATCTTTAAAGTGTCACGAAACACCAAAACACATTTTTTGAGCTGTTGACAGTCATATCTGTGTCCCACGCTGCTTTAAACACTATTAGGACACATATATTTCACTAAAAAGTAAAAATTGGTTGTTTTTGCGTTATTTTGAGCAAATTCGTTCTTCCGGTTTGAGACGAATTTTTGAAGCTGCGTCACGGATTTTCACCGTATTTTGTGACAGGATAGTCTATACACACACGGCTTTCTGACGCTACCTACCGAGTGCATCTAAGTTAACGAGAAATGCGGAGGACTTTTTTCTGAAATGTTCCTGAATAAAACGTTAAAGTGCCAAACTGCAGTTACAGTCGACAAAGTAATAATTTGGCAAGTAATTACATTACTGATGTCCATGTAAACACAGTCACTGTCTTTCTCCCCTGCGTCTGCGTGCCCAAACAGAAACTCCCATATTTGCAAATCCTTCCCTCTTTCCCTCCCCCGACACTCCCACCTAAACAGAGCTGGACACGCCCACTTTCCTGACTTTTTCCAAACTAGAGGTGTGAAAACACCCTGCTGAGACAGGGAAGGGTTTCATGGCCCTTTAAGTTTATCCATGTTTATCCACCTAGACAATAAATCTATCTGCTGTGGGATATAGTCTATACAAGGCATTGTGATCGCCAATCGATTGCTCTTGACTGCCTTGTCCTGCGCTATACAGGTGTGAACTGTAGTGTTTGCTTTTTATGTCGAAGTAGTACGCTACGGACGCTATAGAAATAAAGATTAACTGAATTCATTGAATTGATGCGACCTTAAAACGGTGCACATATTATTAATGTATATACAAATAGTTTTACCTGGTTAATCTGCAAACAACACGAGGGAAGAATAGGCTTGTTATTCCTAAATTTGACGCACCACGAAAGCAGTCGCGTTGCGGGCGGTACTAACGCAGATTCTCGCTGTAAGTTAGTAGAAATGCTTCATGCGAGGGGGGGTGGACAGGGCCGTAGTGGAGACGTGCTCACGCTGTCGTGGCGAATTGGCCGATGATCGGCGCTTCGCCGTATAGAGCGGCAGGCTGGCACTCGATTGATCTGGACCAGCGGTTGCCGAATCTGGGGCGCAGCTCAGGTTTGCTGCAGGCTTTGCTGCGGCCGGATGGAATCGCGTCCTCGGCGCCTGGAGGAGCGGCGGCGTTGCGGGAAGGACGGCAGGCCCGAGTTAAGACCGCGGCCTCTGTTGATATGCTCTGCCGAGTTATGATGCGCTGGACGTCGGCGTTGAGTTGCAGGAGGAGCAGTGTCATCCTCATGGAAATTTGCTGTTTGGACATGGTTACAGCGATTGGAAGAGCCAATGCTGAAGTCAAGAGAAAACGGAGGCATGACGTGTTTGACTATTTATAGGGGTTTGGTCTTGAGCTAACTGGATAATAGAATGATTGTGTGTGATGAATTAAGCCGAAGTCACACTAGAGTTTGAGCTTGCGAAATTCTGTCGTACGGTGCTGCGAAAGGGGCGGGATTAAACAAAAGCGAGCGATTGCTCCATGTTTTAAATTTCTGTTCAGAGAGGTCATGTTTTGATCCTGGATTGGTCTCACGCAGTCAAGTGATGCGATTTCGCAGGTCAGAGTTCACCAAGTTTGAACTTTGCAATGCAGCAACCTGCGAAATGTGACGCATGACCCTGTGTTTCCGGTCTGACGCATTCGCGTGCGTATGAATGGAAGTCTATGGGGAGTAAAGTCCAGTGTGACCGCGGCTTTAGCCCAGTCAAAGACTGATCGTGCTCCTCCCAAAATTTGTTTATAAAACATCACTTTGGTTTTCATTTTATTAGAATTAATATAATTATTAGGCTACACAACTTCTACATAACATTGGCTCTGATTGCGTTTTTACAGATAGACTTTTGGCTCGAAGACATTTATACCTGTTAATTTCAGTGCTGTATTTTGACAGATTTCGCAAATGCTTCAGCTATTCTAACTGTCAGCTGGTACCAGCCTCAGTTTTGCGACTTGACTTGTGTGGCGTCTACGTATCAATGTCTGGACGACAGCAAGAGAGAGATGAGATCAGACATCAGACTCGATGTGTGGCCGCACGTCACGATTACTTTAGTGCAAATTTTTAATATTGGCTCATCTAAATCAACTTTTCATTCGATTAAAAGCAACTTTCAGTTTTGGAAGAGAGCGGCTTCAGTGATAAAAGACACGCACACACAGGATACACTCTTAGGCCTATTCATTATTTATTTTTTTAACATTAAACGCATAATAATCAAGTGCAAAAAAAGAACAGCTGAACTTCGGAAAAAGTGATCACTGCGGTTGCCGCGATGGTTGCTCTCTGCAGCTTGTCCGTGGCACAGCATTGCTAAATCAATTTTGTTTTAATAAAAAATAGGATTATTTATTATTAAACATTGTGAGATGATGGTCGCGTGATTTTTAAAATAAGTATGCGTTCCGTATTTATGGCTATTGATCTTATCTACCCGCGACCCACTTAAACATCAAGTATCCTACTTTGATTACCTGATCAGCAGATTAACGTGAATATAAAAGAATCACGCATAACAGGGTTTTATGCGTCCCCAGTATGCAGTGTCAAGAGAGTGACTCTTTAAGGTAACGTACACTGCACTCACTTTGTGTAATGTGTAAAGTCGTGGACGAATGTCAGCGCAAGGATAACTCATCCTTTAAATGTCTATGCTTAATCGTTAATAAATAAGGTCTGGATTCGCAGGGTTATCAACAATGTGTGTATATTTTTGGCTTGGAACAGCCTTCTGTTAAAGGTTTTTGTGTTCATCCTTGCAACAGGCAAAAAAAAAAAAAAACTAACAAATAAACTTCATTGAAACCAAATCTATGAAGTATCGGTACTCGGTATCAGTGAGTACACAAATTAAAATACTCATACTCGTATCGTTTTGTAAAAAAGTGGTATTGGTGCATTCCTAGCCCATAGAGTTAGAGTTAATCTGCTACCTGCTCATCATCATCATGTCTCTCTCAGCCTGGCCAGGGTGGTGACGCTCTCTCAGTCTCTGTCTTGATCTTACTCTGATATCTGTGTGAATATATAGTGTTAGACATATGGCAAGCCGTTTTGACTTCTATTCATTCTCAGGATATGTATTCTTGATATCAACAATTCAGTTCTTGATATCAAATAGGTAATTGTTGATATCAAAAATTTAATTGTTGATATCAAAATTAAAATTGGTTGATATCAACAATTAATTGTGAATATCAACAATTAAATTTATGATATCAAGAATTTAATTTTCACCAGTTAAGTCACCATAGGCTGCCATTCAAATTTATTGTTGGTATCAAAAATTGATTTCTTATTAGTTAAAATGAAATTCTTGATATCAATGATTTAATTGTTGATATCAATAATTGTTAATATCAAATTGTTCATATCAAGAAATACTTTTCAACTAGTAAAGATGTTCATTATTGATAAACAATTGGTTTGTCACTAGTGACAATGTTAATTTCTGATATCATAAATGTAATTGTTACTAGTGAAATTAGTTATTTTAGACTTCCCCAATTGCTGATATCAGAAATACATTTTTAGATATCAGAAATAACAAGTGTAACATGTTGAAATATAATTGCAGATATCAAGAATTTACATTTCAACTAGTGAAATTAATTTCTTTATATCAGGAATTGACATTTTTACAAGTGACCATATAATTCTTGAAATCAACAATTTAGTTTCTGATATCAGGAATGCAGATTGTTGATATCAACAATTAACTTGTTGATATCAAGAATTTCATTTTTTTATATCAAACTGCATATCCTGAAAATTAATACAAGTCAAAACAGCTGGACATTATTTTTTGATATCAACAATTACACTTTTGATACCAAAAATGCTGATTGCTGATATCAGGAATTGCATTTCCACTAGTACCAGCCCGAATTCTTGATATCAAAAATGACGTCATTACTCAGAGAAAAACATTTATGATATCAAAAATTAAATTTCAACTAGTAATAAACATAATTCTTGATATCTGTAACTTAATTCTTACAAGTTAAAAATGCCTTTTCACTAGTAATAATTGTTATTTTAGATCTCATGAATTGCTTTTTGGATATGTGCATAGTAATGACAAAATTACATTTTTGATATCAACAACTGAATTTTTGATATCAGCAATTGCATTTCCATTAGTTAAAAGTCACCATAGGCTGCCATTCAGATTTAATTGTTGATATCAAGAATTTAATTGCTGCTAGTAAAAATCGGTTTGTCATATTTTAGATATCATGAACTACCTTTTGGATATGTGCATAATTTAATGACGAGTGTCATCCTGTCATCCCTTATAGGCCGGTGTTCCGACTCTCGGGACAAACTACTCCCCTTCGCGCGCACACACATCGCACACTTGAACGCAGCACTTGTAGTTAAACCACAGTCCTATCTGCCAACACTCAAGTTTTTCCCAAGGAGTTTCCCTTATTTCACATTTATCTTACGCCACCCACCCATTTTGCTGTTTCTCCCGGAAAACTTCCGTAATTCCACCCCCAATCCATCCATCCCATTCCATCTTTTTGGTACGGTCCTCCCGGCGCCTGATATCCGGTCCACGGTACTAGTTACTAAAACCCCCCCCCCCCCCCCCCCCCCCCCCCCCGTTCTCCCAGAATTTCAGACACAAATGTTGGCAGGTACCAGCAGTTTATCATGGGCTAAACATTTTATTGATTATTTTGTTTCCACAGTTGGCACCAAGAACGTACATAGAACATAGTTTTCTGATTGACAAACAGCACCCAAATGTGCCAGGACAAGGGAATCTGCCAGCTGGAAAAACGTAGACGAAGGATTTATATGTAGTTTTGCTAATTATTATGTGGAGTGATTAACTTAACGAACTACACCCCTTTGCTCTTCCCAATAAACTTCCCTTTTCATCACAAGAATTATTTGTAATCTTTTGTGTAGGCTATCAGATAGCATGAGTGCTGGTAAAATAACACACAAGACATACGTGTCAATTTTCTAAACATGATATTTATACATCACATATGAAAGCGGAATAAGTAATATTTCTTTTTATGTAAGTTGTAACATGATTGTTATGATAGTACAATATTTAACAACTATTAGATAGTTGCAACTTAGAAAATCTGGAATCTGAGGGTTCAAAATAATTTAATATTGATAAAATGGCATTTTAATTTGCCTAAATTAAGCTTTTAGTAATGCATGTTACTAATCAAGCAGAAAAGTTTTGATAAATTTACAGTAGGAAATTGCACAAGCACATAATCTTTACTAATGATTTCTGCCAAAATAAAAATGAATACTTTTGACCCATTCAATAGGTAAAAATACATCTATGCAACAGAAGACTGGTTTGTGTGCAGGGTCACATTTTTCTATATTACTTTTTTCCATTTTGAGACACGATAAGGTACATTACCTAAAGAGAAGATTTGTCAAATTTTTAGACACAATTAGTGATGTAGTTCTGTACCCTATCTTAAGTAAGGACACCATTTAATCTTTTGAGTTATAACTGATATTCTCTGTCTATTCCAGTTTGATATATTATTTTACCAAAATAACACTATGATATAGGCAGGCTACAAATAAAGCATTTACTTATTTTATTTTTAAAAGACTTCTTTTTTAATTTAATAGTTGTTGGTCTTAAGGTTAAACATTTATTATTACGATTATAGATTTAAAAAAATTTAAATTAAAAACTGATCTTTGACTAAACAAAAAAGTCGTTTTTGTGCAAGAATTTATTTGATACTAGTTGAAATGGAAATTCAACATGTTACATTTGTTATTTCTGATATCTGAAAATAGATTTCTGATATGAATATAAATTATGATATCTAAAATGTTTTTCTTACTAGTAACAATCACATGCATGATATCAGAAATTAACATTGTCACTAGTGACAAACCCATTCTTGATATCAAATATAAGTTTTTACTAGTAACAATTCAATTGTTGATATCAAGAATAGCATTTGCACTAGTATCCATATGACAACTGATATCAAAAATAAATGCTTTTACTAGTAAGTATTGCATTTCTGATATGTAAAATTGACATTTTAACTAGTAAAAAAATCAATTCTTGATATCAACAATTAAATTTGAATGGCAGTCTATGGTGACATTTAACTAGTGAAAATACAATGACAGATATCAAGAACTATAATTTTTACTAGTTGAAATTCAGTTCCTGATATCAAGAATGAACATTTTAACTAGTAAAAACTGAATTGTTGATATCAAGGATAAACATTGTTACTAGTGGAAATGAAATTCCTGATATCAACAATTAGCATTCTGGATATTAACAATTAAGTTGTTGATATCAACAATTTAATTCTTCATATCAATAATTCATATCCTGTTAAGCAATAAAAGTAAAAATGGCTTGCCAGAATAGTCGTTTTGTCTTATTGCATAACAGGATGTGGATTCTTGATATCAAGAATTAAATTGTTGATATCAAGAATCAGAATTGTTGATATCAAGAATTGTATTTCTGCGAATGGTGACATCATTGCTGATATCAAGAATTAACATTGTTACTATATGAAATGTAATATTGATATCAACAATTACCTTTTTAATATCAAGAACTAAATTGTTGATATCAAGAATACATATCCTAAAAATGAAAAAAGTCAAAACGGCTTGCCATAGTTAGACACTCAAAAACAATCATATTGTGTCCATTACTTATCAATAACACTCAGTTAATCCGTTACCTGCTCGTCATCATCATGTCTCTCAGCTTGGCCAGGGTGGTGACGCTCTCTCAGTCTGTCTTGAACTTCCTTTTATATCTGTGTGAATATATAGTGTTAGACACTCAAAAACAATCATATTGTGTCCATTACTTATCAATAACACTCAGTTAATCCGTTACCTGCTCGTCATCATCATGTCTCTCAGCCTGGCCAGGGTGGTGACGCTCTCTCAGTCTCTGTCTTGAACTTCCTTTTATATCTGTGTGAATATATAGTGTTAGACACTCAATAACAATCATATTGTGTCCATTACTTATCATCAGGGCTTTACATTAACACCCGCCAAATGCGGGTAGATTTCAGTGGTGGCGGGTAAGACAGACACTCCCACTAGCCACTTTGGCTGATTAAAAATAATTTTCCCGGATAATAATTCATAAAAGCAAGTTTCGACAATAAGGATGGTCCAATATGCATGCAAAGGTGATCTTAGAATTGAGAAGCAACACGACTTACAAAATTAATTGCGCTGGCGTGAGCAATAAAAAAGCAGATGAATACCGAATGAGAGGATAATCACTCGCGCTAACAGCTGAGGTGATGCGTGCGACTGTTTAAAACGCGTGCGCGCTCTCGCTTCCTTGCGTGAAGCAACTGTGTCTAGAAACACAGCGGATGTGATCAGTTCTCTTTCAAATAGACTAGACAAAAAGTGATGAACATGCACCCACAGTCTTGCTGCTTTCAAGAGCTCCAGATTTGTATTTTTGTAAGCAGCACCGCTTTCACCATTATTTGAACAGAATATTTATGGGTCTAACGTTAACCGTGTGCGTTATAATCCTTTCATTATCTCACGGTATGATTATTACCTGCTTTCTTTTGCGTAATGTGGTTTAATTATCATTTTTTACAATAACATTGCTTTAATGGGAGATTACTCCCCATTTATGTGTAGTTAACTGGTGATCTGGGACCTTTAGCCAGGACAGATTACTGTGCATATGTTTTGTTAAATAAAAAGTATAGTAAACAGCTATATTATGCTTGTTTTGACACATTTAAAATTTGTGGCTAAGAAATAATTGTTTATGTTTGGTGTGGTCAGAGATAAATTTGGTAAATCCTTCATTTTGAGCTCTGAAAATGATGTGAAATAAAAACTAATTGTAATACTATCAAACAATGACCCATTTGCTCATGAACATTTAGCAAGCTCATACACGACAAACAAAAAGTGAAATGAATGAGGCATGTGGAGAAAACGCAACATCTAAATCAAGTAATTTTAGCATGTCAAAGTCATATTTATGTGTATAAAATATATTTTCCCAACAATAAAATTGTGGCTAGTGAAAATGGCAAATAATGTTGGAAAACTACTAACCACAGTGGCTGGTGATCAAAAAAGTTAATGTCAAGCCCTGTTTATCATTAATACTCAGTTAGTCCGTTACCTGCTCGTCATCATCATGTCTCTCTCAGCCTGCCCAGGGAGGTGACGCCCTCTTAGTCTCTGTCTTGATCTTTCTCTGATATCTGTGTGAATATATAGTGTTAGACACTCAATAACAATCATATTGTGTCCATTACTTATCATTAACACTCAGTCCGTTACCTCTATCTGTATCTATATCTGTAAGAATGTTTAAATATTTTTTGCAGAATTGTTGAATCGGTTTCCACTGGGTTCATAATGAAGTGTAAAAGTGATTACATTAAGATTTATTAAGCACCAGGTTTATTAGGTTTTAATATGTTTAATTATCATCAGAAAATCAGTGGTACATTGAACTACAACAATTTGTACCTGCTTATTTCCAGAAGGTTTTTCCCCCCATTATCTGTAAAACAAAAAAATATACTTATATGACACATATGAATGTTTAATTCAGGATATTTTTGCTAATTGCTCCTACAAATTAGCCTAAATATATTTAAAAACAGAATAAGGCATCAACTTGATAACTTTAAAGTTTCATTGCACTTATTAATTTCACTACGATTATCATACCATACATAGAAAATATATCCATGTTACAGTTTCATAGAAAATCATTATAAATACTTTTGCCGGGTTTTCACAGCCAGGGTCACTTTTATGCTGCAAAAACGACTCGAATAACTAATTTGTCATCAAAATTGTTACCAAATTTCAGTATTTTATTTGAAGCACGTGTAAAGACCAACTAATGTTAATTAAGCTAATGCTAACGTTAGCTAAATGAGGATCAGGAAGGCTAGGTCAGACTATAAAACACCTCAGCATTGTTTAACATTAATTAAAATTAATAAAGTCTCACCTGTGATACTGATGAATCTCTTTTCCGCCTTTTTTCCTCGTTGGCTTTGTCCTATCTTCGACCACATGTCTCGTGATGGGCTCTGAGCTTTTGCAGCCTCCGTGACACGCGTTCACTTCACATAATGCTGATCAGTGCATCGCTATATCGATGATAGGTTCTTCTCCTTCAGTGGCTCCCTTCCCCCACTCGCAACTCAGACTCCCCTCCCCCAGCGCGGCAACAAGTTCACGCCAGGGTCATGTGCAGACAATATCGCAACAGACTTTTACTCCGGTTCAGCAATATCACAACGACTTTTGCACTTCATTTCACTAGGCTATATTTTAATTAATTGGGTTAATGTTGTTTTAGATTTAATATTATATCACTGTTTTACATTATTTGTAAATAAATAATTTATTATTGCATAAATGCAGTTAAATTACAAATAAATAAAGGTGTATACAGTAGATAGAATACATTGGATGACATGGAATAAGTTGTAGGGATGTATTTACTAAAAGGGGTAAACATTTAACTGATAAAGTGGTTTTGATATGTTACTTTTTAATTAAGCACGTTATAAGTGTTACACATCCACACACATACAGTAATGTATGTATTTACATACACAGCTAAAGCATAACATTATGACCACATTCAGTTTTATATTACTGTTTTACATTATTTGTAAATATATAATTTATCATTGAATAAATGCAGCTAAACTACAAAACAAATAAAGGTGTATACAGTAGATAGAATACATTAGATTATCTGGATTAAAATGTAGGGTTGTATTGCCTAAATGGGAAAAATATTTAACTGATAAAGTGGTTTTGATATTTTACTTTTAAGCACATTATAAGTGTTACACATCCACACACATAAGTATATACATACATACACAGCTAAAGCACAACATTATAACCACATTCAGTTTTATATCACTGCTTTACATTATTTGTAAATAAATCATTTATCGTGCAGTTAAATTACTGAATATATTTAAGGTGTATACAGTAGATAGAATATATTGGATGATATGGAATGATGTAGGATTGTACTACCTAAAAGCGGAAAATATTTAACGATAAAGTGGTTTTGTTATATTATTTTTTAATTAAACACATTACAAGTGTCACATCCACAGTGTACAGTATGTACTGTATGCACATACATGACATTGTATGAGCATGACATTATAACTACAAGTAATAATGATAAAGCATGACATTATTACCAACGGCCTAATATTGTGTTGGTCCCCCTTTTAGTGTTTGCTGATTTTTTTGTAATTTCTTAAAATTAAATTAATTTTTTCAGCTTTTTTCAACACAGAATCTAGCAACACACATATTTAACTGTTTGAAATGAATATTGGGCAATATCAGGCACCTTAGTTTTATTTTCTACAAGGTTTAAAAGTTGGGGAAGGATCCATTTTTCTCAGTCCTGTTACCAAAAATCAAGTTACTTTTAAAAAGGGTGTTTTAAAAAATGTCAACTAATTATTTTGTCTTCCACTCACAAAACTGTTTATCTTTAAGAAATAGTTTGTAAAATGTTTGAATAATTTATATTTGTTACTAAAAATTCACTAAATATGTACACAAGGTGTATTTTTAAAAAAAAATGCAAAGCCATTTTTAATTTGTACAGGTGCAAGATTAAACAAATTGAACAAATCTTTCACAAAGTGCAAGATTACATTTTTTTAAGTCATGTAATTAACTCAACTATTGGATAAATGATGAGCATAACACAGACTAAAAAAAGTCATTTAACCTAATTTTTTAGAACAAAAATATTTAATAACAGGAATGAACACCCAGTAACAGGAATGAATATCCAGACACTCTGTGGATGTTCAGCTTGCTCTGGTGATAACTGTGGGTTGTGTGGAGGGATGTTTGAGGGCTTTTCTGTCTTTGATGCTATGGTGCATCTCTCTCCACTTTTTGCGGCATCTGCACTTTTCTCTCTGAGGTCATTGATCAGTTTCTTCCTGCCTGACTCTAGGTCCTTCCTGTATCTTTCCGATTCATTCATTCATTCATTCATTTTCTTTTCGACTAAGTCCCTTTATTAATCAGGGGTCGCCACAGCGGAATTAACCGCCAACTTATCCAGCATATGCACTTCCAGCCGCAACCCAGCACTGGGAAACATCTATACACATTCATTCACACTCATACACTACGGCCAATTTAGCTTATTCAATTCACCTGTATCGTGTGTCTTTGAACTGTGGGAGAAACAGGAGCGCCCGGAGGAAACCCACGCCAACACGGGGAGAACATGCAAACTCCACACACAAACACCAACTGACCCAGCCGAGGCTCGAACCAGTGACCTTCTTGCTGTGAGGTGATCATGCTACCCACTGCATATAATACATGTGATACATTGACCGGCCACTTTATTAGGTACACCTTACTAGTACCAGGTTCAACCCCCTTTTGCCCTCAGAACTGCCTTAATCCTTCATGGCAGAGATTCACCAAGCTACTGGAAATATCCCTTAGAGATTTTGCTCCATATTGACATGATAGCATCACACAGTTGCTGCAGATTCCATGATGCCAATCTCCCGTTCCACCACATCCCAAAGGTGCTCTATTGGATTGAGCTCTGGTGACTGTGGAGGCCATTTGAGTACAGTGAACTCATTGTCATGTTCAAGAAACCAGTCTGAGATGATTCACGCTTTATGACATGGTTCGTTATTCTGCTGAAAGTAGTTGACACTGTGGTCATAAAGGGATGGACATGGTCAGCAACAATACTCAGGTAGGCTGTGGCGTTGATACCATGCTCAATTGGTACTAATGAGCCCAAAGTGTGCCAAGAAAATCTCCCCCACACCATTACACCACCACCACCAGCCTGAACCGCTGATACAAGGCAGGATGGATCCATGCTTTCATGCTGTTGACGCCAAATTCTGACCCGACCATCCGAATGTGGCAGCAGAAATCGAGACTCATCAGACCAGGCAACGTTTCTCCAATCTTCTGTTGTCCAGTTTTGGTGAGCCTGTGTGAATTGTAGCCTCAGTTTCCTGTTCTTAGCTGACAGGAGTGGCACCCGCTGTGGTCTTCTGCTGCTGTAGCCCATCCGCCTCAAGGTTGGACGTGTTGTGCATTCAGAGATGCTCTTCTGCAGACCTCGGTTGTAACGAGTGCTTATTTGAGTTACTGTTGCCTTTCTATCAGCTGGAACCAGTCTGGCCATTCTCCTCTGACCTCTGGCATCAACAAGGCATTTGCGCCCACAGAACTGCCGCTCACTGGAGATTTCCTCTTATTCAGACCATTCTCTGTAAACCCTAGAGATGGTTGTGTGTGAAAATCCCAGTAGATCAGCAGTTTCTGAAATACTCAGACCAGCCCGTCCGGCACCAACAACCATGCCACGTTCAAAGTCTCTTAAATCCTCTTTCTTCCCCATTCTGATGCTCGCTTTGACCTGCAGCAGATCGTCTTGACCATGTCTACATGCCTAAATGCAGTGAGCTGCTGCCATGTGATTGACTGATTAGACATTTGTGTTAACGAGCAGTTGGACAGGTGTACCTAATAAAGTGGCCGGTGAGTGTACATTTTCTAATATAAGTAATGGTAACTGAAACCTAAAAGATTAAAGTAAATCATCTTACATTAACAATTTTCTACATTATTATATATGCAGCAGAGTATGCAACTCCTGTTACTATTACTCAGTCATGTTATGGCTTATATGAGTAACAGGACTGAGGGTAACAGGACTGAGTTTTCAGCATATAATTATCACATTCATGCTAAATAGCCACATGGCACACATGCTAATGGCATGAGGATATGGAGCACGTTTTAGTGGTTTATCAAAGATATGTATTTTTAAAATTAATAAATAACATCTAAAAATAATTTCAGTAACAGGACAGTATGTCGAGACTGACCATCTCTCACACAGTTGAAATATCATCAAATATATTGAAAATAAAATGAGAAGACTTCCCCCTTTGGTCTCCCCATTGCTTTTAAAAGATCTGGATGATGCAACTTCCTGTTAAAAATATGCCTTATGGAATGTTCCAAGTTAATCAGAGGAGTAAACGTGTTAGGGTAACAGTAATGAGTGAAAACCTGGGGACACCACTAAAATGTGTATTTTATCAAAAATTTTATGATTTTTTTTTCTTTTAAAAATAGGAAATCATTGATTTTATATAAAACTGCATGAAAATGCAAAAAAAATAATTTTTGGAAGGATTTTAAACTCAATATATTCTAGCAAATTATAGAAGCAGGGAGTGGGGACATGCAACAGCTGCTATTTTTTAGTGTTCTACATAGTTTTTTTAAAATGATTTTAATTATTTATTCTAAATTTTGCAGTTTGTTAAACTTGAAGACACTTTGATTATTGCTAAAATGCATTTTAGAGTTCATTTTCATGAATTTTTATACATTTAATATTCTGGGGACATAAATGTGCCATTCGGTGGAATGTCCCGTATATTCAGTCACCTTTCTATCAGAACCACATTAACTTCTTCAGCAGTCATGTGTGGGTCAGACGGCACGGGCCAGCTTTCACTCCCATGAGCATCAGTGAGCCTTGGCTGCCTGTGACAAGCTCTGCATCACTACTGTTCCCTCCTTGAACAGATTTCAAGATGAGTTCACTGACCACTGCAGAAACACCTCACAAGAGCTGTAACTTTGGAGATGCACTGACACAGTCATCTTGCCATCACACTATGGCCCTTATTAAACTCACTCAAATCCTTACACTAGTCCATTTTTAATTCCAACACATCAACTTTAAGGACAAAATGTTCCCTTGCTGCCTAATACATGCCACCTGCTAAAAGGTGCCTTGAGGAAGAGACGATCGGTGTTATTCACTTCACCTGTCTGTGGTCATAATGTTGTGCTTGATCAGTGTGTACACGGTATATCACAGCCAGTCTGCTTCTACAGAACTAGCAGCCTAAACTAGGCTCATGACCAAAGGTGGTTAGGCCTTTGCTGTAGCTGACCGTCACCTGTAAAGCAGTTCGTCATTCATTTTAGAATTGCCTGAACTCTCAAGGACTTTAAATAGTCTCTTTTTCTTTCAAGTTGAGGACAGGGTTGCCAAACTTGTTGCTATGAAATATGGGACAAAATTTAACTAGTGTAGCCATGCAAATTAGCATATGCATTCTGTCATTGCATCATATTTACATTTACTGTTTAAAGAGTACATTCTGTACTGTACATTATTTAAAAAATGTTAAACTAAAAGCTAAATCAATAAAGCCTTCTCAACACCACTGCTGCTTCAATCTGTGGAGCAACCAATAAACAAGACATGGGAAATCACGTACAGGGTAAATCAGGCAAGCTCAACATATGGGATGTCCCGGCTAATACGGGGCGGTTGGCAACCTTATTTGAGGACACGACAACTCTACCAGTGTTTTCTAATATATATATATATATATATATATATATATATATATATATATATATATATATATATATATATATATATATATATATATATATATATACACAATTGTGATTTACTATGTATTATATTTCTGTTTTAGTGTTGTACTTTTACTTTGTGAAATACTTTGATCAACCTTGGTTGTTTTTAAATAAGGTTGACATTGAGAGCTGACATCAAGCCTGACTGGAAGAGTGTTTGAATGCTTCAATTTAGCTTGCATTACTCTTTTCATTTATCTCACTGGGCACACTTCACTCTCACCCTGCAGTTTTGTACATCTTTCCTCCACACCACTTCTCTAGTGAACGGCTGTTCAGCACTGATGGTGTGCATGTACTCTATAAATCAATCTACTTTTTGTAATGTTAACCTGTAAAAATATAGACAAATATAGTCTTTTTTGAGTAAACACTAGGAATGCCCAGCGCTTCAGAGCAGCTGACACAGAAGCAGCTCTTCCCCCAAGCTCCATCTCCCTCTTAAACATATAACGGCTCCTTTAAAAGCAACATTCTACTTTCACTCACTACTCCTATAGTGCCTCTTGTACTTTATTATATGTTTATTATATGTAATTTTATGTATTTTATTTCAACATTTATAACACTCCCTCTACTTACAGCATTATGCATTTGCACAAGTGTAAATACCATCTGTTAATATGTAAATTTAACTATAAAATATGGTTATGTACTAAGGCTGCTGGTGACTGATGGGCTAGGGTGAAAAAACATTTGATAAGTTGTAGATATTATGTATTTTCAGACGTTCAATGAGGCTCAGGTAGAATGAGTGCAATTGCATTCGTAGATTCATGTTAAGATTAATGTTAATTAAGATAGTATTTAATTAATGATTAATATAAATTGATATATATGAAACATGAAATTATACAGTAAAAATCGAAACTAAACGGCCAGTGAAGTAAATCGAGTCATTTCATCACAGAATCATTAGTTGAGTTGAATTGAATTGTTCGAACAACTGATGCTTTCTAGAATGAACTCATAGATATATATGGAATGAACTGACGTCTTTACAAGCGCTTAATTGATTCACTAATTCACTCGCGAGAATCATTGTTTCAGAGTCCTTTTAAACGAACATTTGTTCATATGGACACGGCTTTGTAAAGAGAAATTAGAGATTATCTTTGACTTTACGGGAAACTACAGTGACGAAACAGCAAAGTCAGCCTTTGGAGTTATAACATCAGACAAGGTAAGACGCTAAACATTTCATTATTGCTCATTGAATGTCGAGAGGTGCAGTTTTGTCAAGCGATTTCATGGCGATCATATAGGAGTTCTTTCACTACATGCGGCTGATGCTCGTATGTGAAACAAAAGGCTTTTCAGATAGGAATTACATTCACTTTAACATTTTAAGGGTGTTATTATGGAGTCTTAATGAACAATTTTAATGATGCATAATTTCAAATGTAATTACATTAAATCTAACTGTGAATTAACCAAGGTTTTAATGTAGTAAACGTGTAGTAACATGTTTATTGGCAAATTGACTTCAGTTGATTAAATTTCGTGAGGTAGTATTACAAACATGACATTTCAGTTTGCCAACCGGTCTCATATAGTATAGTTTAATCATGTTTTCAGGCATCCGTCTCCCCTTTCCCCTCCATACACTGTAGCAGTGACTGAAATGGCCAATCACAAAAATCCTCTGCGAGGAAGCTGCGCCGTCCAATAGAAAAAATCCGCTGTCGCTCTCGCTCCTCCTCCCGAGATGCAGGATGCAGTACACGTGTGTGTCCGATAGTAGGAGCTCGCGAACACAAGGCAAAACACCAATTTTCAAGGTTACTATTGTTGTGAGGACTTTTTCTGAAATTTGCACAGCATCATGTATAGACCATTTGGAGGCCATTAAAGCATTAATATTGTGAGGACCACCTAAAATGTCCTCACAAAGAAAAATGTCCTCACAACATTGGTTGTTTCTCAATAGTCGGCCCTCACAAGTATAGCAAAACCAACACACACACACACACACACACACACACACAGCTGTGGTTATAAATGTGTGTGTTCTTGTGTTCAGATGTCTGTTTCCTCGCACTGGATCTAAACACAGCACACACTCAACTCATTCTGTCTGAGGAGAACAGAGAGGTGAAGTGTGTGAGCGAGAATCAGCCGTATCCTGATCATCCAGACAGATTTGATGTGTGGCAGGTGTCGTGCAGAGAGAGTGTGTGTGGACGCTGTTACTGGGAGATTGACTGGAGTGGAGATGATGTGTGTATATCAGTGTCATATAAGAGCATCAGGAGGAAGGGAGGAGGTCGTGAGTGTGTGTTTGGATGTAATCCTCAGTCCTGGAGTTTGTTCTGCTCTTCCTCCAGTTCCTCATTCATACACAATGACACACACACTCATCTCCCAGTAAAGCCGCTCAGCAGGAGAATAGGAGTGTTTGTGGATCACAGTGCAGGAACTCTGATCTTCTACAACATCTATAGAGACACAATGAGCCTCATCCACTCAGTCCAGACCACATTCACTGAGCCGCTCTGGGCTGGGTTTTGGGTTTATTATGGATCATCAGTGAAACTGAGCTGAAGACTGACCAGAGATTTACCCAGAATCCTCTGCAGGAGCAGTCAGCAGCAGAGAGATGATCTGGAGTCTCCTCTGTGTGTGTGTGTGTGTGTGTGTGTGTTTGTGTGTGTGTGTGTGTGTGTGTGTGTGTGTGTGTGTGTGTGTGTGTGTGTGTGTGTGTGTGTATGCGTGTGTGTGTGTGTGTCTTCATGAAGTGTCCTCCAGGATCATGCTGTATTCAGATCAGCTCATTCTTGTCTCCAGATTTGTGTTCTTCCTGTTTCCTCTATTGTTGTGCTCATAATAAAAGTCAATGTCAGATCCACTGCTGATCTTCTAATGTGATGAGGAACATGTCAATGTCTGAATCTCTGTCCAATATTTCATCAAGTGTAGAAAACTCCAGCAAGTACATGAATAAAGGAGAAATGAAGTGTGGCGTTTGTTTCTGCTCTTCTTCTTCTTCTTCATTGATTTGTGTCTTTGTGCTGTATCTGAGTGTAGAATCTAAATATTGGATGTCACCACGACACTTTTCTTTTATTTCTCTAAACTGCTGATATAAGTTGTTTTGATTTACTTGATATCTCTTAAATCCTCTTTTATAGTTACTCGCTGTGGTTTGTGGCTCCTCATTGTGTCTCTTTTGTTGGTATTAGAGTGATTAGTGAGTGCGTTACGTAACCTAAATCAGTCTAGATTAAAAGTGTTCAGGTTAGTCTGATGATCAGTGGATATATCAAAAGTACTCAGGCCCTTTTATCAGGCTCTTTTCATCCAGAGGTAAAAGGAAAAAGGCTTACATGCATATAACGTCTGATATAAATGCATGTTTTTTTTCTCTCATTTTTATTTATTTAAACAGTCAAAAAAAACATACATTAATCGACATAACTAACAATACAACATACATTAAACAGTGCTTTAACTTTGTGTACATTTAAACAAAGACAAAAATAAATAAATAAATCTGAAGACAACATCAGTACAATACAAGCAAACCCTGATAGCATAAGCATCTTTTTGTCCACTTACAGTTACATTTGGCTTTGGAAATAATTTATGAAAGGACGCCACATGGCAGTGAACTTGAACCCGGAACCATTTAAACGGAGTCTTATTTTTTCCAAACTAAGGAAATGCAACACATCATTGGCCCACTGTTTAAAAGAAGGAGGGAACGATTGCTTTCAATTGATTAAAATGAAGCATCTTGCCAAAAGAGAGGTAAGGGCAATGCAGTCCAATTCACTTTTTGACAAATAGTTATTTTCATTTACAATACCAAAGACAGCAGTTAAGGGATTTGCACAAACATCTTTACAAAATATTCTGGAGTAAGATAAAAAATATATATTTGACCAAAATAAAGATAATCTGGGACATAACCAAAACATATGGGCTAATGTAGCAGGGGACTGCTTGCATCTTGTACAAATGGGGTCAACAGAGGAATACATCCTTGCCAGCTTGGCCTTGGAAAGATGAAGTCTATGTACCACTTTAAATTGAATAAGGCTAGCACAAATAGAGGATCTATAGATTCTGTATATAGCCTCATTCCAGTCCTCGTCTGTCAAGCTAATATTAAGATCTAATTGCCAGGAGTCTCTTTGTGTAGATCTAGAAGTAGATAATAATGATGCAAGCTTACTATAGAAACCAGAAATGCTTCCACTTTGTTCTGCGTCATCAGGAAAAAGTTGATCAATAGGGTTTTGTTCAGGGAGGGCAGGAAAAGGGGGAAAATTCTTGCGTGTAAAGTCACGCACCTGCAGATATCTGAAAAAGTGGGCTTTGGGAATTTTAAATTGGGATTCTAATTGGGTAAAAGACAAGAAACAGCCATCAACAAAGAGATCTTTAAATGTTAAGATGCCTTTTTCTTGCCAGAGCAAGAATGCCTGGTCATTCAAAGGCTGAGAAAATCTATGATTATTGGCAACTGGGGCACAAACTGAAGCTCTCCGCCAACCGAAATATTTGCGAATTTGGGCCCAAATCTGAATAGAGTTCCAAACCATTGGGTGCAATGATTGAGAGTCTAGACCCATCGGCAAAAGGTGAAAAAAGAAGAGCTGAAAGTGAGGAAGGAAAGCAGGCATATAATTCTATCTGAACCCAATCAGGTATACGATTAACGTAATGTGAACTTTGCCAATAAGTCAGAGCTCTCAAGTTACAGGCCCAGTAGTATAATTCAAAATTTGGAAGTGCCACCCCCCCTGTTCTTTAGGATTTTGCAGATATTGTAGACGTATTCTGGGGGGTTTCTTATTCCAAAGATAAGATGAAATTATCTTATTTAAATGAGAAAAAAGATTTCTTAATATAAATAGGTATAGTTTGAAATAAATCAAAAAATTTGGGGAGCGTATTCATTTGAATTATATTGATCCTACCAATCAAAGAAGTGGGGAGATTAGACCATTTTTAAGGGATAAGCTAGTTTGTTCCAAGAGAGGAGTAAAGTTAAGTTTAAACAGCTCTGAGATATTTCTCGATATAATCACACCTAAATATGTCAATTTATCAGTGGCTACTGCAAATGTGTAGTGAGAGGAAGAAGTATTTTGGGCTGTGAGATTCATAGGAAGTAATTCACTCTTAGAAAGGTTGAGTTTATACCCTGAAATATAACTAAAACGTTCAAGAGCAGTCATGATGTGAGGGAGAGAATTATGAGGATCTGTAATAAATAAAAGCAGGTCATCTGCATAGAGTGATAGTTTGTGCTCTCTTTGTCCCCTAGATATACCCTGGATATCTGAGTTTGACCTCAGCAAAATAGCTAGAGGTTCAATCGCAACTGCCAATAATAAAGGGGACAGAGGGCAACCCTGTCTAGTTCCTCTACCCAGTTTAAAATACTTTGAACTCGTGTTGTTTGTAATAACAGAAGAGAAGGGAGAAGTATATAAAAGTTTTACCCAAGTCAAAACATTTGAACCCAAACCAAATCTCTCAAGACAACTGAAAAGATACCTCCACTCCACTCTATCAAAAGCTTTTTCAGCATCTAGAGATATTAACATTTCCGGTATATGCTTATTTGAGTCAGGGGAATAAATAATATCAAATGCTCTACGTATATTAAAAAAAGAAAATCGTTTCTTGATAAAACCAGTCTGATCTGGATCTATAATGGTAGGAAGAACATTCTCCAATCTCCGGGCCAAAACCTTTGCCAATATCTTGCAATCAACATTGAGCAAAGATATAGGTCGAAATGAGCCACAGTTTAAAGGGTCTTTCCCTTTTTTATGTAGAGCAGAAATTGTCGCTTGATAAAATGTGTGAGGGAGAGAACCTATAGAAAACGATTCCTCAAACACAGCAAGTAACAATGGCATAAGTTTATCTTTAAATGTTTTTAAAAATTCTACGGTAAAGCCGTCTGGCCCAGGAGCTTTTGAATTTTGCATGTTTGAGAGCGCTTCATTTAGTTCTTCCAGCTTTAGAAATTTCTCCAGTTCTGTATTATCATCAGATAGAATGTGGGGCATTTGTATAGAATTAAAAAAAGAATCTAGTTCGTGAGAGTTGTAGTCAGTTTCAGATGAATACAGAGCTGTATAGAATTGTTCAAAGATAGAGTTGATTTCTACCTCATCATTCGTAACCTTGCCATCATCTCTACGAATGGACGTTATAATATTTGTAGTAGAATGTTGTCTTATTTGTTGAGCAAGAATTTTCCCTGATTTGTCTGAATGCTCATATAATTTGGAGCGGGATTGGAGCAGAAGTCGTTCCGTTTGTTCAGATGTTATTAGATCAATTTCTATTTGTATCTTGGCTCTCTCTTTAAAAATTTCAGGAGATGGCTTACTTGCACATTTCAGGTCTGATTGTTTAATTTGATTCATAAGATCATTTAATTGCTGGTTTCTTTTTTTCCTATTCCACGATGTAAATGAAATTATTTCTCCTCTAATATAAGCTTTTAAAGTGTCCCAAACTGTAGATTTACTAACATCTGAAGTGTCATTGACAGATAGGAAAAAATCAATTCTACTAATAATCAAGTCTACAAAGGATGAATCAGAAAGAATAAAGTTATTAAAGCGCCATGTCTTCCGAGTTGGTGACTTGGGAAATGCTAGTTTTAGTACAACTGGGCTATGATCTGAGATTACAATAGATTCATATTTACAATCAGTAACAGAAGTTAGCAGCTTATCATCTATTAAAAAGTAGTCAATTCTAGAGTATGAGAGATGTACGGGAGAGAAAAAAGAGAACTGCATCTGGTTTGGATATAAGAAACGCCAAGGATCAGAAAATGTATAGGTCTCCATAAAAGTATTAATAAACATGGCAGATTTAGTTATGTTGCAAGACATTTTTGAAGACCGGTCTAAAGTGGGGTTTAGCACACAGTTAAAATCTCCCCCCAAAATTAATTTATGTGTAGTCAGATTGGAAAAACTGGAAAATTATTTTTTCATAAAATAATTGCATCATCCCAATTAGGGGCATATATATTGGCCAATATCAAGGGAACATCATACAATGTACCTGTTATTATTACAAATCTTCCTCCTCTATCACTTTGAACATTGCTCACACAAAACGGGGTACTTTTACTAATTAGGATTGCAGTTCCTCTGGATTTTGACTGAAAATCTGAGTGGTATATTTGTCCTACCCAAGATTTTTTTAGTTTATAGTGGTTAGCTGATATTAAATGTGTTTCCTGAAGAAATGATATATCTGCCTCCAGCCTCTTTAAATGGGATAGGACCTTATTGCGCTTGATATGGTTAACCCCTTTCACATTCCAGCTCACAAAGTTCACTGTAGGTAATCTATGTCCCAGGTTTACCACATTGTTTAATATATGAAAAACTGATGTCTTCCTTCTGAGATGTTTCTAACAACAGTACACAATAGCACTCATAAACATAAACAAATTTACATATAAAACAAACCCTTTAAACCCAGCCCACACCCCAAACAGCTTCCCAAACAAGCAAAAGAAAAAGAACATCCCACATGTAATTGACCTTTCGCGTTCCCAAACGCATAGGACTTCTTCCAAACGCTCAACATCTTAAAATGTTTTTTTTACCACGCAATTGTTTTTTTTTTCCTTTTTTTATCTTATTGAAAAGAGATTTCTGTAAAACCAAACTAGACTCGAAGCCATATAAGTTTCCACTGCCCCGAAGAAAATAATATTAACAAAATAGGTTGGCAGAGTGAATATAGTGTTCAGTGAAATAAAGAATAAATAAATGAGATAGTTAAAATAATGATAATAAAAAATAAAATAAAAAAAGTTAGTGCTCTGCACAAAAAAAGGCACTATGGTAGATAACAAGAGGGTCCTGAAAAAACTACTCCGTGAAGAGTGTAGGCATTTTTGGTTTGATATGTTGCTCGAAGTATGCATCCGCCTCCGATGGTGACTTAAAAGAAAGTCTAGTGTTCTCAAAAGTAAACTGTAGATCTGCTGGGTGGTGAACGCCGTAAGAAATTCCAGCCTGCTTAAGTTTGATTTTCACAGAGTCAAAGGCTGCTCTTCTGCGGCTCAGTTCGGTGCTCATGTCAGGAAAGATATGGACCCGTGCTCCGCGAAATCTAAGCTCACCGCGCTTCCTAGAAGCTTGGAGAATCTTGGCCTTATCGGAAAAATAGTGGAGACGGACAATCATTGCTCTGGGCCTTTCACCGGCCCGGGGTTTCGGTGCGAGGGCGTGGTGAGCGCGATCTAGTACCACCGGTAAATCCTCACCTAATACCTCTGAGAAGAAACCAGTCATGAAGTCAGTGGGCTGGCCCTTCTCCGCGTCTTCAGGTATGCCGATTATTCGCAGATTTTGGCGACGACTCCTATTCTCGAGATCTTGTTGTTGCTCTTGCAGCTTCTGTATTTGTTTTTTTATAGTTGAAACTGTAGATTCCATTGTTTCGAGCGAGTCATGGTGGGAGTTGAGCACTGTTTCTACTTTCTCCATAGTGTCAGTCATACCGGATTGCTTAGTTTGAACGGAATGAATTTGTCCCGCTATCTCTAGCTGTAGAGCATCCATTTTGGTTTTGACTTCCGAACGGAATGTTTCGACAATCAATCCGATCTCAGACCGAAAGCTCGACATCTCCGTTTTAATAGTCACTGCCATCTGGTCGCGTGAGGATATCAGTTCAGTCTTAACCAGCTGGAGAAGTGTATTGTCCTCTAGCGAAGATTGCTCTGCGCAACTGTTGCTTGTAGCGTTAGCAGCGGCCTCCATGCTAGCTTGTATGCTAGCTAGCTTGTTAGGACTATCAAGCCGCGTCTGTCTTGTCGTCGATTTTTTCACATTTTTGCTTGCCATTTTAATACAAATCAGCTAGCCGCAGATGCAGGATATTAGTGGAGATAGAGTTGTCTCTTTTCAAAGTATATTCGCGTGTAATTGGTGTTAATAAAGTTAAAGATAGTGAGAGCGTGAACAACACACGACTACCTCCTCATCTTGCCGCCGGAAGTCCCATAAATGCATGTTTTAAAGATAATTCAATATCCTTATGTTTTCAGAAATCCCAAACACACACAACCAATGATGGACTTTACACTTGAACTGAATGCAGCGATTTATTAAACCATAAACAGATCAACTTTCATTCTGTTTATTTTACTGTCTGAGACTTTGCTCTGTGGGTAATCAATATAGTGGAAAACAGCTCTACTTTCTGCTGTGCTTTATCTGAATGCCTGTAATGGATCAGCCCAAACACACCGCTCATATGATAACGTTATCTATTCACTGTGAGCTGCTGAACTTTAGACCTCTCATTTTGAAATAATTCATTAACCAACTTACGGTCTGAGAAGCTGCAGAGATATTTTCAGTCTCAGTGGTTTGTGTGTTGTCTCGAGGACAGAGCTGGGAGAATCTCCTGAATATTCATGTCAATAGTATTTCAGGATCTCCCTGTAGATCACACAGGTGTGTTTAGTGAAGTGAAAGAGTCAAAGAGCTCAGATTGTGTTCCTGCTGCTCAAGAGTGTCTGTACTTCTGCAGGTAAGTTTAATACTTCTACCATTACGCTTATTTGTGGAGATGATGAAGGGGTTTATATGTGTGTGAGTGTGATTTAAATGTCTGATCCTGACGCTGGGATTATATGATTAATTTAAATAATACATAGTTAAACTCCCACACGTCACTGTTCGTTTATGACTTCTATCTTGTCATGTTGGGCATCATTTTAAATGTCTCGGTGTGATTGGTAAAGGGGTCTTAATGTCACAGTAGTCACTTGTATTATGGGAATGAGTTTTGGCTTTGGTAAGATCTTTGTCAGGATTCACTTTTTGGCTTTTAGGTTAACATATGAGCAGATAAAGGTCTTTGTGGAGCTTTTAAAATGTGGAGTATTTAAGCTGTGAAAGTGTCTTTCGGTTCCTTTAACCAGAAAACCCAGAGCAAGTGCTGTGTTTGAGTCTCTGAGCTCCTGCCTCACTCACACATTGCAGTGTACTTTTATATGGTGGGGTGTTCATCTCCAACTCTTAGATTTATCTTTGAGCAAATGGTCTTGTTGTTATTTTCTTGATCTTACAACATGAACCTTGAATCTTTGAACCTTGACAAACTCTATGTAATAGAAGAAAATCTGAAGTGTCAGATCAGGGGTTACACCTACTGCATTAATGCTCATCATTTTCTATACATATATCGCCAGTAGAGGAAATTCATCTGCTGTGAATGCTGTGAGATGACTCCAACTCAGTTTGTCTATTGGCTCTGTTTCAGTAAATGCTTGTTTGTGAAGTCAGCATTGATTGCTATAAAGTGTGATGTTCTTAATGTCAGTATATTGTCATCTCCAGGTGATGGTCAGCGGCTGATTGTTTCCTCAAAGCTCTGCTAATGTCTGCATTGGTGTTTTAGCTGCAGTATGGCAGAGGAGCGAGTAAAGGACTCTCTCTCAGAGAAACACAGGTATTGACTCTGTTTTTACACCATTATTTCAACACTTTCTCTGAAGAACAAAGACCAACAACAATGCACTTATCTGTGTTGCTATTGCCTGATCAAATGATGGACAAAGCTTCAGTTTACACCTTCAGGAAATGTGTTTAGATCATTCTAGCTTACAGACAGCTTGATCTGGGCTCATACTTACCAGAGCTGAATATGTGTCATGTGTGCTGTTTAAAGTCGTGGACAACATCAGAGTTAAAGCTGACCACAGAACAGTTTCAGCTTGTGCTTATAGAGGAGAGACGTACAGTGTATAGTTCAGTAAAGGGAATTATAAAGTATTTTTGTCTCTCAGACTCAGAGATATTAATTTCTATAGATACACAATAATGTTTTGTGTTTTATATCTCCTTATCTGCTCTCTGTAGTGAGTTTTTACTCTACAGGTTCCATCACAAGGTTTTAGGGTCAAATGTGTTTTCAGTGAAGCAGAGATTCACTGCCTGAAGAACAAAGACCAACAACAATGTACTTATTTGTGTTGCTATTGCCTGATCAGATGATGGACAAAGCTTCAGTTTACACCTTCACAGAGGTGGGTAGTAACGAGTTACATTTACTTGAGTAAAATTGTTGGGTAACGTGTACTTTTTGAGTACATTTAAATATGTGTACTTTTACTCAAGTAAATGATTAGAGAAAAATCATTACTCTTACTCCACTACATTTGGCGGCGTTCCTCCGTTACTGTCAAATGATAATAAATGTGATCCATATGTTTTGTTTGCAAATATCACGAGGCTCCGCATTGGAGAGGTTGTGTCGCGAGAGGTTGCTATAGAGACGCGTCTCCCACTTTCGGTTAAGGCGCGCGCGCCTGTGTTGAAATGATGGCTAAAGTAGAGGAAGCAGTGCGAGTTATACTGCGGTCACGCCATGGCTATCTGCAGTTCTGAGAAGGACGGCCATGCTGTCTGTGCAGTGAGCTTATCAGTCCAGGTCACCCACGGCCTCAAGTTCAGTCTGCTCAACCCTCAATGACTAAGGTCCAGAATTTGTCCCATACTACATGAGCTCATTTGTCTTATTTTGACTGCCATGCCATCATAAATAGTGTAATTAATCCATTGAAAAAGGCTTTAAGACCAAGCAAAATCCTATATTAAAATTATTTTGAAAACTAATTTGGCTATTTTTGTTATCCATGAAATTTCAATCAAATCAAATGTACCTATTTTACAAGAGAGGCTAGAAAAAATGTGAAGTAATAATTTTATTATTATTATTATTATTATTATTTTCTAATTTTTTATTATTCAAATAGCCAAATTCTGACTGAGGACAGTTGAATATTCTGGCCAGTTTGTAGGCTTAAGGCTACAATAGACTACAGTTTTTAATTTAAAACTTTAACAGATTCCTATTTTTTCTAATGATTTATATTGTAATAAATGTGTATTTTAAAAATAAGTATACATTAATTTGTCTTTATTCTAAATCTTTAGGAAATATTTTGGTACATTAAATGTGTCATTATGATGATGGTCTAGCAAGCTAATGCAGCTAAAAATAGTGCTTAAAATGTCACTAAAATACAGTGTTTAAATCTCATACATTATAAATGAGGTGAATAACTGCAAAAAGGTCCACATTTAGAGGAAAAAGAACCACCCCTTATACCAGGCTGGCTACGGGCCTGCTGTGGGATTACCAAGTAGCTGTTTAATGGAATAACTGATTATCCCAGTACATATTAGTCATTCACGCTGTTAATCATTAAAAATATAACATTTAAACGATATTTTTAACATAAAATCATAAAATGGTGTTTATATTTATATATAAATAATACTTAATTAGCCCCCTGTATATTTTTCCCCAATATCTCTTAACCAGAATTTTTCAGCACATTTCTAATCATAATAGTTTTAATAACTCATCTCTAATAACTAATTTATTGTGTTGACCCCCGATAATGTCAATAGACTGGACTGTCTTAGCAACTGGCTAAATGTTAAGGAGGACTAAGCAAAATTGTTTCTACTTTATAGTTAATGTTCTCAATTCGCAATACAACTTTACAATGAGTACAATTGTTTGTATTCAATACTTTATTATTATTATTATTATTATTATAATTTCCCAATTTCCATATTTGCAATGCCTGTATTTTGGATTATTATTATTTATTTTTTTTTTTCATTCGTGATTTAAAATAAAGTGTGAATAATTTGTTATTTTTTTTTATCAATTGACAGCCCTAATATATATATATATATATATATATATATATATATATATATATATATATATATATATATATATATATATATATATGTGTGTGTGTGTGTGTGTGTGTGTGCTTGCATGCGTGCGTGTATATATATAAAAATCAAAAGTAACTAGTAACTATTTACTTGAGTCATTTTTTCATCAGGTACTTTTTTACTCTTACTCGAGTAACTTTTCAGATTGTTACTTTTACTTTTACTTGAATAAAAATTTCCACAAGTACTTGTACTTGCACTTGAGTATAGATTTTGGATACTCTACCCACCTCTGCACCTTCAGGAAATGTGTTGAGATCATTCTAGCGTACAGACAGCTTGATCTGGGCTCATATTTACCTAGCTGAATATGTGTCATGTGTGCTGTTTAAAGTCCTGGACAACATCAGAGTTAAAGCTGACCACAGAACATATTTAAGTATATCAGCTTGTGCTTATAGAGGAGAGACGTACAGTGTATAGTTCAGTAAAGGGAATTATAAAGTATTTTTGTCTCTCAGACTCAGAGATGATATTAATTTCTATAGATACACAATAATGGTTTGTGTTGTATATCTCCTCATCTGCTCTCTGTAGTGAGTTTTTATTCTACAAGTTCCATCACAAGGTTTTAGGGTCAAATGAGTTTTCAGTGAAGCAGAGATTGTGCAGAATGAGAAACAGCACATCTCTGGACTGTTTACCCATGATTCCTGTGTAGCAGACCTGATCAGACAGACCTTCAGTCAACTATTAGTTTGTGCTGAATTAAACTACACAAACTCATATTTGGCTGATAAACTCTTGTAAAGGAGACTGAAGTTTCTCCTGCAGTTTATTCCTCTAGTGTGTTTGTGTTTTCAGTGGGAGATCAGGATCATGTGTGTCCAGCTCTGTGTCTCTGAAGAGTGACTGGTCTAAAGGTTGTCCTCCAGACCTGAGAGAGAAAACACCATCATCTGTCAAAAGGTATTATGTGTTCTACATTATCACTCACTCATGGACTGTTTTGAACATATTATTGTGAATCAACAATTCAGAAAAGAGAGTCATTCCTGAATGAATCAGTTGTTTGAATGAATCAAATGACTCAATGACTTTTGGTGAATTAAGACATTTACAGACACCTAGTGGTGGTGTTAGTTTCTTATTCAGAGTGTCTTTTAGACAGGCAAGAGGACAAAACAAGCAATCAATCATAATCAAGGGTAATCCACAAAGAGTAATCCAATATCCAGACAGCAAACAATTCAAAACAGAAATAGTCTAAGAGGGCAACCCAGTGGCGCAGTAGGTAGTGCTGTTGCCTCACAGCAAGAACGTCGCTGGGTCGCAGGTTTGAACCTCGGCTGGGCTGGGTCAGTTGGCGTTTCTGTGTGGAGTTTGCATGTTCTCCCTGGGTTCGCGTGGGTTTCCTTCGGGTGCTCCGGTTTCCCCCACAGTCCAAAGACATGCAGTACAGGTGAATTGGGTAAGCTAAAATTGTCCATAGTGTATGAGTGTGAATGTGTGTGTGGAAGTTCCCAGAGATGGGTTGCGGCTGGAAGGGCATCCGCTGCGTAAAATCGTGCTGGATAAGTTGGCGGTTCATTCCGCTGTGGCGACCCCGCAAGGGACAAAGCCGACAAGAAAATGAATGAATAAATAGTCTAAGATTAAAACACAAACCAATGAAACACGCTCTAAATGTACATGAACGAGTAACACACCTGTAATCCACAAGAGTATTCCAGTAAACAGAGGTGATGGCTGATTTTGAAGCACTGCCTCATGAAGCTTCAAGACCTTGACAATTGTGTTGTTTAAATCAGCGGATCAGAGCACATATGAACTGGGCAAAGTCACGTGATTTCAGTAAATGAAACGCTTGATAAAGTCCATAACATGAAGCAAAACTCAGCCATGGTTGTCTCTCATAGTTCTTATATGTGAGTGAATTGGCTGCAGGTCATCAGAGTCATCAAAGCATTGTGGTACATGTAGGCCAGGGGTGTCAAATTCAGTTCCTGGAAGGATTTTCAGATGTCTACTTCAACCCTATTCAACACACTTACCTGGTTTCAAACAAGCATGAAGGACTTGATTAGTTTCATCAGGTGAGTTTAATTCGGGTTGGAACTAAACTGTGCAGAGTTGTGGTCCTCCAGCAACTGAGTTTGACACCTGTAATGTAGATCAAGAGAGTGGACCTCCGTGAAGATGCCACCCCATAAAAACAAGTAATCCTCAAAACTATGCCATTCGTTTGTGCTGATTTGTGCCGCAAAAGTGAACATTCGTGCTGGATTGAGGTCTGAGATATTTAGCATTATTTTTTTGACCGTGTGACGTCACTTCCACCCCCTGTTGCTCAAATGACTTCAAATCAGTCCATGTAGTGCTGGATTTGTGCTGATAAAACAAACACTGTATCTGTTTTCCTCTAGATATAAGCTAAATATTTTGGGAGTCATGACGTCACTCTCCACCCCATTTCCTCTAAATCGCACCAAACTGATGTCATTGCCTTGTGTCGTTAAATCAAACACTGTATCTATTTTATTGTTTAGATATAATCAAAGTATTTCGAAAGTCGTGACGTCACTCTCTAGCCCAGGTTTTCTAAATCGCACAAAACTGGTGTCATTCATTTGTGCTGGATTTGTGCCGTTAAAATAAACACTGTATCTATTTTTATTGATATTGCCTTATCAAAACACTTCGGGAGCCGCAACGTCACTCTCTACCCCATTATTTCCTCTAAATTGCCCAAAACTGATGTCATTTGTTTGTGCCCGATTTGTGCTGGTTTGTGCCGTATAAAACAAACACTTATTTAGATATAACTGAAATATTTCGGGAGCCGTGACGTCAGTTCACTGCAGTTCCTCTAAATGTCACAGAAAGTGCACTCATTTTGTGCCTGATTTGTTTGTGCCGTTAAAATGAACATCAGATATTTATATCAGTGCACAATTCTATTATTTTCATTTGCTCACAATTTGTGCTCATTTGTGCTGCAAATTTTCTTTTGTGCTGCTATTTTATTATTAGTAGGCCCAATAAACTGATATTAAATCATTCAGAGGTCTCTCTGCCTCAGTTGCTCCATATTTACCAAAATAGTCTCGCTTGTGTGTGTTTCATTTGTGCTGGGTTGTACCTATGAAAGTTTCTTTAGTGCTGCTTATTAAAATATTGAATACTGAATAAAAAGTTAATGACATCACCAGCCATCACATTGATTAAATATAATTAGTCCACTAAAGCTGCTTTACCCAATGGATTTAATCACAAGCAGTAGGCCTACGTACCACAACAGAAAGGTTTAGGCTGGTAGTTTAAATATGAAAGCATATATAATGGATGACCAAATGATATAGTATTTAAGGGAAAAATCGCTGCATGGTTCCACATGTAATATATATTTATTTTCTAGCATTACGCCTCACACAGACATGCTGGCTACTCGTGAGACTAAAACAAAGTAGATATCAATGATATCACCGCTAGGCTTACCACTTTTAATACAAAAAAATACGGGACGCATACTGCATGTAACCAGGGATATACGCTGACAACAGGATGCGGATCCAAATGCAGGATTTATTAAAGAGGTGGTCAGACAAGCAATGATCAGCACAGGAGCAAATAGATATATGAGGACAATCCAGAGTCGTAGTCGATATAGCAGGCAAAAGGTCACAAGGATGGCAGCAGACAGGGAGAAACAGATTATCAAGGCGAGGGTCAAAAACAAGACAGGGATAAAGACTTTGAATTGATACTGATAACAGGTAACAAGACTCGGCAACTGGGGTGAGTGTGTGTGCTGTTTATGTACTGAGTGTAATCTGTGCTTGAGCGGCTTCAGCTGTGGATGTAATCAGTGAAGATATGGAACCGGTTGTGTGTGATGTGAGAGTAGTGCATGTATGTAGATGTAGTCCATAAGATGGCGGATTTGTAGTCCATAAGTGAATGTGCATGTAAACCAGCGATCTATGGGGAGAAGATCGCTGGTGATCGTGACAGAGCCCCCCCTCTAAGGAGTGGCTTCCAGACACTCCTACCATAGTTTAGGCGGGAGGTGGAGCGGAGGCGGAACAGGGGGAGGGATGGAGGGCCAGGACCATGCAGCTGAGGCGTGTCTGAAGCATGAAGCAGCAGAAGGCCCGGAGAGTGGAGCTGCAGAGGGCCTGGAGCGTGGGGCTGCGGAGGGCCTGGAGCGTGGGGCTGCGGAGGGCCTGGAGCGTGGGGCTGCGGAGGGCCTGGAGCGTGGGGCTGCGGAGGGCCTGGAGCGTGGGGCTGTGGAGGGCCTGGAGCGTGGGGCTACGGAGGGCCTGGAGCGTGGGGCTGCGGAGGGCCTGGAGCATGGGGCTGCGGAGGGCGTGGAGCTGGAGCTGCGTAAGGCCTAAAGAGTGAAGCTGCTGAAGGCCTGGAGCGTGGAGTTGGAGCTGCGTGAGGCCTGAAGAGTGAAGCTGCAGAGGGCCTGGAGCATGGAGTTGGAGCTGTGTAAGGCCTGAAGAGTGAAGCTGCTGAAGGCCTGGAGCGTGGAGTTGGAGCTGCGTGAGGCCTGAAGAGTGAAGCTGCAGAGGGCCTGGAGCATGGAGTTGGAGCTGTGTAAGGCCTGAAGAGTGAAGCTGCTGAAGGCCTGGAGCATGGAGCTGAAGTTGGTCTGGGGGCTTAAGTTCAGCAGGCACAGGCAGTTCATTTAACCCCCATGGGTCAGGAGGCTTTGGTTCAGGGGCCACTGACGTTTCAGATAACCCCAGTGGGTCTGGAGGCTTGGATTCAGGAGATACAGGCAGTTGATTTAACCCCAGTGGGTCTGGAGGATTAGGTTCAGGAAGCACTGGCATTTCAGATAACCCCAGTGGGTCTGGAGGCTTGGATTCAGGAGATACAGACAGTTCATTTAACCCCAGTGGGTCTGGAGGCTTAGGTTCAAGGGGCACTGGCAGTTCATATAACCCCAGTGGGTCAGGAGGCTTTGGGACATCACATAGCTCTGGCGGTACTGGGAAGTCACACGGCTCTTGCAGATCACACGGCTCTGGCAGTTCTTCCTGAAACTCAAGTGGTAATTTTGGTCCTTTGTGAAACTCGGGTGATGGTTCAGACCTCTTGTGAGACTCAGGTGGTGGCTCTGACCTTTCGTGGGACTCAGGTGATTGCTCTGGCCTTTCGTGGGACTCAGGTGACTGCTCTGGCCTTTCGTGGGACTCAGGTGACTGCTCTGGCCTTTCGTGGGACTCAGGTGACTGCTCTGGCCTTTCGTGGGACTCAGGTGACTGCTCTGGCTTTTCGTGGGACTCAGGTGACTGCTCTGGCCTTTCGTGGGACTCGGGTGACAGCTCTGGCTTTCCGTGGGACTCAGGTGGATCTCTTACCCCTGGTCCTTCGAGGAATTCAAGAAGATCTGGCGCCCGAAATTTGGGGAATTCAGGAGAATCTGGCGCCCGCCCTTTGGGGAATTCAAGTGGATCTGGCGCCCGCCCTTCGGGGAATTCAAGTGGGTCTGGCGCCCGCCATTCGGGGAATTCAAGGTCATCTGATGCTCGCCATTCAAGAGATTCATAGGTTTCTGGCGCCCGCCATTCGAGGTATTCAGAGGTTTCTGGCGCCCGCCATTCGGGGAATTCAGAGGTTTCTGGCGCCCGCCATTCGGGGAATTTAGAGGTTTCTGGCGCCCGCCATTCGGGGAGTTCAGAGGTTTCTGGCGCCCGCCATTCGAGGGATTCAGAGGTTTCTGGCGCCCGCCATTCGGGGAATTCAGAGGTTTCTGGCGCCCGCCATTCGAGGGATTCAGAGGTTTCTGGCGCCCGCCATTCGAGGGATTTAGAGATATCTGGTGCCCGCCATTCGAGGGATTCAGAGGTTTCTGGCGCCCGCCATTCGGGGAGTTCAGAGGTTTCTGGCGCCCGCCATTCGGGGAATACAGAGGGTTCTGGCAGCGTCAATGGCTCTGGCAGCTCTGGCGGCGGCGACTCTGGCAGCTCTGGCGGTGACTGAGGATCTGGCAGCTCTGGCGGTGACTGAGGATCTGGCAGCTCTGGCCGTGACTGAGGATCTGGCAGCTCTGGCCGTGACTGAGGATCTGGCAGCTCTGGTGTTGGCATTTCAGGAACAGGAACTTGGACTGTAACTATAACAGGAACAGACTCAGAAAAGGAAGCCATCTTGTGAGCTGGGGAACTGGATGCGGCCATCTTGTGAACTGGGGAACTGGAGACAGTCATATTGTGAGCTGGATGACTGGAGGCGGCCATTTTGTGAACATGAGGACTGGAGGTGGCCATCTTGTGAGATGGAGGACTGAAGGCGGCCATCTTGTGAATTGGGGAACTGGAGACAGTCATTTTGTGAGCTGGAGAACTGGAGATAGCCATCTTGTGAACTGGAGGACTGGAGGCGGCCATTTTGTGAACTGGGGAACTGGAAGCAGCCATTTTGTTAGCTGGAGGACTGGAGGTGGCCATCTTGTTAGCTGGAGGACTGGAAGTGGCCATTTTGTCACCTGGAGGACTGGAGGTGGCCATTTTGTGACATGGAGAACTGGCGGCAGCCATCTTGTTAGCTGGCTGTGGTCTAGGCTGGTGAACAGGGGACAGGAGTATAGGAGATGCTAGTATGATTGTGTTATTGGAGGGAACAGCAAGTCCCTTTGCCGGCGGGTCTTGCTGTCAGCTGATCAGCCATTCCTCTGATCTGAGGCTGTTTATATGCTGCTGATCAACAGATTTGGTGGCAGCAGTTTTGTTAATTGATATTTCCTGAGTTCTCCTGCTCATTCAGTCATGATAGATGATGGTAAATTAACTTGTCTTGCTGTCCTCAAAGTCTGGACTCTGCAGACAAACCCCCAGTGAGTGACTTTCTGAAGACTGAGTGATGAGGGGGAGGATGGGGGGAGCTGCTGGATGCAGGAATAACAGTCAGCTGACTGTTTATACTGCTGCTTATATAGCCATGTGATAATAATTGACACGCCTGAATGATTAAGCTCCTCCCACACCTACACTGTGGACTTCATTCAGTGGTTTGATGATTAGTTTCAGCTCTAATCTGCTCTAAAGGTCATCACACACCGGATCCGCCGCTCAGCACCGCGACACGGCGCGCACATGACAGTTGAAAGTATCGCACACCAGACGCGCACATTTGCATGCTATTTAAAACGAAACTAATCAGATGGCGCTCTGTGGCGCAGCAGAAATATGAACAGTGTCCTGGGTCGTGGCTTGCGGCGCCGCTGTGTGTACCCTGATAGAAACCTATGTTTACAATTCTGAAATGCTTGGCGCTGCGGTCACGTCGCCGAGCGGCGCTTCTGGTGTGCGACCTGCTTAATAGTGCTGCATTTCTGTTGTGCATTCTCCACTAGAAATGAGCCTTGGTCTGTGTTTGCTGATATTTTTCACATTCAGACAGTTTTTGTTCAAATGTAAAGGACATTAATTGAAGTGTTTTTGTAAATGAAGAATGATTCATATCTGGTTTGTTGACTCCAGTGTGTGCAGTGCTGAACTTTAATATTTTCTGTTTTAGTTCAGTTCATCAGAAGAGAGCAGAAGCAGAGCCCAGCTGTGTGTCTATGAAGACTGACGCCTCTATGCAGCCACCATTTTTTCTTAAGAGTGAAAACACACGACCTGCTGTCAGGTAGATCATCTCTACACACACATGATTACATTGCAGCATTTATATGATCATGTGTTTCTAGATTATCAGAAATGAACAAGTATGACAATTACAAGTAACTTTAAAACTAAATGTCCACACACTCACATTTGATGATTAGTGAAGTACTGAAAAAGTAATAAGTGACTAAAGTATTATTATTCTAATTATTAGAGTTAGTAGAATGAGTTTACATGCTTTTACAATAGTCAGCAAAGTGTGGGCAAAAGAAAAAGATTTCAGACAAGATGAGGAGCTGTATTCAGATCTTCTCTGATCATTATTATCTTAATAAAGTGCAGTAATATTACAGTACTGTTACTGAACCCTGAGAGCAAACGCTTCTGTGATCTGGAGATTATCATGTGAAACAAAAACTCTATTCAGTCAGAAAGTGACAGACAGAAGCAGAGCAAAAACAGTCATGGTGAAGCACTGAAAGATTTAGACAGCAGAGATGGCATTATTTCTTATTGATGGCAAAACATTTAACAAGTATATGAACACAACAATGCAGACAGCACAATGCAACACTCGATTAAAATCTTAGCACTCGATTGAATGGGCTTTCTCAGTGGTTATCAGCCGATAGATATGGTTCAGTAGGGGCCTTCTACACCTACTTGTAGGCTCAGGGGGCTGTTATCCATCCACATGGTTACTCAGCTATACCAATAGAGAAGACTCAGATCTGTTTTTACATTACTGAGATGGTTGGGTTTAGGGTTAAGGTAGGGTAGACGTTAATAAAATACAATTAATGGGGATTTTATAAATAATAGAAATCATTCTCGTTAACTTACGTACAGCTGTATGTGATCTATAGCTGATTAACCATGTGAATGGATGATAACAGTCTTCTGAGCCTACCAGTAGGTGCAGAAGGCCCCTACTGGCCCATATCTATCAGCTGATAACCACTGATAACACCCATTCAATCGAGTTATAACATTTGAATCGGCATACATTCATTCATTAGTTTTCTTTTTGCCTTAATCCCTTTATTAATCCAGGGTCACCACAGCGGAATGAACCGTCAACTTATCCAGCACAGGTTTTACACAGCGGATGCCCTTGCAGCCACAACCCATCACTGGGAAACATCCACACACACTCATTCACACACATACGGACAATTTTAGACCACCCAATTCACCTGTACCACAGGACTTGTGGGGGAAACCGGAGCACCCGGAGGAAACCCACGCAAACACGGGGAGAACATGCAAACTCCACACAGAAATGCCAACTGACCCAGCCAAGGCTCAAGCCAGCGACCTTCTTGCTGTGAGGCGAACGTGCTACCCACTGTGTCACTGCATCGCCTAAATGGCATACATTTTGCACATGGTCCTCATGCTTGTGCTCTCTCACATCTCAAAAGATTTTAAATGTCTTTAGTGAGCATCCAGCATAAATGTAAATAAATGATACCAAATGATTGATTGATTAGATTTAATAAATGACAAACACTTAAATGTTTACAGCATTTTGAGCAGAAGAGCTGTTTATCATTGTGTGGTGTTTTAAGTGCTTCACAATAGAGTTATGAGAGTCATTTGAAGGCTGAAGCCAGTTCTTGCTGATCTAGGACAGTTTCTGCATTACTATAGTTTGGTTCTGCATTAAATCTGTGTATTGTGTCTCAGCTGGTTCAGAGAAAACACACATGGCTTTACAAGAGGATCTTTACACTCGTACTCATTGATTCTTTGTGTTGTTGTTGATCCTGCAGTGTGGATAGAGATGATCAGACTGGAGACCTGCAGCAGGATTCACTCCAACCAGAACATGATGAACTCCAGAGAGTCAAAGAGCAGCACAAAACCAGCATGAAGAACAAGTATGAGAGATTATTTGAGGGAATCAACCATCAAGAGACTCAAACCCTCCTGAACAGGATCTACACACAGCTCTACATCATAGAAGGAGAGAGTGAAGGAGTGAATGAAGAACATGAGGTTTTACAGATGGAGAAAAAAGCCAGAACAGAACCCTCACAACACACTCCAGTCTACTGCAAAGACATCTTTAAAGCCTCAGCTGGAGCAGGACATGAGGAGAAGATCAAGAAGGAGAAAGCCCAGATCAAGACTGTTCTCACTAAAGGCATCGCTGGAATCGGAAAAACCGTCTCTGTGCAGAAGTTCATTCTGGACTGGGCCGAGGGAAAAGCCAATCAGGATGTAGATTTCATGTTTGTGCTTCCATTTCGAGAGCTGAACTTGATCCGAGATCATCAGTACAGTCTTCACAGACTTCTGCTGGACTTTCATCCTGAACTAGAAGATCTGGAGCCCAAGATTTATGAGCAGTGTAGAGTTGTGTTCATCTTTGATGGTCTGGATGAAAGCAGAATCACACTGAACTTTTCAGATGAGGAGAAAGTTTGTGCTGTGACTGAATCTTCATCAGATGAGGAGAAAGTTTGTGCTGTGACTGAATCTTCATCAGATGAGGAGAAAGTTTGTGCTGTGACTGAATCTTCATCAGTGGCTGTGTTGATGTGGAGCCTCCTGAAAGGAGATCTGCTTCCCTCTGCTCTCATCTGGATCACCTCCAGACCAGCAGCAGCCCATCAGATCCCCTCCAAATACATCAACCGTCTGACAGAAATTCAGGGATTCACTGAGCCTCAGAAGGAGGAATATTTCAGGAAGAGAATCAGCGACGAGCATCAAGCCAGCAGAATCATCTCCCACATCAGAAGAGCAAGAAGCCTCCAGATCATGTGCCACATACCCGTCTTCTGCTGGATCTCCTCCACTGTGCTTCAGAAGCTCCTGGAAAAAGATCTGAGTGCAGAAATCCCTCAAACTCTGACTGAGATGTACATCCACTTCCTGCTGATTCAGATCAACATGAGGAAGCAGAAGTATGAAGAGAGAGATCCAGAGAAATTCCTGAAGTCCAACAGAGGAGTGATCCTCAAACTTGCTGAAGTGGCTTTCAGACAGCTGATGAAGGGCAATGTGATGTTCTATGAGGAGGACCTGATTGAGAGCGGCATAGACATCGCTGACGCCTCAGTGTATTCTGGCATCTGCACTGAGATCTTTAAGGAGGAATCTGTGATTCATCAGAGGAAAGTCTACAGCTTCATCCATCTCAGCTTTCAGGAGTTTCTGGCTGCTTTCTTTGTGTTTTACAGCCATTTAACAAAGAAGAGAGATGAGCTGAGGTTGATTTATGACAGAGAATATTCATATAATCAACATCTACAGTCCAGCTCTGGGAAGTCTCTGTATGATCTGCTCAGTTCAGCAGTAGATAAAGCTGTCAGGAGTAGTAATGGTCATCTGGATCTGTTCCTCCGGTTTCTGCTGGGCGTCTCACTGGAGTCCAATCAGAGACTCTTCCAGGATCTACTGACACACACAGAGAAGAGCTCGGAGAGCATCAGGAGAATCACACAGGACATTAAAGACAAGATCAAGAGAGATGACCGTCTCTCAGCTGAAAGATCCATCAATCTGTTCCTCTGTCTGCTGGAGGTGAAAGATCAGACTCTGTCCAGAGAGATTCAGGAGTTTGTGAAATCAGACAAACACTCAGAGGATAAACTCACTCCTGCTCACTGCTCAACAATCTCCTACATGATTGAGATGTCAGAGGAGCCGCTGGATGAGTTAGACTCTAATAAATTCAACACATCAGATGAGGGAAGACGGAGACTGATACCAGCTGTGAGAAACTGCAGAAGAGCTCTGTGAGTATTCATTCATTGATCACAGAAGACACACATCAGTCTGAACTGAAGACTCCGATCAGTTTAGTAAATCACTGCCCCTGCTTTAACGTGTGTGTGTGTGTGTGTGTGTGTGTGTGTGTGTGTGTGTGTGTGTGTGTGTGTGTGTGTGTGTGTGTGTGTGTGTTTGACATGTTTATTCTTGAATGACACAATGAGTCTCAGTGTCAGCTCTCATGAAGTTTCTTCTTCATTCTTACTGTGTTTCCAGAGATGGACTTATAAGGGAAGCAGGATTTCTTAGATTATAAACTGATTCTGAATGTTTTATTAGTGTTGGGCGATATTCAGAATCTTTAGATGGCCATATCGTCCCCCTGTGAGATAGCTGATAGACCTTATTACTGCATGGGGACGCGGCAGTGTTCTGTTTCCTTATTTGCTCATTTATTTCATAATTTCTAAACGTAATTAACAAACTTTTCTTGACTTTTTATTCACACAAACAACATTTGTACTTATTTAATAATCTACTTCATCTGCTTTACATTTTATCCTGGAAATAACTAAAATCTCTGCAAATCACTGTGCTCCTCCAGCTGAACAGGACATTTGTTCATGTGTATTTGCTGAAATCTAACACAGTGTTGCTCTTGGATAATTGTGTTTGTTTTCTGATGAGAGAAAGAGTTGAGTTTTAGACACAGTATTGCCGTCTCGCCGCAGACATGCCTCTAATATTACATTTTACTGTAGGCCTAAACACTAAACTTTACACTGAGCTCAGTAAAATGCTCTTTGATTAGTTATTAATAATCTGTTCAATAATTCATTAAAGGGCACCTAGTTTACATTTTTCCAGATTTAATGTAAGTCTTTTGTGTCTCCAGAATGTGTCTGTAAAGTTTCAGCTCAAAACACCCATCAGATTATTTAATAGACCTTTTAGAAGTTTCTGTTTTATAGCTTTAACCATCAGGTAGCGTTTTTTGTGAACTGCGCCTATAAGGCTAGATCTTCATGCCCACCGTTCCCACGTGGCTGTCAGCATGCCTTAACCTCCTCCCTCGGCTGCCTCAGACAACAGACAGACATAAAGGAAGCAGATCTCATGTAACGTTTGTGAGAAATACTACAGTAAGAACTTTACTAATGAGTATTTGATGCATTTGTTGTGGAGTTGCAACGATGAGTCACACACAATGTCGTTACAAAGTTCACTCACACACAGATACGCACACACACACACATAGCGCAGAGACACACAGACAGCACGCACATTTAGCTTTGCACTCTTTTTGCACGCAAATGTGACAGGATACAAGTTAATATCCACTGCTGTATGTATATCTGTTATGTTAATGTACAAAATAAACCTGATTTAGCGTCCACAAACCGGGATTGAAGCGTCTTCTTTCATAATTGTTCTGACATGCGGCTGTGATGAAGTAATGCTGAAGTAAATCGCTGTAATTCATTAACATGCGCTGTTTTAAAAGATTTTAAACTTGTCAAACTCACTCCTGATCACATTTGATGATGATTGATGATCCTAGCGAGCTGAACAGAGCTTTTAGTCCTGGTTGATTTGCGCACATCTTGTTTTGTTGATACGATTATACACGTTACTATGTAGACATGTTAATACGCTGCTGTCAATCAATTCGGTGGGCGGGGAAACTGCACTCCTACGTCAAGTTGCGGTCTGTCTCAAAACCGCTCCAATTGGTCCACCGTTTTTATGTTGTTAAATTGAAAAAAAAAAGCACTGGGTGTGTTTATATTAACCCAATATGATGGTCTATACACTATACCTACACATATGTCTGTCCAAACAGCTTGAAAAGTAGATTTTTCACCATAGGTGCCCTTTAAATTCTTATGAATGGTGAAATACAGGTTTCATTTAGTTTAAATAAATAAATAAAAACAAGAGATTTCTAAATGAAATAAATAGGCTTGTTCTGAGGCATGAGGGTGGTATGAGGGCCCAATGTCCACAGGTGGGGGTTGCAGCCCAACACCATGGTACAACACCATGAGGTAGCCTGACTGCCATTAGGTACTGAGATGAGATCCTCAGATCCCTTGTTAGACCATATACAGTGTGGTGGCCCTAGATTCCTCCTAATGCAAGACAATGCTGGACCTCATGTGTCTGGAGTGTGTCAGCAATTCCTGCAATTCACTACAGCTTTGAGTGTGACTCCAAATCCAGACCTGCATGGGTTAATACATTTGATTGGCAGTGATCATTTCTGTGTGATTTTGTTGTCAGCACATTGAACTATGTAAAGAACAAAATATTTAATAAGAATATTTCATTCATTCAGATCTAGGATGTGTTATTTTAGTGTTCCCTTTATTTCTTGATCAGTATATATATATATATATATATATCATTCATTTCCAGTGTTCCTTTTAAAGCAGAAAATCAATAGCGGTATAATCCCTCAGTTTATAGTGATGTATACTTAGAATGGACTGACATTATGCTATTTAATAAACTAAACCTTCATTAAAACACTTATTACATGCATTTGTTACTTTATTCAAACAATAGCCCTCATTACTGTGAGTAAAACAGTACTACGTTGTATAAAGGGTTAAAATAATATTGTCAACAGCAGGTACATCATTTAGTATCGGATGAAAAACCTGAAACTTTAATCAATCGCTTTATATTCATGTGAAAGCTTTGAAACAAACCTTTCTCCAGTCAAATCACAGCGCGAGAGGGGCGCGGGCTTATGACGTCACACGCCACGCCAAAATAAATGTCTTTTTTGTTTAGCTTTTTTTTTGCCACTTACTGTTGCAGTCATGACTTACTGATACATTCCTCCCTCGTTTTCCACTTTCTCACATACATTCAGTATTTGGAGTTGATCAAAACCTTTACTCTAAACATTTTTAAGACAATTTTGAAACCCTTTTTTAATATACTAAGACTAAGTGTTTAAAGCAGAAAATCCCAACATTCTAAACAAATAATCTGATGGGTGTTTTGAGCTGAAACTTTACAGACACATTCTGGAGACACAAAAGACTTATCCTAAATCTTGAAATTGGGGTAAAATAGGTGCCCTTTAAAGTACCCATTACTACTACATGTTTTAGTTTCACTAGCTGGGTCATTATCACTATAAAGTGCCTTTGATGTCCCACAAGATTAAATCAGTCCTATATGGACATAATGCACAATAATCAAACGTTGATGTTTTGATATAGTTGGCTTAACCTTTACACACATGCAGGTAGAATTATAAGTGATTTGAAATATGTTTTTGTCAATTTTTGTCATTTTCTTTCATTGAATGGATGTGATTTTACCATGTCCCACACACTGCTCAGCCAACTTCAGTGAGTCTAAAAAGTAGGTAAATTAGATCAAATTAAAAAGACTTTTAAATATTCTTATTGTCTTAAACAAGTTATTTAATAAAAAAAAAAAAAAACTTTTTGTTTTCATAATATCATTAATCATTTTGCACGTGTCCTTGAAATTGCTGTCCACCCTGTCATGATGAGGTAAATGCCCCTTTAAGAAAGATGTACTCTGATGTACTCTTTGACATTCCCATGCCCATTTTGCTTTTCTTGATGTGCACACAGTAACCATCTACACTTATGTTTCTTATTTTTCATCATATTGTGTTTAAAAGTAAATGTTGTCAAGTTTACCTATACAAAAAACCTACAGGATTTTCAGCTCATTTTCCTGTAGGAATACCTGCAGGAATTTTATGAAGGAAACAAAATTTATGCAGGGATTATTCCTGCAGGAATTACAATCCTACATGTCTATTCAAATATACAGTTCCAACTTGATTATTGTGCAGGATAGATATAAGGTTAGAGAAATTTCACAATGAAACAATGTATTTTCACAAATTATTTATTAAAATTGTAAAAATTTTGAAAAAAAAAAAACTAGACCAAAGCAGAATCCAATTCACAGCTGGCTGCGTTTACTCCATTTTCCTAAAAAAAAGTTTTCTGTAAGAGGAAGAGTTGGTGTAGGGCAGAATACAGTCTGTACAGTATAAAAACCATTACAGCTATGGAGAATCCCCATAAACAACTAATGGACTCTATTCACAAGACTGTTATGACATGTTTAATGGTCATCAGCATCCTAAATATCTTAAAGTTTTTAATATTTAGATTTTTATAAATGTATGTACATGTATTTATGTATAATATAATCTTTGTGTCAAATTACAAATATGAATGATCGCTTATGCGAGGAGTTTTTAATGATAATCTATGGGGACAGGACAGTAAATCTGACATTATTCCCTCTTCTGGCTGCCGTTACCAGTCTCGCACTATTTTATTTTCCTATTTCTGAAAGTCTTGATAACACCATCCTGGAGTTTTCCTTTTATTATTTCAGCAAATAGAATTGTAAAAATTATTTGTTGTACCTGATGAGACATCATATGAGATTTTAAATAGCGTTTCTTTTATTCTATTATGTGCGAAGAAAAAATGACTCTTTGTCTAAACTTCAAGATAAGCCCACAGTTACCTCTACCTTTTTCTGGCTGACTTGAGATCGCTGCTGCCGACTCAAAATATCCAGATCTAGGGCACAGCTGATCTTCTCTTGATGAGGGTCATTATCTGATTTACTCGTGGTTTAAAAAATATGTATATATTAGGGCTGGGCGATTTTTTTTTTTTTTTAGATTAATTCGAATTTACGTTTTAAGACGATTTAATATTTTATAAAATCAAGGTATCTCGATTTTTTTAAATAAAAATATTAAAGCCGCTTTTCAACTATCGTGCCAAACCGTTCTAAACTGTTAGACAACCGTGGTGAATTGTGCTGATAGATTCTGCGTGTTGACGTCGTGGCTCTGTTGATGAGCTACCACAGCTCGCTCAGCGGAAGCGCGCTAGCCCATTACACTCAGGGCCGGCGCGTCCATTGAGGTGACCTAGGCGGGCGCCTTGGGTAGCAGAATAGTAAGCGAACCCCCCGGTCCTTACTTTCATCCGCGACACCCACCCGCTCCCTCCCGGTCCTCACTTTCATCCGCAAACCGGTAAGTTTCTATTTCACTTTTGGGTTGAGGGCGGGAGAGGGCGGCGAAGTGATTGCTGTTTGCCTAGAGCGCCAGTTCAGCTTGCTCCCGCCCTAATTACACTATATAAATTACACAAAATAATAAAATAGGCTAAAAGTTATTCGTGGCTAGAGCTTAATTAATTAGATTGACATATAGGCAATGAGACCTTTACTTCGCCTGACTGAGCGTGAGTTTATTGCTGTGCTGTATTCGGTAGCACAGATCGCTCTGATCAGGGTGAGAACTTTACCAGCGACTACAAGCATAAAAGCCACTGCTGAAAGCCTTTTTTTTCCTGCTGCGCATAGAATCAACAACAACATATATCCATGGAACACAGACTCTTTGAACAACGAGGAAATAATTGCACCTAATTCAAAGCCCAGACGGCACCTGAAGGATGGTTATGGCGGGTTGTGAATGTCGGCTGTCACAGCAGAAAGTCAAATCTTTCTTTAATTTGGACTTTTGCTTGAAAGCTTTACAGAGTGGCACAGTAGCTGTCCAAGGTACTGTATGAATTAAATCATAACCCATGTATGCACGAATAAACAAGTAAAATGAATGAATAAATAAAATAAATATGGATTCTTAAATGTCGGTATTGTTTTTACTCCAAAAAAATAAATACGTTTTGACAAATGTGACAAATGTTCACGGTGATCTTTAATATATGCTGGGTGGTGTAGCTACGCACAAATATTTTCCAAAACGTCAAGCAGGAATTTGTCTATAGCTCGTTACTTAATTATTAAGACAAAAAATAATTAAAATAACAAAAATAAAACTATAAAATTACAAAAGACAAAAAGAGCAGCGTTTTACTAAATATAGTCCTTTATATCCTGATATGCGATGTTGTTTCATTCATTTTTTTTTTTTTTAACTTGATGCATTTGTTATTTAATGTTTAAATACTGAAATCGTTTAAATGGTTATATTTTACCATCAAAATGTAGTATATTTTATATCATCAACTTTTGATATAAAACCGCTGTGTTATTTAATTGATTGTTATGAAATAATTTAAGTGCTATATTTTTTATTAGTGAAAGTGCCCGCTCACTTTGACATGGCCTGTCCAACTATATATTTCTGCCATGCCACTAATACAGATAAACTATTGTTGCATTATCATTATTTATTTTTCTGTTATGTACAGAGATTTGAAATATATTATTTATTTCCCCTCCAATCCTTTTCAATCTTTATGTTACATTTTGGTCATTTTCCCTCCAAATAAAATTTGGCCAAAGCTGCACAACACATGACCTCTACATAAATATGGGTTCTGTGACTTCTATTGTAGCTATATTTAGCATCCCTATATGAGAGAGTGCCATAACACTGTTTAGTCACACGGTTGCTTTTTCTTTTACAAGTGAGCATGAAAAAAACTAGTTTCGGTTTTTATTTAAATTTAAATGAACAAGGGAAGCTGTTTACATTGCGTTACCAAGCCAATTACTGATGCGATTTGTATAACGTTCCAAAGAGCTCTGTTGCAGCACGACAGTGCAAAATGAAAACGTATCCGTACTGTCTGGTCCGGTTTGTCAGGGAATGGAACAGTTTAGCAAAAAGAATGATTCAGCACAATAGTGGAAAAGCAGCTCTAGATACATTATAAATGCACCAATGGCAGAATAATTAAGAGGCAACATTGTCCGACCACATGATGGCACGCCTAATTAACAGCTTACTTGTGAGAGTACGGTGCTGCGAGAGTGTGAGACTACAGTGAGAGTAAGGAATGTAATAGGCTACACCTTGTTGACCAATTTATGTATGGCATGGCCATTAAAATACATGTTCCTTAACCAGATGGTTTTTCAAATTACTTATAAAGAGATTGTTACTTCAGTCATGTTGTTGTAATGTTTAAGTTGACTATAGTTACACAGTAAAAAAAAAAAAAAATCAAAATTTTTTTTTTTTTTTTTTTGCCATTTCGCCCAGCCCTAGCATGTTTTAATCTATTGCTTTAATCTATTGCTTTAAGCAGCAAAAGTCATTTTTAGACTAGTTTGTTGGCCATTTGTAGTTGTTGTTCGTTTTGTCTCATGTTGTCCCACAACAGCATTATTAATATAGTTTAGGTTACTGTACAATGTTTTATAACAATTAATTATTTTAGTGTCCATTTCATTCAGCATATTTAAAATTGGGGGCATCCAGGTTTTTTGACATACTTGAAACACAACAGCCCTGATAATTAGTTAATATAATAATGATGTAATTCTAATTCAGATACTATCTTTGAGAACTAGTAACAACTACTAAAAACAAGCTTAAACCCATAAAGAAGTTGATGAAAAAAGGGAATTGTGATCAACGTGACCTATGCAAATGGAAAGTACTAAGTCAACACTATCACTGTAATAGCAGATATCTTCTATGAGAATACTGTAGGTCAAATATCCTCAGCTCTGTTAAACTTTTTTAATTTATTGTTTTTATTTATTTTATATAGCGCCAGTGCTCAAGGACGCTTTACAAACAGTAGGAGAACAAGAAAAGCAATAACCTTAAGAAGGTAGAGAAAATGGGAGACTAATAACACACAAAAAGAATGACAAAAGACATGAGAACAAGAAACAAGAAAGAAACTCATACCGGTCCTTCAATGAGTGCTTATGTGCATTTAGGAGAACTAGGCAGCACACTCAGGGCGGCAAGATGGATTTAATTTAGTATTCTTATTATTATAAATATATCTGAATGAGGATTAAATGACTGAGTTGGTCTTTGAGAATGAAAACCAACCTGTTTGTTCCTGCAGATCTTCCTGTTTGACTCTGAATGTTTCTTCAATCTTCACATCTTCACTCTCCTCTTTAATAAACGCCATCTTTATAACAGTGTGGAGATCAGTCGCTTTAGCAGGAATTTTTCTCTGTGTTTGGACACTTTATCCTGTTTAAAATGAACAAAACAATAAAAATGTTAAGTTTAAATAAATAAAACAATGAACAGAAAGAAAATAACTTCAACAACTCTTCAACACTTGCTTCAACAGTTTCTTTATATGAGAGTCATTAACAAAAAGAAATCAGGTAAAAGAGTAAGTCTGAGCAAGAAACAATAGCCACAAATGAGCTGATTAAAACTAGAACTCCATTTCTTATATATATATATATATTGATGTATACTTAGAATGGAATGACATTATGTTATTTAATAAACTAAACCTTCATTAAAACACTTATTACACACATTTCTGTTACTTTATTCAAACAATAGCCGTAGGGATGGCTGATGTGAAACTGACGTTTCAACAGTGTCGAGATCCCGAAGCGCAAGTGTTTCGAAACACTGTGCCGAAGCATGTTCCGAAACACACAGGTCACGTGACTAAAATGATTCAAAGCATCGATCAGTTTAGAACAGGGGTGCTCAATCCTGTTCCTGGAGATCTACCTTCCTACAAAGTTCAGCTCCGACCCTGATCAAACACACCTGAACCAATTAATTAGGACCTGAACAGCACTTGATAATTACCGGCAGGTGTGTTTTATATGGGCTGCAACTGAAATCTGCAGGAAGGTCGATCTCCAGGAACAGGGTTGAGCACCCCTGGTTTAGAAGCATTTCGAGACCTGGCGAATCTCCATTTGACAGACAGAGTCAGGAAAAATTCTGTCTCATGTGGCCTAGTGGACAGTACGAGTGCACGTTTTTACTGTGTTTCAAATGACTTTGGGTTCAAATCCCGACTTGTATAAATACTCAGTAATCATGATTTTATGTATTTTAATCATGCTACTGTTTTATGGTGTAGTCTAGATAGGATACAGCTGCTGATACGCCATCAATTTAGCATCATTTTTGTAACACTGTAGAACAATAATTAATATTTTTTTATTTTTACAGTACTGTGATGGTTGGGTTTAGGTTAAGGTAGACATTAATAAAATATAATAAATGGGCAATTTAATAAATAATATAAATAATTCTTGTTAACTTCCGGCCACAACCGTGTTTGATCTAGCAACAACCCTGTTTTATGACCAAAACAAGACATATTTATTCACAAAGTGTTTATTTGGATGTCAGACCAATGTTGAAACAGAACGAAAAAAGAACATAGCGTTTCAAACTGCTATTAAAGCATTTCAAAATAGCTGTCACAGCCTGGATTCGAACCCACTATCCCTGCACGGTAGTCAGGAACCCTACCGCTCCACTAAATCACTGAAAGCTTCAATTTTGCAAAGCCGGGTTTAATACCTCAATATGCCCAACTGGTTCTTTGCTGAATTTGTTCCAGTGCAATACATAAAAAATGACCACTAGGTGTCACCGTAGAGTGGGGTTTCGAAGCTTCGACACGTTTGCTTCGACTGTTTCAGTGTTTCATGAAGCCTCACTTTGCCCACCAACTACAATAGCCCTCGATTACTGTGAGTAAAATAGTACAACGTTGTATAAATGGTTAAAATAATATTGTCAACAGCAGGTACATAATTTAGCATCGGGTGAAAAACCTGAAACTTTAATTAAATCGGTTTATTTCTGTAAAAGCTTTAAAACAAACCTTTCTCCAGTTGATTCACAGCGAAGGAGCAGCGCAGCCTTGTGACGTCACACGCCACGCCAGAATAAAAGTCTTTTGTTTAGCTTTTTTGCCACTTCCTATTGCAGTCATGACTTATTGGTACATTTCTCCCTCGTTTTCCACTTATATACACTATATATGAAGAGACTGAAAAAAAGAAGAAAAAATAATCTGTCCACAAATGTTTCCCTCTGTTGTCAAGACACTGATTTAGAAACAGGCACCCAATCAGCTTTCGCCGAGCGCCTACAGGCAGCCAATCAGCTTTCTCTGAGCGCTTACAGGCAGCCAATCAGCTTTCGCCGAGCGCCTACAGGCAGCCAATCAGCTTTCGCTGATCTGCGTGCAGGCAAATATCCCGCCCATGGCGCTCAGTCTGAAGCGGAGAGTGCAGAGATTTGCTGTTTAATTCCTTTAATTCCACTTATGTTCTGGGTGTTGTGCGTCTATTCAAAGTAAGTTTATTATATCTGACCTTTGTAGCGTTCGCAGATTTGCTGCAATTATCTTGCGGGTTGAACTGCTTTAACACGTGTGCTCAATGCTAATATACTCTCTTGTTTTTAGCTCGATGCTACACTGTAAACACTTCTGTAATGCGTTACTCGCGGGTCATCTACAGGGTTTCTGCAGGGTCTTAAAAAGTCTTCAATCTCAAAATCCAAATTTAAGCCCTTAAAAGTCTTAAATCTACTGAAATATAGTGTTGTATGTCTTAAATCTTTTTTAAACAGGTCTTAAATGTCCTTTTTCATGTATTGCTACCAAATCTGGCCAAAAGCAGATAAATGTAAGTAATCAGAGACATGATCACGCTGCACACACGAGATGTAGAATCAGCCACTCAAGACTTGCACACATTTATTGAACAGGGAAGAAAAACCTATGTGTAACTTGTGTGTGAATATTTTGATGGCAAAACATATTTTAATAGAATGTATATTTTTAAATGATATTAGAGAATGTTTTTATTCAGGAAATATTTTAAGCAAATGTTTAAAAATGTGTTTTCTGGAGGAATTTTTGTCATTGATCAGACTGAAAGAGCTTATAAAACTTTATCAGTGTTGTTGTTATTTGTGTGTTAAAAAAAACAATTAATGATGTTTCAGAAATCGTTATGATTGTCAATTATATATTGAATATTTAATACAAGTGTTGCCATAAATATAGCCAGTGCTGCTGATATGACATTAAAATATAAATATATGCAAACAGCAAGTAATTACAATAATTGTCTCCTCCTCCAGTGAAGCTCCTCCTCCTCCTCCAGTTCAGCTATAAACACTGGAATATTCCCATCAGGCTTCAGTGAAGAGTTTATTGAAGGACAGCGAGAACATGAGTGATCCAGAACCCTGCAAAATTAAAAATGAAGACTCTGAACAACAAATAGGTTTGTGTTTATTCCTGATCAGGGGCGGCGCAGGGGGTTGTTGGGCTTCTGGGGCTTCAGCCCCCAATGCTTGTTCCAAAGCCATATATCTTTTGGGTTTAAGTTTTGTCAAATCTTAGTTTTTCAACACATTATTCAGAAATATTTAAACCGGTTCATTATTGCTTTCCCACAGGATCAATAAAGCAATATCAGCTGGGCTTACTTTACCTCTTTTCTTTAAGAGTTTTTTTTTATTTTTATCAGAGGCAGCCCCACAGCAGTAAGTGTTTCTGTCTCTCCTTTCTGAAAGCTAGTTTACACACACACACACACACACACACACACACACCGTGGTCCTGCATACCCACGCCTCCTATCAGTCACTCAACGCATTCGTCTCATCGCTGCACCACAGTTTTACTTCATATTTGTTACTGGCTTTAATTTTGTATTAAAGTAAGCTTGTTGGAAATTCTGAGGAGAACCTTGAGTTGCTATTGTAACCACACACGCAAGAGAGTAAGGCAGTCTTGTCTTGCTTCATTTATGATTTACCTCAGATTTTGACTGACAGTTCGGTATGATCTGATGAGATGCTACACGCACAGATGTTCTGATTAGCTGTGAGTTTTGATTGATTCATTCAGGTGTATTTATGTGAAAGTGAAGTATGACAACAGTAAATATTCTCATCAGGAATAAACCACCTGTTTTTATACCCGTGCTGACTCTGCCGAGCTGTAGCTATAAAGTTAGGTCTGCTGCTGTTATTTTATACAGGGTAGGCTACTTCATTAATTTTATTATAACAATAATTTTCTGAAAATGATGCCTTAAATGAGCAGGATTTTAAGGGTAATTTAATCCAAATGATTACAGCCACAACTATAAAAAAACACAACTTGTAATAAAACTGGGCGGGATTAGATACTAAGAATCCCATACTTGTTATATAATTAAAAATTTGATTCCTCTTAACTTGACTTTTTATTCAGTTTTTGGTCTTATTTTATCTGTAACACTGTAAGGTATGACATCGAGTTGCCTTTTACTACAAAGACGCAGTTTCCGCGTGTAAGTAACATGGTAAAGCATGGTAAAACAGGCCTCGGGCAGAAATGGTGACATAAACAAATGAATAACCACCCAAAATTCAACACTATTGTGTCGGTGGACTAAATGTGCTTGATGGGATGTTTTTCTGTGGACTCTTACCTTTCAAAATAAACCGTGATGTACAGAAAAAAATGCGTGTGTGTGTTGTTATTACTATTGATAAACATTGACATGTGGAAAAACAGCGCCCCAGGATGCTCCAGGGCGTCCGCGTCGGGTTGAAGGGTAAAGGGTTAAATGAGCAGGATTTTAAGGGTAATTTAATCCAAATGATTACAGCCACAACTATAAAAAAACACAACTTGTAATAAAACTGAGCGGGAATAGATACTAAGAATCCCATACTTGTTATATAATTAAAATTTTGATTCCTCTTATCCAATTTCTGCATGCACATTTTTTCACCTGCTACTCTGCCAGGAACTTGGCGGCTGGAGAGTACCTTCACTAATAATCTAAACATTTGTTTAGAGATGGACCGCAAGATGTGCTCAAAAGAGTGGCTACATGTGGTGAAGAATGATGGTAAAGCTAAGTGTAATTATTGTAATAAACTAATCAGTAATAAAGCAGAGTGTCACGACCAACATGACAAAGCGTCTGCGGTTGGTTCACATACTTCACGAATATCAAATTAAAAGAATGGCGTGTTGGGTTCATTGTGCTTCCCGCGGGTGCAGCTAACAACAGTTGTGCATTTTAGTTAAACTTTTTGAGCGTGATGAGCAGTTCAGTGTTAGTTTTTATTTCAATATCCTGAGGTGAAACTAAACTGTGCATTCTCTCCGCCTCCTCATTTATAAACAGCGGGACGCGCTGCTGAAGCATGCAGGAGAGACGGCTTTACACTCCGTCATTTATAATCTTAGGTGTTGTATTGGAGTCAAAAGAATATATAAAGTAGAATGTTCTTTTACAGTCCCGATATGTTTAATCTTTTTCTTTTGCAAAATTTTTGTAATTTCTCTTCTGCAAATTAGATTTTTTTTTTTATCTGCTTGATTATTTTAAAATCGAAAGCAGCGACCGTCAATTGCACCTGTCAATTGGTGTTTTTCCATAAGATACACCTTTGTGAATGTTTTATTTTGTGTGTATAGTCTTTAATGTGCTTTTTAATAGTTTTAATCTTTTCAAAGCAGCACTCAGACGCAAATTTATCCTTGAAAATGTGGCATGAGAGCGATGCATGTGTTGGATGATTGCGTTTTTTTTAACCAAAAGACAAGATAATTGAATTATTTTCGATGTGCTAAAATATTTGTTAAACGAATGTTATTTAAAAAAAAAAGCATACATGCCTATTAAAACTGTAAAACTGAATAAAGTGCATGGTCTATTTGGAAATAAAGCAAATTAGTGATCTATTTCATTATTTAATGCATAAAATAGGCTAGTCTTTTAATAAATTGAGTTAATTGATCTGAAACTTTTAATTGCATTTTTTTCTTTTCTTGTAAATAATAAAAGTTGCATCAGGGGTGCGTTTCCCAAACAACGACGTAATTCGCGGCTGAACCATCATAGTGCGATGCATCGTTTGGCAAAAGAACAATGTAGTGATGAGTGTTTCCCAAAACCCCTAGTTTCTCTGTCACAGATCCATCGCTTGAACCACGTTAGTTATAACGTAACACGCCCATAATGATGCTCTAAACTTCTTTAGAGAACAACCCCATAATTTCTTTGTGCAAATTATATTGTTTTACACAAACATGCATTTAAAATAAAATCCAATATTAGTTTTGGTAAAACATGCATGCCTAATAATTATGCACACCTGATATAGGGTGTTGATGTCATTAGACCACACCCCTTCTCATTACAGAGATGCACATCACCTAATATGCTTAATTGGTAGTAGGCTTTTGAGCCTACACGGCTTGGAGTAAGACAACATGCATAAAGAGGATGATGTGGTCAAAATACTCATTTGCCTAATAATTCTGCACTACCTATATATATATATATATATATATATATATATATATATATATATATATATATATATATATATATATATATATATATATATATATAAACAAAAATGTGCACTTTAATTTTGACACTCACAGTCATTGTCTCCAAATATAAATTAGAGAGGTCAGACTTTCTCATAAATAGCCTAATTTCAGTTGTCAAGTTTTGTAAATATCTTTCTATTGAATTAATCTATTTTAAAAAAACTGTGGCTGGAATTATACACTATAGGCTTAAATAATAGTGACAACCAGTGTTGTGCCAAGAAATGCACCCCAAATATGGAAAATATTTATGGAAAGTCTGCATGCTTTGACTTTCGTATTAGACATGAAACGCACATTTGCCAGTAGGAATGACATTCCGGCCTACTCCTCATTCTCTCTTCATGTAGCCGTATATGTGGCTATTACACAACCATAATACACTGTGATATAGCCTGGTTCGTTAGTTCATTGGATCGTTTGTTTTCTCACTACAATCGATTCGCTCAATCGAGCAGAGACCACCTTATTCGGGCGATCTTGGACCGATTGATTTGGCGTGGACCCGAGTGCGATTGCAGGATTAACATATGCCAGACGAACCGCGCTGACTGGGCAAACGAGACAGGCTCCGAAACAAATGTCTGGGCATGAAAGCAGCCTGTATTTGCACGCAACTGACAAACAGTCGCAGCCGAATTAAACTTTAGTGACAAGACAGCACTGGCCCAATCGGACCACTAACCATCCTGTCTACTGTCCCGAGCGTCTCGCACTCTGGTCCCGGGCCAGCGAGCAGTCCTTATTGTCCAGCCCTGAATAGACATCTAAGATTAGCCCTAATCTAGACTAGTCATTAAAAACACATGAATGAACACATATGTGAAAGGTTTTGCTAACTTAGTGTCTCAACTTAAGTTTTCAAAAAGTGACAAGTGACAAATCTTGATAATTTTTTTGGAGTCACTGGAGATTTGGAGACTTCGACCTGTTTGTACTGCACCATTCCTGCTCTTCTCAATGAGCAGGGATTTTCAGCCACTTCAAAGTACCAATTGCAGATTATTTAGCAACTTTTTTCCAAAACAACTTCTGAAACAAAGTCTTGAGAGAGTGAGCTATTTCCCTGATACAGTCAGATCTCTGCTTCTCCTTTGTTTCAAATTTCATCAGTTTAATATTTGGCAGCAGTTTTTGAACTTGTATGTTTATCATGTCAGAGAGATTACTGTAAATAGACTGCACTGTATCTACACTGATTTACTGTAAACAAATGACAATACATTTAAATAAACTGACATAAGGTGCATCCCAAATCGCATCCTTATGCACTATTCTACGCCATTTTGTAGTAAAAAATAGTGTAAGTAGTGCATACACACTGAAAAGTCAATAAGTAATAAGTGCACTTTAACCCTCAGGGGTCTTTTGGGGCCCCTGAGATGTTTTGACATGACCTGACATTTGTGCGCATTTCAGCTACTTATTACATAGTATTGGCCAACATGTATTTTATTTGTATTCAGCACAAACTGTGCTACAATAATATGTGAGAAATATTGATAAACATGCTTGTGTTTTTTAGAAAAAAAATAGTGCGTGGTTAGTAGGATTTAGAGAAAAAAAATGTAGCTGAAATAAGGTTAAAAAACACACTGAATGTGCCTGAACAAGACTTTTAGGCTAGAATATTTACTTCACAATTATGTGAAAATTATTCTGTTCTCTCACTTAAAGAAAACATTACAATGATTAACAGTTTGTTAAGTTTGTTTTGGGTGATCTCAGCTGTATGCGTGAGTGACAATGGTCATGAATAATTCACACCTGAGAGACTAAAGACACACATCCACTCACCCATCAAGGGCATTGTAAAGCAATGTCCATCTGCAAAAGCTAGCCCAAACTAAATGCAGTATTGTAGTATTACTTGCTGTATGACCATGTAAACACTCTGGGTGAACAATATACAGCGCTCAAAATATGTAAGTTCACCCCTCACAAATCTCTCTTTTAAATTCATATTTTAATAGGAAGCTCCACAATATTATATTTGTGGATATACATTAGATTTGTCAGTACTGAAGCCAAATCTGGAGCTTATCTAACAAAATAACTTATGATAACGCTCCAAAAACGAGCACAGCCAAATTTATATGTTATAGAAAAATATTAAATACAAATTTAACAAAGAGTAATAATCAAGAGAAGCAAAACAATGGAAATTTATTTGATATTTTGTAGGTTGTAATTTATTTTTGCAAAATTTTGCTTGAATTTAATTGTAATACCTTTCAATTACTAAATATGTTTGATGACTAAAATATTATTTTCATAAATATATCTGTTTAATCAATCTGTTTTGTTTAAATACACCAAAACACATTGCCTATATTCACTGAGAAATGGAGGAAAATATTCATTTCCAGAATGGGCTGTACTTCATTATGCTGAGCACTGTATGTGCACTTATACAGTGTGCACAAAACCCCTGGGGGTTAATTACCCGGATGATGCACTTTTTCAACCGGTAAGCAGAAGTGTGTTATGATGGACACTTCACACACTCAATAGCTGCTGCTTTGCTCATGTAGCAGAAGGGGCGGAGCTTTCGGGGCTCATGTTCATTCATTCATTTTCTTTTTGGCTTAGTCCCTTTGTTAATCTGGGGTCGCCACAGCGGAATGAACCGCCAACTTATCCAGCATGTGTTTTACGCAGCGGATGCCCTTCCAGCCGCAACCTATCTCTGGGAAACATCCACACAGACTCATTCACACTCATACACTACGGACAATTTAGCCTCCCCAATTCACCTGTACCACATGTCTTTGGACTGTGGGAGGAAACCCATGCGAACACAGGGAGAACATGCAAACTCCACACAGAAACGCCAACTGACCCAGCCGAGGCTCGAACCTGCGACCCAGCGACCTACTTGCTGTGAGGCGACAGCACTACCTACTGCGCCACTGCGTCGCCGGGCCTCGTGTTGGATAACTTTATTTATTTTGAATTGTGACAGCAGTATTCTCCTACGAGGGTGATTATAGCGCCTCCTGATGGTGAATGCGGTTATAGTCATGGCAGGTATCATTTGGTACTTTGGTCATTTATTTCACTAATTTGGCAACCGTCAAACGTCATCAGGGAAACGGTTTGAACTTCTGCTTAGTAAAAAAAACATGTTCCATTTGGGACGACACTACATACATATACTCTGCTGTTGAGTGTGTAAGTGCATAAGTACACAGTGTATAGTGTGCCATTTGGGACGCAGAGATATAAAGTGTAGTAAATTGCACTGCAGATGTCTCTGGACCATGTTCACAACATAGGTTTGGGAGGAGTCAGATTTTTCATGGCTTATCAATCCTCATCACATGGCTATACAAGAAGCAGCCATTGTACTGTGTCAGCTGACAATTGTTTCAGATTCAGATATGCAAATGTATGCATATGTCACCTAGTGAAATTTAGTGACTCTTCGAGCCAGGGGCGTTGCTAGGGTCAAAAGAGATAAGGGGCTTAGCCCCAAAGTCTCTCTCTCTCCCAACCCCCCCAACCCCTTGAAAAAATTACTGAAAAAAATATTAATATTCAATAGGCCACTCTTTTTGATATACTAACTAATTGTATCAAAAATAGTACAAAAAAATAAAGATCTATATGCTAGAAATATGTTTACTTCAAATTTCTTTAGAGGGACATTTTTTTCAGTTTTCCTCAAAATAGATTGATGTGGGCATTGTAGCACTTTAAATGCATGTAATGCCTGTTTCATTCATACTTGAGAAGAAATTCCATATATGCCTCACAAAAGTAGTAGAACATTCCAGGAAATCCCTAATATGGATGAAGGCATCCAGCCATTGCTGTAGTTGAATGAATGAAAATAGAATCTGAATAAACATAAAAAGGCTTTAATTATATGACTGCGACAATAAATGGTTTATATGCGTTTATCCAGCCATCTCAGGTATTTTCATAAGAATAAAGTCGATTTATAATTCGATGCTAACTGACAGCATGTTACAGTAGAATATAGCTATAAAATAATATGCTAGATGCATGAACTCACTGTGACAGAAACAAATGGCTATATCATATCTAGATAAATATGTCTAGATATCTATATCATATCTAGAAAGCTAGTACAATTTAAGTTTTTCTGACTAATTAGCATGTATTTACATTTATATGACGCACATTTTATTGATTACAGTTATTTTATTTCACCAAAACTACACACATTTTATACTGTGAAAACAAATATTAAGCTTCATCAGTATTTAGAACTATTCAGTTTCGCGAAACAGTTGTATTATTACCTCATCAGCTTCAGCTCCTCAAAATAATGAATGAATGATGCAGGGGCGGGATTTTTGTTAACACCATGTGACAACAGTGCCACTCCCACCTGCCGGTAGAAACAGGTACTACTGAACAGCTGCCTGACACAATCGCTGCGTTAAGTGGAACACGCGTGATGTATGTGGTACTTTTAAGTTCTTAGATAACAAAATAAATGTTATACAACCTATTTTTATTTAAGTGCAACATATTCCAAAAGATCAGGGGCTTTTGACAATACATCAGGGGCTTGAGCCCCCAAAGCCCCCCCCCCCCCCCTTCCCCCCCCTCACAACGCCACTGCTTCGAGCAGAGCTTAGTTACAGTCCATTGAAAATAGTTACCTACCCTACATGTGAAATATGTCTAATATGTGTATTTGGGGACTAGATTTGGGCTATTACATTTTCACTTACAGCAAAAATGTAGTCCTGTTTTAACCAAGCCATCTGTGTTTAGATGTCTATTAAATGGTAAATTGCTTGGTGGGATATGTAGAATAATTGACTCTGGTCTGCTGAATTATTAGAGAATAATGCACATCAGAGATACAGTTGTAGTCAGAATTATTAGCCCCCCTTTGAATGTTTTGATTATTTTTTAAATATTTCCCAAATGATGTTTAACAGAGCAAGGAAATTTTCACAGTATGTCTGATAATATTTTTTTTCTTCTGGAGAAAGTCTTGTTTGTTTTATTAGTGTCAAAGAAAACAGCTGAATCGTCAGGAGCCAACTCATTTCTTCATTTGAGCTCATCAGCCCGCTAATCAGTTCCTTGTGCATTCAAACCCAAATCACATGACGAGTCTTTTAAGAGTTTTGTGACCACCCCGAAATTACAAAGTGTGTGTTTCTTTTGGGGACTAACTCATCATCTCTTCCCGTCTGTTTCTACTTTGCTGTTTGTCGTCTCCAGTCTGCATTTCTGAAATGTGTCAAATAAGACCCTCACCTCATGTCTTTTGTACACACGGTGATGCTTAAGGGGGGCGTAATATTGGTTGCTCAGTGGATTCTTTTGACAAAGTAGTCATGCTTGCATTTCAAATATTCGATATGTGTGATATTTCAAAATTTTACATCGTCGTCAAAATTATTCTGATATTATCCCTAATATTCGATGTATCGCCCAGCCCTTATCATGATTAATGTACATTTATTATTATATTCATGTATGACATGATATATATCATTATTTACAATAATATTCCCTCAATTGTTACCATAGTTCTATATGGCGCGAAATATGTTGTTGCATGAATTAATTAGATTATGAAGAATGATGAAGATCCTGCTTATGCTTTAATGCGTCCGTTCCACAAGTGATTTACAATTAATTTAAAAAGTGAATCCCTGCAAATAATGAGATATGAAGCCACGGTATGCATGTCTAGGGCAACATCTTAGAAGAAGCAGAAAAATTAAGTCGATGCAACAAGACATAATAATAATAATAATTATTATTATTATTATTACATAAATAAATAGAAACAAAAAAGTTGTTAGAACTTAACAGAAACCATTTGCTATTTTGAAATGAGAAATTAAGTCATGATCACAAGAAAACAAAACAGAAAAAATATTTTAATGCATGACCGTCCATAGATTAAGGCTATTTTGCAGACGTTTTAGTTGAGTGGTTACAAGGTTACAAGATTCAATTCTCAAAAGTCTTGTGAACAAATATTTCTGTTTCATAGAGTTGTTTCAGTGATTTTATGACTCAAAATAAGCTTTTCCTACCTGAAAGATCCACTTGAGATCGTCTGTGAAACTCTTGTGTCTCCTGTGAGTCTCGTCTCCTGAATCTGGTAACTCATATTCAACACTGTTAACAGATAAAATTACTGTAATACATTTAGAGGCAAACACATACAGATACATCTTACAAACACTGAAAAGAATACATGTTCTGTATACAGATATTTATTCATTTTCCTTCAGCTTAGTCTCTTATTTATCAGGGGTCACCACAGCGGAATGAACTGCCAACTATTCCAGCATATGCTTTACGCAGCGGATGCCCTTCCAGCTGCAACCCAGTACTAGGAAACACCCTTACACTCTCTCTCTCTCTCTCTCTCACACACACACACACACACACACAATGGCCAGTTTATTCATTTCACCTATAGCGCATGTATTTGGACTAGTATGTTCAAAACAGTCCATGTGTGAGCAATAATGTAAAATACAAAATACCTTTGGGCAGGTGATAGTGTCTTCTCTCTGAAGTTTGGTGGATCATCTTTTGACCCGTCACTCTTCAGAGACATAGAGCTGAACACACATGATCCTGATCTCATACTGAAGACACAAACACACCAGAGGAAAAAAAAAAAAGTGTCACCACCTGCTGCAGTCTCTCTTATGAACACTAGAGGGCACAGGGTTTTAATTTCGCCATCAGCCCTGTGCTCCTGATTGTCTCTTTGCAGCAAAATTAGCTCATAGAGCATTATGAATGATTAATTACTCATAATTCCCTATGAGCTCAATTAGCCAAGGCTATACCTTTATTCTTCCTATACCAACTGATTATGTGATAGATTAGTTGAAGTGTTCAATGGAGTTAATGAAGCATTACTTGTATCACACCTCCAATTGTTAATTATTTGTTCATAAATGGAGTCTCTAATCTTGCAGAATACTCTAAATAGTCACGCTTGGACTCTCTCAGGAAGGCAAAAGATCGCAGGAGTTATCAAACACGTAGATTTAGGAATAAACACTAAAGGAACACTTTAGGAATAAACATGGAGGACATAGGAAATACAGGAGACTCAGGAACGACACGGGGTGTAAACAGACATCACTAAAAATACCGGACGACAAACTAACTGAACACTTACTTAAATACAAGGGATGATGATTAGAACTGATTACATACAGGGGACGAACACAGGTGAAACTGATGAACATAATGACACAGTCAACGACACGGAAGGTCGCATGACGAAAACACAGGGGCCTGACATAAACAGTATTGTAATGTAAGGTTGTGTTCATTTTTTGGATGTCTAAAAAATAATAAGTTAGACAGCTAGTGTTTTATTTTATTTCTGTCTACAGTTAAACAAGCAAAAACTGAGGTACTGATGTAATTTTTCATTACATTTATATCCGGCTATATTAAATAGGTCTGAAATGGGTCTAATAATAGTTGGAAACGTGGCTAATGTGGGGTTTATATATATATATATATATATATATATATATATATATATATATATATATATATATATATATATATATATATATATAAAGAGTTCAGATGCAAAAGCCGCTAAACGCCACTTCTGCCAAAAATTAGCTAATGACATTAAGCAAATGCTTTAGGCATGTAGTACACCATCAACAAATAGATTTGGTTCTAATTATCCAAATCTCAGTGTCAGCACATTCAGAAATAACAGTTTGTTGGCAAAAGCCGCTAAACATCACTTGCCTTTGACAGCAAAAGCCGCTATATCCTGAGAACCAATCAGAAGGCGTGAATCGAATCATGTTTTCAATGTAACGGTGCACTAATACGCCGGCTTTTATAAGGAGAGTGTTTGATTGCGCTTCCGATATCGACTTTAAAAGATGAAGTTTGATGAACTGGATGAGCCTGTCTGACTGTCAGTGAATGGCAAATGAAAACGTCCCTCATCTCAAAACTCTGTGCATTATAAGAAAAAGAAAACACACTGTACAGTCGGAAGCGTAGCATGTATTCTAGGGATGCACCGATACCACTTTTTTACAAACCGATACGAGTACGAGTATTTTGATTTGTGTACTCGCCGATACCGATACCGATACTTCATAGATTTGGTTTCAACTAAGTTTATTTGTTCGTTTTTTTGCTTTGTTTTTTGTTTTTTGCCTGTAGCAAGGATGAACACCAAAATCTTTAACAGGAGGCTGTTCCAAGCCAAAAATATACACATTGTTGAAAACCCTGCTAACCCAGACCTTGTCTATTCACGATTAAGCATGGACATTTAAAGGATGAGATATCCTTGCGACTTACATGTGTGCACGACTTCACACATTACACAAGGTGTGTGCAGTGTACGTTACCTTATAGAGTCACTGTCATTGCATATTGGGGACGCATAAAACACTGTTTTGCACCATACTTTCATATTCATGAGTCCTGCCTTTGATCCGCGGTCAATTAATCAAAAAGTACTAGATGTTTATGGGTAGGTTGCGGTTAATAGCTCATTTTAAAAAATCACGCGACCATCATCTCACAATGTTTATTAATAAATAATCTTGTTTTATTAAAATAAAAGTGATTTCGCAATGTCGAGCCACTGACAAAGCCAACTGCAGAAAAACAAAGCAACCATCGTGGCAACCGCAGTGATCTCTTTTCCCGAAGTTCAGCTGTTCTTTTTTGCACTTCATTATTATGCGTTTAATGTTAAAAAATCAATAATGAATAGACCTCAAAAGTGTATCCTGTGTGTGTGTGTGTGTGTGTGTGTGTGTGCGTCTTCACTGAAGCCTCGCTCTTCTAAAACCGAAAGTTGTTTATGTCAGGCAATATTTCGGCTTTTAATCGAGTGAAAAGTTAATTTAAATAAGCCAATATTTAAAAACTGCAGTAAAGTAACTGTGTCGTGCGGTCACACATCGAAACTGAGGTCTGATCTAATCTCTCTCTCGCTGTCATCCAGACAATGATACGGAGACGCAGCACAAGTCAAGCCGCAAAACGGAGGCTGGTACCAGTTTACAGAATAGCTGAAGCCTTTGCGAAATCTGTCAAAATACAGCACTGAAATTTATAGGCATAAATGTCTTTGAGCCAAAAAGTCTAGGCTATCTGTAGGATATCTGACGCAATCAGAGCCGATGGTATGTACAATTTGTGTAGCCTAATAATTATATTAATTCTAATAAAATGAAAACCAAAATCAACAATTCATTGCATTTTTCGTTTGATAAAAAATATACGGAAACGAAAAAAATCAAAGGGTGACTAGTTTGTATTAATTTGTTTTAATATGAATAAAAATATGCTTAGCCTATTTAAGCTTAGCGGTTACATACGCTGCCAATAGGCAAGCCATTCAAAAATATTATTTTACTGTGTACTGAGTTATAAGGTATATTTTACAATAAAAACTAAAATGTAGCATGCCTCGCTGTCATTTAAAACATGCAATTCATAACACCCCAGAGCTGTAGGCCTGTGTATGCAGTGTGTAAATGTACGGGTATATTTATACTGCGCACCCAGTGCCGGCGCGTCCATATAGAGGCGACCTATAATATATAATAGTGAGGGCGGCAAACGCGCCCCCAACGTACTGACTTTCATCTGCAACATCAACACAATCCCCCCTAAATAAAATATACGGGCCCGTGAAGTTCAGCACTTGTCTTGCCAGTGTATGCTGCTGTCTGTCTTGTGTGTATAGCGCTGCAGTGCGCGTCAACAGCTGCTGAAAAAGCGCGCGTGACAGCTCAAAGCCGGTATCGATTTAACCACAAGCAAGATCATATCGTTATAAATATTACATTAACGATACTTATCGAAATATTTATACATTTACGTAGTGTTTGAGATTGTGTGGTCTGTAAAAGCTGTCTGATCTTTACAGAAGCTGTAAACTGACACGTGCGCAGTGGCCGCAGTGATGTTTAAACTCAGGCGCTTTTATTTAGCCTGTAGTCTTAAGATTTTTTTTTTACATAATGTTCCATTTCTTAAAATTTATTTCATTTTTTTTATTTATAGTTTATATATAAAATGAGTGATAACTTGTTTGAGTGCTTAGCTGTGATCATTTTGCAAGGATCATATTTCATATTCGGTTTATTCTTCAGTAGCCTAGGTTATAGATTCGTTAATAATGTATTTTATAAACAGATTGTTTAAAAGGACTAAGCTATTAATATATAATACATTAGGCTAACTAATACATTAAGACACTGAAGTCAGGTAGGGCAACAAATCACATCCATAGTGAATTACTGTTCAGCGGTATCGGTGCGTGGTATCGGCCTTTCATGTCCTATACGAGTACGAGTATTTTAACCAAGTATCGACCCGATACCCGATACTGGTATCGGTATCGGTGCATCCCTAATGTATTCATAACGTTTTTTTTTGCGCATCGGCTCTACTTTGACTGAGTCCGATTCACTTTAAACGAAAACTCCATTTCATGAAAGACAGAGTTAAGATGCCGTTCCTTTATCCCACATGGATGCTGTGAGGATAAACAAGAGACCAAGACCTTAAGTATGGTGAGATTGAATGAATGACAGCTTCTAAAAGTGTCTGAGAGACATCCCCTTTTTGCCCAGTAGGCCTACTTTGTTTTATTTGCTAATGTAAGATATTTAAAAAAAAAAAAGATAAATATAATGTATGTAACAGATGGGCTGCAGCTGAAGAACTGGATTCTCTCTAAATACCATATTTCTCATTGGTGTGACATTCATGACCGTAGGTGCCAGGGCGTCTGGCATGTGACATTTTGTGTTTGCCTAGGTTGCATGGTTGCACGCTGGGGACCCATTGCTGCTGTTTAGTCTATATTACAGATGGGGTAGAAGGGAGAAACCTCCCTTGTGAACATCTTTGCAACCCAAGACATTCCAAAGGAAAACCCCCACCTTTTGAGCCTGTGTGAATTGTAGCCTCAGTTTCCTGTTCTCAGCTGACAGGAGTGGCACCCAGTGTGGTCTTCTGCTGCTGTAGCCCATCCGCCTCAAGGTTGGACATGTTGTGTGTTCAGAGATGCTCTTCTGCAGACCTCGGTTGTAACGAGAGCTTATTTGAGTTACTGTTGCCTTTCTATCAGCTGGAACCAGTCTGGCCATTCTCCTCTGACCTCTGGCATCAACAAAGCATTTGCGCCCACAGAACTGCCGCTCACTGGATATTTCCTCTTTGTCGGAGCATTCTCTGTAAACCCTAGAGATGGTTGTGCGTGAAAATCCCAGTAGATCAGCAGTTTCTGAAATACTCAGACCAGCCCGTCTGGCACCAACAACCATGGCACGTTCAAAGTCACTTAAATCCCCTTTCTTCCCCATTCTGATGCTCGCTTTGAACTGCAGCAGATCGTCTTGACCATGTCTACATGCCTAAATGCATTGAGCTGCTGCCGTGTGATTGGCTGATTAGAAATTTGCGTTAACGAGCAGTTGGACAGGTGTACCTAATAAAGTGGCCGGTGAGAATATAATATAAATCAACCATTTGCATGATAAGATGGCTAAAACTTATACATTCATTCCTTTTTTCTGGTTGCTCTTTTTTTCCTCTTTTTGTTCAGGTTATCTTCATTTTGTCATTTGTCTGCCACCTTGTTATTTACTTTTCTGTGTTTGCTTTGATCTTCACCTTGTCTTTGGGATTTTTATTTAATAGATGCTGAACATCAATCCTCTGGCTTGTGCCTCATAACTTCATATGACAAAGAGGATATTTTACTACCAGAGTTTTTTCAGATGCATTATTTAAAGTTACAAACAGTAGATAAAGGTTTTATGGTCAGATATTTGTCCTTATCAGGAGTATGCATAAATACAGAAGAATAGTCAGAAGTCAGAAAATGATATAACACTGTTCTTGTAATTCTCACGCCTGTTTCACACTGCAAGTGAAAGCAGTACTTGTAACCTGCAAGTCTTTATTTTATAAATTATAAAGATCCTGCAGCACTGTATGCTTCTCACGCTCTATGAGGAATGTCATTGTTGTCTGGTGTACTCAGAACACAATCACCTGTGATATCATGTCATTTTGTTTTTGATTGTCAGGATGTTGTGGGCCTAGTTGTAATAATATTTATACCATATAGTTATAATGATATTTATACATGATCAAACTAGTGTTACTTTCTCAGCTTCAGCGATGTCCAGCGGCAGACTAAAGGCTCGTTAATTTATGCCCTTGCAAAGGATGAGACGGACAGAAGTAATCAATGCATGCTCTTCTTTTACTTATTTTCGTGTTGTCAGGTTTACGGTGCAGCTCCTGGATGGAATAACTTGAGTGAAGATAAAACAAAGCCGAATAAAACTTTCTTCCTCTGCTTCAACTGCACAGCACACAGCGGGCTCACATCATCCAGCATGCGTGTCGAACTACACTACCCACAATACACTTCGCTATGGACTACAACTCCCGTAAATAGCAGTTTTAAAGCGGCCACTTCTATTTCCCCTGTCCTGCAACACTAGTGTGTAACTTAAGCAAAACTGATACTAAAATTGTTTAACATTTGGTTTTGTAGTTCGGGTCTAAATAAATATTTGTTGCAGTTTTTAATCGTTTAAGTTCATATGATTGACTATATATAAATAAGTTGATATTATCAATGCACTTATTGAGTAAAATTGCTATGTTTTACTGTCATTCAATATGTTTTGGTCATTAACAATGCACTGTCACTTGCGTGTGGTATGAAAGCTCTAATCTGTTAACATGGATGCCGAAAAAACACGCACCGCTCACGCTCCTTTAAAGCATTGTGTAAGTATAATAAAATGTTTTAACAAATACTGTCTGAAACAGTCCATGTATGAGCAATAATGTAAAATACAAAATACCTTTGGGCAGGTGATAGTGTCTTCTCTCTGAAGTTTGGTGGATCATCTTTTGACCAGTCACTCTTCAGAGACATAGAGCTGAACACACATGATCCTGATCTCATACTGAAGACACAAACACACCAGAGGAATAAACTGCAGGAGAAACTTCAGTATCCTTTAAGAGTTTTAAAGAGTTTGTTTTGTTAATTCAGCACTAAGTAATAGTTGACTGAAGGTCTGTCTGATCAGGTCTGCTACACAGGAATCATGGAATAAATCAGGAATCATGGGTAAACAGACGAGTGATGCGCTGCTTTTTCATTCTGCACAAACTCAGCTTCACTGAAAACACATTTGCCTCTAAAACCTTGTTATGTGACCTCTTGAGTAAAAAAACTCATTACAGAAACTAGATGAGGAGATATAGAAACAAAACATTATTGTGTATCTATAGAAATTAATATAATCTCTGAGTCTGAGTGACAAAAACAATTTTAAAATCCCCTTCACTGAACTATTGTAAAAGTCTAAATTATCATATGCATTCGTTTATGATGCAAAACATGTCTTTCACCAAAAAAGGTCCATGCTGACTCCAAAGGCAGATACTGATAAGATCAGGGCTTGGTATGTGGACTTTGGGGGTTTTACGGTGTGGTCACATGTTGATTGGTCAGTTTGAATGTTTCAGTATTTGGGCTTTAGTCACATGGTCAAGAAGATACAAAATAGCTGGTAAACTTTGCTCTGTCTCTTTTCCTGGTCTGTCTTTAAAGGTCTGCTCTCTTTCTTCTCTGCACTTCTTTTTCTCTCTCTCTCTCTCTCTCTCTCTCTCTCTCTCTCTCTCTCTCTCTCTCTCTCTCTCCCTGTCTCTTACTCCCTGGTAACTTTAACTTTACATTTAAGATGGGTACAATTTATATCATATGTTTTATTCATTCCATGTTTTATCATTGTATGTAGATATTTTATAGCTAATTCAGTTGTAACCATAGATAATTATTTTCATTAAATCATTTCATTTTCAAGTATTTGTGAATTACTTTTGATTTAACATCAACAATTAATTGCTCCATATTGCAATACAATACAGTCACATAATATCAACGCTCTCCCACATTTTAAGCTATTAATACTGCCTTTATTTCCGTTTTTGGTTTAAGATTGCAGAAGAATGGTTGGACTAGAAGGTAGAGTTTTTTACTATCAATACTGATAACTTTTAGTCATATGAGCCCAGATCAAGCTGTCTGTAAGCTAGAATGATCTAAACACATTTCCTGAAGGTGTAAACTGAAGCTTTGTCCATCATTTCATCAGGCAATAGCAACACAAATCAGTGCATTGTTGTTGGTCTTTGTTCTTTAGAGAAAGTGTTAAAATACTGGTGTAAAAACAGAGTCAATACCTGTGTTTCTCTGAGAGAGAGTCCTTTACTCGCTCCTCTGCCATACCGCAGCTAAAACACCAATGCAGACATTAGCAGAGCTTTGAGGAAACTATCAGCCGCTGACCATCACCTGGAGATGACAATATACTGTGTATACTGACATTAAGAACATCACACTTTACAGCAAGAAATGCTGACTTCACAAACAAGCACTTACTGAAACAGAGCCAATAGACAAACTGAGTTTGAGTCATCTCACAGCAGATAAATATATGTAATGATGAACATTAATGAGGTAGGTTTAACCCCTGATCTGACACCTCAGATTTGATCATTTGATATGTGTCTGTCATGATAACTTCTGCTTTAGACAACTATTTACTTATTATTTTATTTATTTATTTGCTTAGTTAGTAGTTAGTTAGTACTAAAATGTTACCAGTTAAATGCAGTTTAAGGATCATCCGCATTCTTCCTGTTTACAGTGTTATGGTTTAACTGGTGACCGTGTTTACTAGTGTCCCTTTCCAGAAAAGCTATTCATGTTTGCAGATTGGCAGATTCGAATCCCATTGATGACATTCATTCATTCATTCATTTTCTTGTCGGCTTTGTCCCTTGCGGGGTCGCCACAGCGGAATGAACCGCCAACTTATCCAGCAAGATTTTCCGCAGCGGATGCCCTTCCAGCCGCAACCCATCTCTGGGAACTTCCACACACACACACATTCACTATGGACAATTTAGCTTACCCAATTCACCTGTACTGCATGTCTTTGGACTGTGGGGGAAACCGGAGCACCCGGAGGAAACCCACGCGAACCCAGGGAGAACATGCAAACTCCACACAGAAACGCCAACTGACCCAGCCCAGCCGAGGTTCGAACCTGCGACCCAGCGACGTTCTTGCTGTGAGGCAACAGCACTACCTACTGCGCCACTGGGTTGCCCCATTGATGTCATGTAAATTGTAATTGTTTTTTTTTTTTTATTAATTTTGGATATATACTGTTCTGCTACACAGATATTAAAATCAATAATGCTTACAATGACACTGACACCAATTAATAAGAATCTTTATTTGGCATGGGCATGTTTTGTTGCTGTGAAAAAGTGACGAATGTGCCAAAGGAACACCAGTTAACACGGTCAACCGTAACACCGGTGTTACGATTTAACTGGTGACCGTGTTAACTGGTGTCCCTTTCCAGATGTAAGCTATCCATGTTTGCAGATTCATCATTTTTTCACAGCAACAAAACATGCCCATACCAAATAAAGATTCTTATTACTTGGTGTCAGTGTCATTGTAAGCATTATTTATTTTAATATCTGTGTAGCAGAACAGTATATAACCAAAATTAATATAAAAAACAATTATAATTTATAATTAGTCATCAACGGAATTCGAACTTGTGTAGTTAAAAGGTTCAGATCACGTATCATACAGCCTATCTAACTGAGCTATTCAGAACTACGAATGAATTGGTCTGTTTTAATATCTTTATCAGTCAAAATATGGTTTGCTGTGGTTGTGAACTCGTGTTAACCTGTTTCCATCAACTCATGTTAACATGTTTACATGTTGTTTACATGTGAAGAGTTTTGTTGCAAAACGAGATATATCCATTTTGAGAAATGTTGGTTATTTGACATTATTATTTAAGACATCAACAGTCAAGTTCCTTCACAATTTTTGTACATTAAACTATTACTTGAGCTCAGTGAAGGCCAGGAACACAATATTCTTCAAATCCAGGATATTTTATGTCCATAAATAAGTCAAAACCCATGCCGAAATGCAACATATTTATCTTAACATTGTCAAACATCTTAAATTGGTTAAAAAAACTATATATCATAAATATATGGAATAATATATACAAAGATTGATTAATAATAAGATTCTGAGTTAGTTTTGGCCAGAACGTACACAAAACAACAAAGCACAACATAACTTTTTTTTTTTTTTTTTGCAAAACGCTATATATCCTCCTTAGGCTATATTCTATTGTAATACCATTAAGAAAAGCTAGTGAATCAATGTTTTGTTTGATAAGTAAGATTAAGTTAGTTAGATAAACGACTTGTAGCTTGTTACAGAAAGAGTGGAGGCTCCTTCCACACCATTGCTGAAAACCAAAGCTGTAAGATCAGAGCGGGCGAAGCCGCGGTGTCACAGTTTTTGTCTCTGTTGCACCGAGTCCGCGACACAAGCTCACCTCAAACAATGGTCAAAGCGAAAACAACCAGTGCTGGAGCTCTTGAAAGCATTTTGCGTTTCCAGGCACAGCTTCGCGCAAGGAAATGCATCAGCTTCTGGCGCGAGTGATCATTCTCTCATTCGGTATGCACCTGCTTGCACTAACACTGTTATTTTTGTTGTGCTGCTTCTAGATTCTAAGATCGCATTTGCCATCCTTGTTGTCGAACCCTGCTTTGAAGAAAACTACATCGAAATCCATGACGTTAGCTTGACTCTGAAGCTTTAATTCTCTGACTGACAGACAGCAGCTGATCAGTCTACGTAACTGACAGCTCGCCTACAGTATAAACAACTAAATAGTAAAAGTTTTTTTTTTAATTTAGTTTAGCCTATTGAATCCTCTTTTTAGAAATATATATTATTTGTTTTGATATTATCGTTAAATCAATGAGCAAACTCGGAGCACTTCATCGGCGGTGACTCTTCCCAGGGGATGCTGAGCTCGCGCAACGATATGAACGTTCTATATCCATTATATCGCACTTTGTAAAGAAACTGGTCTGGCGGATATCGCGTTTTGTAAAAAAAAATACATTTTGTATTAGCCCTAAAATGTACATTCTTTAATGTTATTAATGACAGCAATTCACACATAGATTAAGGTACATCTGAACAGTGATTTCCAATAAAAAAATCCAAATGTCAAAAAATTGCATTTATCGTGTTTTGCAACCAAACTCTTCATGTACTCATGTTAACATGTTTCTACAAACTCTCCCGCTGGTAGAATAGCTCTAAATGACAAAACGATGTTTCATCAGTTGGCCAAACCATATTTTTTCATAGTTGTAGATTCATGTGTACCTGTGCCTTTGGACTCATGTTAACTCGTGCCCCTTCCTCACACATGTACATAAAGATTTTACAAAAAAATCACGATAGTATTATGCATTATATTGTGTATAATATATCTAATATATTGTTAATATATATAATATTATGCAACAGAATATTATAATATTATGCAATCAGAATATAATAGAGTCCCATTGACTCTTTTATATTCTGAGTCCCGTTAACCTGTGTCTACAAAGTCACACTAGCTGATATTTTCTCAGAATAGCTCTAAATGACAACGATGTTCCGCTAAATAGCCTACGTTATAAATCACAGTCTTTCCACATTTTATTTTAAACAGAACTACAAATCAGGCTAGATAAACAAAACTCATACATGGGATTTGAACTCGCAAAGAAAAAAGGCACGTTATAAGACAACCTATTACCAATCTAACTGAGCTACCAGAGACTATTCAACACCTTGCAACTTTTTGCAATATAATCGCAATTAGCCAAATCATGTTCATACTTGTGCCTTGGTACAGATGTGACCAAGATAATACATTGAAATGTTGCGATTTTCAAGTAATATTTTGTTGCATAATATAATATTAAAATAATAAAAAATAAAATAATAATAAAATAATAAAAAAAAGGCGGAGAGCGAGGAACACTGCCTACAGCTCTAGGCGATTGATATGCCAATGCAACTGGGTTCCTTTCCACAGGCCCGCAGCAGCATGCCCGCAACATACAGCCCCCCAACCCATGCTGAAAGCATCTGTCAAAACAACAATATTTCTGGACGCCTGTCCTAGAGGCACTCAGGCTGAGGGCGCGGCGAAACAGCGTAGTGACAGTCATGTCACGTAGTGCCCGCATGCCATGCGTGTCTGGGGACTCGATCGTGCTGAAGGGGTCTCATATGGAATAATCCGAGTGGCGTGACAGCGGCTGCCGATGCCATATGCCCCAGGAGCCTCTGAAAAGATTTCAGTGGGACAACTATTTTGTCATGGTAACCGAGTCCAGCTCCAACCAGAGAAAAGAGATCCTCTGCACGGGGGCGAGTTTGCTCTTTTCTCGGTTGACCTGAAACCCCAATAGGTGGAGGTGCTGGAACACCTTGTCTCTGTGCATAATCAATTGCTCCCGAGAGTAGGCAAAAATCAGCCAGTCGCCGAGATAATTAAGTACAATTAAGTACAGGCTGTAAACCCGCTCTCCATCTCGGCTGGAGGAATCGGTTAGATTGCATCCTTCGCCAGGAGAATAGCAATCTTCTCTCGCAAGACAGGGGTGGGGACAGGGCTGACCCTGGTGAGAAAAACCCTGTGAACTTGGGAGGCCGTTCGCGAATTGAATCGTGTAGCCGAGTCTGATCGTACGCATGAGCCACCGCGAAGGGGTGGCCCACGCTAACCAGGCAGGCAGAGCACTCGCTAATGGACTCATTGCTACAATCGCTGACGTACCAGCAGTGGGGCAACGCGGAATGGGAGTGCTGATCCGGGGAGCACTGGGGTCCCACGGAAGAGCTGGAGGCGAGAGATTCACTCTCACCTTGCACCCAGACTTTCATAAATGATATAGGATGAGAACGAGCCGCTATGTCAAGCCCGGTGTAGATAGCCAGGATAAGTGCACATTCACTGCATTCTTCAACAGAGCATAGGATCGATCACAGAATCAATGATGTAAATATGGATAAAACCCAATGTGAGCCAATCAGGTAATGAGTTGAACAACGCCCCCTCGCCCACCATTTTACTAACTCCAACTAATTTGGGAACTCTTTACTGTCATCCTGAGTTTTAATGTAAACATATGAAAAGGTATTAAAATTTACACTTTCACTTTGCCTTAATTCACTTAATTAATTTGCTGTTGTTCACTTTGCCTTAAATGTGACCAGTCAGCCTGATCTCACGTGGAAACATAACTATTTTACACTTTGTCAGTTTAGTGGCTAATTCGTTGAGATCAGTCATATAAAAATGTGTGAATTTAAATAGGATACATGGCACCCAACCAGCATTGTGGAATCAGCAAATCGTACTAAATTGTATGAGTTAGGGATGTCCCGATACAACATTTTAACTTCCGATACGATACCGATATTGCAGCATTCAGTACTAACCGATACAGATACAAATCCGATACAATAATCAGCACAAATCATGAATACTTTGAAGATAAGCATTTCCAGGGCTTGATGTTTACTTTTTTCAGGAGGAGGACATGCACTCCTAAGTGGAAAAATTTAGGAGCACATTAAAGAATTTTAGGAGCACAGTGAAAATGTATAAAATTAATAAGTGTTTTTGCCTTAAAAATGTACACGAGGAAATCAAAGCAGTGTCATTAATTTGAATACAATAAGTACACCAGGTTTTATTTTACTGCAATAACAGCTTAAATATTGTTTATTAATTATAATTTAATCTGTATGGAGTTTAGCTAGCGGTCCACAGCAGGTCTGGGATCATATTGCTCTAATGAAGGCCTCTCTAAACTGATCTGAATCAAGTCTTCAGTTGTGGACATGCCTAGGCAGCTTCTTGATGAATTTTTCAATCCAGTTTCGAGCTGAAAAATCTCTTTCACACTGGCCAGCAGAAATAGGGAGTTATAGTTATAAGTTATTGTTAAGTTAATAAAAAGGTGCAGTATGGTTAGTGCAAACATTTACATGATCAGATCTATTTAATCTGTGTTTGTATCATAAGAAGAGTATGGCTGAATCAATGCTGCCAAACAAAACATTATTTATTTTATAATAATATATATTGTACATATTACCTTTAACATAGATATACTTTTCTCCACATCACATAAAATAATGTGACTTTTAAAAATAATTTTATTTATCAAAATTAATTTTATTCGCATAATATATTGCACAGATTCCACCCTACTGCCCACATGGAAAAAGTAAGACAATGTAAAGAAAGACAGAACTACAAACTCATGTGCAAAGCTGACACTGTTTATCTGAGCACTTTATCATTCTGGGCTTTTAAAAGAAGAGTTAAATATGGGAATACTATTTTTTCTTTAAACTGTAATGGCCCTCAGCAACAGAATGATTTCTTAGTTTTATTTAACAGACAATTAAAAACAAAATGTTTATCATTAAACACCTTTTACATGACACTGTTTCTTTTCAGTGAGTTCAAGTAAAAAAAAAATTAATAAAAATAAAGAAATCCACTATTTGACTCCTACTATCCATGTGCACCACTGACAGGTCAAATCTGCTCTCTCTCTCTCTCTCTCTCTCTCTCGTAGTCTTGGTGCTGCTGAGAGATTGAGATGGACATTGAGATGGAGTTTGAGAAATCCTGGTTGAATAAATTTTTTAAGTCTCAAATAGAGGACATGTCCGGGAAAAAGAGAATGTATTGTCACTCTAAATAATGAGCTGGATCAGTCTATTTAGTTAAAGGTTTTTCTTTTCTGCATGTCCTCGCGCTCTTCTCAAAGCTTAAAGTCAGAACAGCTAGTTTTGTGTCCAGCGTGTCTCTGTGGGTCTGCAGCAGCAGAACATGCGTTTCTCACGCACACAGAACCGGGCCGCTGAGGTAAAGTCTTTTGTGTGGGAAGCGCAGGTGTTGAATTGGGTATCAATCACACTGGATGCACCATGATATGCCGTCACCGAATTGTAAACGTTTTCTATGAGGCTCGCACGGTGTGCGATACGCCGCCAGTCGGTGCCTTGTGTTTCTTAGCAGCGTATACAAAATAATTAAAGATCGCTTGACATGAAGTAAATAAACCAGTAGAGATGTGCGGTTGTTGATAGTGTTAGCGTGTGCTACCGTCACAATAGATTTCCATCGTAATACACCATAACTTAGTGTGAAGAGCATGCTAAATCTTAGAGTGACTTTGCTAGCAAGCAGGGTTGTGATCACGTGGGCTTTGCACGCTGGCTCTGGACGCTGCTGGATAAAATAGTAACAGAGCGGAACAGACTGTTTATATCGGAGATTTTTAACGAAGTCCGATATAGTTTATTTGGACTGATATCGGACCTATTTCCGATATCAATATTGGATCGGGACAACCCTAGTATGAATGAGATTGTACGGTTTCATGTGAATTAGCCACTAAATCCAAGTTATGAACTGCCGTGTGATAGCGTTGGACTAGTGGACATTCATCCTACTGAGCAAATTTATCAAGAAGATTTAAATAAATTTTTTTAAATAATTTAAATACATTTGTACTTTTAACATTTATTTTTCAATAACTCATTTGGGTTTAAATGTCTTTCTTTAAATTATCTTTCTAATCTTTAAGGTGTTCAGAGACCAAAATAATTATTTTATTGAATACAACTGTTAAATAAAACTGTTTTATTTAAATACACCAAAATTTATTGTCTATATTCAATAAAAATTGGATAAAAATAATGCTTTTCAAAAAAGGATGTGCTCATTCATGCTGAACACTGTATATCTTTAATATATTTTATATCTATTATTTATAACTCTTCTATATTTAAATCTGAAATGGCCATATATGAACACATATACAATTATTGTTAATTCAATTAAACAAATATTTTTAATACTAATATATGTAAATGGCCAGGAGCATGGAGTGATTGGAAAACAAATTAATTAGCATTGACAATATTACTGCCCCTCCAAGTAAAGTCATGTTATAATTATACATTAATAGCTCATGAGTTCATGTTGGTTAAATTAAGCATAGACTAATGTGGTAATTAATACATTAATTAACAAATACATTATTAACACACAAACATGTACTTACAATTAAGGTAGCCATTATTCACACATGAACTCATGTTGTAGTTAAAGTTAGTTCATGATTAGCGCATACATTAACTTATCATTAGTTCATATTTAAGTAATGTTTAATTTACATAATATTATCATTTATCATGTACAGTTATTGTAAGGTGTTACCATCATCTGTTTGTATGATTAAAATATATACCACACATACAGATTTAACCTTACACCTTTTGTCAAGACATTAAAAATGTAAAGCTATTTCGCATTTTAAATTATGGTTTCTGTCTGTTTAAAATGGCGACATCAAAACTAAGCACTTTCACTTTTGTTTCTAAAGTGAGCGGCACATCATGACTTAAGTGTAAAACATCCATCACAAACACTCTAAACAGACCAGATAAGAGTCAAAACAGCTGCAGGATTATCAAAGCACATGCGGACGTTTACATGGGTGACTTTACCTGAAGCAGTAGAAACACTGAACACAGAGAAAACAGCTATCACCACACAATCTTTTCTTTTTCTGACTGTACGGAAAGTTACAGACCACAGTGAATCTGCATGCGGGTGCTTCTCATTTCCTGTTTGCACATACTCGGTTCCTTTCATCACTTCCTCTTGTCCAAGCCGTTTCTAGCACCTCTGTAAGAAAAAAAAATTTAAATTATATATATATATATATATATATATATATATATATATATATATATATATATATATATATATATACTTTTAGGCAGCGGCTATTTACACTAAGTGCAAATAGCAAGGGATGCTATTTACAAGAGATGCTCTATTTGCACTCAGTGCTTATAGAATGTATATGCCATATACATTTTGTGTTTATAAAAGGTAGATGCTATTGCAGTGTTACTAAAAGTATGATGCTATTTACACTACAAAAATTAATCAAACAAAGTTTATTTAGCAAGTCTTAGTGTAAACAATTTTTATAATTGTTTTTGTCAATTACAGTTGGTATTTACACTACATATTAATAAACAGTAAATGCTGTGTACAGTACACTTAAGTGTTAATAGATGGCAGATGCTATTTACACTAAGTATTAGCAGTATATGCCATTTAAACAAAATATTAGCAGAAGGTACATGTATGATATTTATACTGTATTAATAAAAGGGATATATTTGCACTAAGAGCTGAAAGAAGATACACCTAAATGTTGCACTACACCTATCTACTAAACAAACACAATATACTCATCAGTGAAAAAGTGCAGGATCAATTACTGTAGTGTAATTTTCAATCCTTGAGGACATCTATAGATATAACAATGTTAGGATTATAGGATTTGTTCTAAAATGTATAGGAACTTTATAAATTAAATCTATATAGAAAAAGACTTGACACATTTTAAAATAAACACTATTTATTTATTTTTTGTCATTCTTGTCATGAAAAGCATCATCGTCTGCTGCAAGGCCTCTCCATTCTGGAAAACAATCAAAAAACAAACAAAAACAATAATAAACATGTGAATGGCTAACTTGTGTTTGTCTCTGCAAATTAGGCTAAAACAACATTAATATATAAAAAAACTCACTTCTGCACTTTCCAATCTTCCAGTAAGTTTGTATTTAATGTATTTTAACACATCTATGTCTTTCTGCTGGGTGAATTCATTTATTTTCTTTCTGGGGAAAAACAATGGATTTATTTGTTAATTAGTTGTCTCTACATATTACTGTATGTTGCATTAAAACAACCAACAACATTGTAACATGTTCCTGCTCCTGTTTCAGCAGAGAGCTAGGAATTTCCAAAACACAAGCAACAGTGATCTTTGATGACAAGATGAAGGCTTGCCTAATGATGTGATCGGTTGAAAAACAGAGGCGACCTAGGCGGCTGCAATTTAACTTTTGAAAATCATATATCTATGTCACAAAAACTGCCTTCTTTCATCTGAGAAATATCGCTAAATTACGAAGTATGCTATCTATATCAGATGCAGAAAAGCTAGTTCATGCTTTCATGACTTCTAGGCTGGATTACTGTAATGCTCTGTTTGCTGGCTGCCCAGCATCCTCTATTAACAAACTTCAGCTAGTGCAAAATGCAGCTGCCAGAGTTCTTACCAGATCTAGAAAATATGATCATATCACCCCAATTTTATCCTCCTTACACTGGCTGCCTGTTAAGTTTCGTATTGAATTTAAAATATTACACCTTACCTATAAAGCTTTAAATAATCTAGCTCCTGTTTATCTAACCAACCTCCTGTCTCGCTACAACCCAACCCGCTCTTTACGATCACAAATCTCAGGGCTTCTTGTAGTACCTAGAATAGCAACATCGAGTAAAGGAGGTCGAGCCTTCTCATTTATGGCCCCTAAATTCTGGAATAGCCTTCCTGATAATGTCCGAGGCTCAGACACACTCTCACTCTTCAAAAACTAGATTAAAGACCTATCTTTTTAGAAAAGCATACACTCAGTGCATTACACAGCGTTATGACGCATGATGTGCCCCACACAGGATTTTGCTTCTTGTTTATATACACTATGAACAGCAGCTACACTAATTATTCTCTATTTCCACCTGAGGGTACTCATCCCGAGGCCCTCAGACTATGCAGTGCCACTGATGCGATCCAAGACCAGCGACGAGATGATCCCAAGGTTTTCTGGACCAGGCCGTATCCTGAGCAGGTGCTGTGGTGGTCATGGTGGAGTGGAGAGCATGAGACTTACTCCTGTGATGCTCCAAGGACAGAGAAGTCTTCGCTGAGGTCCAGCTTCCTGCGCCTAGACTGCAGCTCTTCACAAGACGTTTGGCCATAGGGGAAATGGTCGTGCCCAACTGAGCCTGGTTTCTCTCGAGGTTTTTTAAATCTTCGCTTTCGCCAATTGGTGAAGTTTTTTCCTCGCCGCTGTCGCCACTGGCTTGCATGGTTCGGGATCTGTAGAGCTGCCCATCGATGGAATTGCTCTTCAGTGTTTGGACTCTCAGTAGTGATTATTAACCCACACTGAACTGAGCTAAACTGAACTGAACTTAATCTCTGAAAACTGAACTGACACTGTTTCAATTCACTATAATCTTCCATGTGAAGCTGCTTTGACACAATCTAAATTGTATAAGCGCTATACAAATATTTTGAATTGAATTGAATGCGCCCAACCCAATGTACTGATTTTCATCTGCAACATCAACACAACACTGGCATAATAGGGGTCTGGCATAAAAGTGAGGGTGGCATAAAAGTGAGGGCGGCAAACACGCTCCGCTGCCAACCTTTATGACGTTGTAATCACGTGTAAATCATAATTAATACATTATTTGAGGATGCAATAGCGTTACAATTAGGCAAATTATTTATTGTGCATATAGCAACATGGTAACAGATTTACACGACTGTTAAACAGACACATCTAATAAGAATAAATAAAATAACAACAGCAATATGGACAACACAAGTGAAATGTTATTTTAGAGTCTTTATTTCTAATATCCTTCAGCTCTTCCTGGAAGGTGCTCGCTGTGTCCCTCCATTGCTGCATCTTTTTCTGTGTCTGTAACATCTGGACTCACTTCACAGCATCTGAGGGAGAAGAATATGATTTTGTATGATCCTACAACTAAAAACTTCAAGCAAATCAAGCATTATTGTCATGTTTCATCAATGAACAGCAATGTGCAGAGCAGTATCTAATGTCAATACATACACATTCCCTACCACTCATCAGTTTACAAGTGGCTATATCCACATATTTACCCATATCCACAGGTTTGTGACAAGCAAAGACTCATTCCTGGCTTACACTGATATTATAATTTAATATTTTCAGTCTGGCTAACAGCCTGAATCTGTACAAACATTTTAAAACATCTGAACATTAAAACAGACACGTCTATAAGGAAATACACAATGCTAAATGACAGATTAAATCCAGAATTGAAATAGCAATAAGACTGGGTTAATAGTTGGGGTACAATTATTGTTGGGGTGGTAATATATATATATAAAGATATATATAAAGACAATAAAGACAATGCAAGAAAATATGTACCTGTTCATGACATTTTTACTCCAGCTCTGACTGAACATCCACCAACTCAGGACAGTTGCTGAACCTAAATGTGACACCAAAATCACAGTCAGAGCGATCCCTCTAGACAAACAGACAGTGAAGGATTAAAATTACAATCTAATGCTTCTTTTGAATTATATGTATGTGCTCATGCTTATTATGCATATGTACAGGTGTTTGCTCAAACCATGATAATCTAACAAGTCCACGTGGTGATATGATGAGATATTCTGTTTGACCTTAGAATGAGACAGGAACTTTCCACCCCTATAATGTCAAATAACTAAATCTGTAACAAACAAGTCTTGCAGAACATCCCTGTCTGGGTTGCAGTTGTGATGTGTGACATTTCTATACAGAAAGGAGAACTGGAGCAGATGAGAAAAATATTGCTTTAATGTCTTACTATTCACTCTTTTCTTTGGATGTATTAGAGGAATATACTCCCATTTTCCTCACCATTCATTCTTTACTATATGTGTTTTTGTCAGATATGATGATGTCTAACCATTTTTTTCTGATACAGCATATTTTTACTTAACCTATGTTATGATGTGTTACTAACTAACTGATAAACCACGAAAGCTGTGTGTAGGTGTTGGCTGAAGACAGAGCTGCAGAGATGGGAAGTTGGGCTTCCCCTAGACGGGTGCATACACAGGTCATGAGTTCATAGACAGGGCTAAGAGGAAAAGGTGATGTGGGTAGATGCAGCACCCAGATGCAGCATCTTTGGTACTGCTGTGTGTGTATGTGTGATTTATGATCCGCTTTAATAAAATTAATATTATCCTGATATGTCTCTGATATAAGGAAATTATCATGCTCAGCTGTGCTTTTATGATTTTTTGCTACAGTTGCTTGGTGTGCCAAGATGTCAGTAAATTTGTGTCAAGTATGTCAAGAAAGGGATTGAGGAGGGGTGATACTTTCACTTCCCCTTTGTTTCTGTGTGTATGTATCTCAGTGTTGGGTGTAACGCGTTACTAAGTAACGCGTTACTGTAATTAAATTACTTTTCCACTGAAAAAGTAGAGTAACTGATTACTGTTCATATTTAGGTATTTTAATTACAGTTACTTATAATGTACTTGCGTTACATTGTAAAATAATTAAACTCGCTGAATATCATTAAACTATTTTATTAATTTATCTTCTAAAGGTAAAAGTAAACTCTGCCGCTTTAAAATCATCGTAGTGCAGGTGCACGTGATTGCGCCGCGCGCCAGTTTGCTGCTAGTCATATTCTCGGTGGAAGATGTCGGACTCGGCTGAAGCGAGTGGCTGTTTTAAGAAATGGAAATATTCTCATTACTTCACTTTTGTAAAACAAGCAGACAAGAACATCACAGTAATGTGTAAACTATGTCCTGGGGAGAAAAAACTATCGGCCGCTGTCAACAGCACGAGTAATCTGCTAAAGCACCTGACACGGCAGCATAGACGAACACTTCTGAGTGATCCTGGTTCATCATCATCATCGACGGATAACACCGCGGCAACTCCTGCTAAGCAGGCAAAACTTGATTTTACTTCGCCAGCGCAGAAAGTGTCTGAAGGTGAGCTTAAAAAAATGATTGCAGGCTACGTTGTGGAAGAGATGCTACCGCTGCGTACTGTAGAATCTCCGTCTTTTAGGTGCATATTAAACAAAATACCTGTGTCTGGCAAAAAAGGAGCTCTGCCTGATCGAAAAACTTTTTCAGCTTACTTAGACAAGTGTTATTCTGACATGGAAATGGAGCTTAAAGGGACATTCGAGAGTTTGGAATTTATTTCCACGACTGCTGACATTTGGACCAGCCATAACAAAAGTTTTCTCGGAATGACGGCACATTGGATTGATCCTTCTACTTTTGTACGAGGACATGCAGCACTAGCATGTAAAAGAGTTCGAGGGAGACACACATATGATGTAATCGGCAATGAAATCGAGCAAGTACATTCGGCTTATGGACTGAACTCTAAAGTGACAGCAACCGTGACTGACAATGGGTCAAATTTTATCAAAGCTTTTAGAATGTTCCAAAAATCAGACTCTGATGAGGAATCCGAAGAAGATGAAGAGGTGACATTTGCTGATGTTGAGCAGACCCTCTCCACAGAATCTGAAGGACAGTTTTCTCTCCCTCCACACTTAAGGTGTGCATCACACACGCTGAATTTAATTTTTCATGATGTCGAGAAATGGCTTCAGGCAAACGAGTCAAAATTCATCTACAGAAGTGCAACTTCAAAGTGTTCTGCAATGTGGACAAAAGCAAACCGTTCTTCTGTTGCTTCAGAGTTAGTAGATAATTTTTTTAAGAAAAAACTCATAGTGCCTGTTTCAACACGATGGAATTCATTTCATGACGCCCTGTCCAGGATCACTGACATTCCCCTTGCTGAATTAAATACCGTCTGCACTCAGTTTGGAATCAAATGCTTCACTGATCGGGAGTATCTGTTCCTAAAGGAGTATTGTATCGTGTTGAAGCCACACACTGTTGCGCTAGACATATTGCAAGGAGAAGAGAACTGCTATTTTGGAACCCTTCTTCCAACTCTGGAGATTCTAATGTCCAAGACGCTGGCACTGCGGGACGAGCTTAAGCTGACAGCATCTCTCCCTGATGTCATTGTTAAGGTAATCTAATCTATATATATATATATATATATATATATATATATACACACACACACACACACACACATACGGGTTTATGTGTAATACAGGGACACTTCAGCTCAAACCAGTTTTTTGGTGTATTAGGGGAGCACACTCTTCCACTTACTCTAGAGAGTTGTGCTGCATATCAAAAATTTTATTTTGAGCTGTACAACACAGATTTCACTTCAAAGTTTGATTACACACAACACAACTTAAAATACAACAACCTGACTAAATACTTAATTATGAGGTCATATGCTAATTACCTTGAAACCCCGCCCATAACACAAACCGTTATTATAAGGACAGTAGCTGTACACACACACACATCTCACAAATGTGTATTAAAGGGACAACTGTGATTTAATGGGACACAGCTAAACACACACACAAAAGTAAATGCCTTGTGTATTAAAAGGACATAACTGATCTATGAGGACGAATGGTTAAACACAAACACAAAACTAAACGCCTTGTGTATTAAAAGGACATAACTGATCTATGAGGACAAATGGTTAAACACAAACACAAAACTAAACGCCTTGTGTATTAAAAGGACATAACTGATCTATGAGGACAAATGGTTAAACACACACACAAAACTAAACGCCTTGTGTATTAAAAGGACATAACTGATCTATGAGGACAAATGGTTAAACACAAACACAAAACTAAACGCCTTGTGTATTAAAAGGACATAACTGATCTATGAGGACAAATGGTTAAACACAAACACAAAACTAAACGCCTTGTGTATTAAAAGGACATAACTGATCTATGAGGACAAATGGTTAAACACAAACACAAAACTAAACGCCTTGTGTATTAAAAGGACATAACTGATCTATGAGGACAAATGGTTAAACAAAAAAAGTGAGTGTGGCATCCTGATCAGTATTTTTTTTACATTATCCATAAACACTAATGTAAATCTGTATTCAAGCAACTGTAGTTTCTTTGGTATGACAACTAAAATAATCTACTAATAGAACAAATCGTGCCCAACTGAGCCTGGTTTCTCTCGAGGTTTTTTAAATCTTCGCTTTCGCCAATTAGTGAAGTTTTTTCCTCGCCGCTGTCGCCACTGGCTTGCATGGTTCGGGATCTGTAGAGCTGCGCATCGATGGATTGCTATTCAGTGTTTGGACTCTCAGTAGTGATCATTAAACCACACTGAACTGAGCTAAACTGAACTGAACTTAATCTCTGAAAATTGAACTGACACTGTTTCAATTCACTATAATCTTCCATGTGAAGCTGCTTTGACACTATCTACATTGTATAAGCGCTATACAAATAAAGATGAATTGAATTGAATTGAATTGAACAAATGCAGAACACAAGATGTGAACAAAATGCAGTTTTATTTGTGCTTATTTAGAAAATCTAATTAATACAAGTAAAACATTAGCTTTACTAAGTGTATTAATGGAACATAATACCAAATAAACCTGCACAAAAATCAAACAAATCTGCACAACACTTGTGTGAACCAAACAAACCTGCATATCACCATTAAAAAAAAGGCAAAACAGTAACACTTTACTTTAAGGGGTGTTCATAAAAATAAAATAAATAAAAACCCTCATGAAACCATTATGATTCTGACATCACACACGTCATGAATATGAATGTGAATATTATGCATGCTTATGACAGCTGCCATTAAGTGTCATTCCCTCAGTTATGACATTTTAAATGCAAAGATGATATTATGATATGATGGTGTTATGACAACTTGACAAACAAATACATCACATCTGGTCTTTGTCATGACAACCTGACATAATCAAAACAGGTAGTTTAATTGTTGCCATGAAGCCATTATAATTGTCATGAATATTTTTCTTATCACTTTTAAATTTTTTAATTTAAATGACATTTTTTAAAATGTTATTACTCTGTCAATCACTGTCAATCACAACATTTTAATAACACATTCAGCTTTTACCACTTTACTCGAGATCAAGAAAAATATGAATGACGCTGTTATAAAATTCACACAAAATGAATGTTAATTTTATAAAATTACACAATTATAATGCCCTCATGACAATAATATTTATGACAGATTTATGACATGTTTTCTCTTGTCTTGGTAATGTCAAGTTGTCATGACAAAAATAAAAAGAGCTTGTGATGTATTTGTTTCTTAAGTTGTCATTTAAAATGACATTCCTGAGCAAATGACATCTAATTACAACTGTCATAAGCATGCATAAAATCTCATTCATATTGATGATATTTGTTATGTAACAATTATAAAGATTTCATTACAGTCTTATGAACACACATCCTTCAATAAAGTGTTATCAAAAAGACTTCCTTTTCAGCATCAAACCTCTGTTTCTGACAAAGTCCCTGATGTTTTGAATGGAGCGATTTGCCAACACGGGATGCTCTGCGGATTTGCATTGTTGGCATTCTATGTTTGTGGCAAGTTTACCCTTGGAAACATGACTTTGAAAATGTCTCAATACTGCAGCAATTTCATCAGGAGACCATGGTCTTTTTGTTTTTCGTCTTGCGTTAATTTCAGGAGATTTGAGAATGACTGCAAATAAGAAAACAAATTCATGGGATCAGCACCATGTTGATCAGAGCTCGTCTCCATTTCCCACCCAACCCCCTCCTCCCAATCATTATCTTTATTTAACATTTCTTTGATGATTACTAGAAGCAATAGTGTTGTCACAATACTCAATTTTGGAACTGATCGGTACTGGAATTTTAAAAACGTCTATTTCCCGATAATATCTGAGCGTGTTCTTAAACAGCGCTGATTTGCCATTGTGTTCACGTGCTCAACAGAAATGACTGTGATTGGCCTTGAAGATCATCAGTTTACCAAACTCACCGCCGTTTACTGAGTGTAACCACAGATACAGGGACATTGGAACGTTTTAAAGCAGTGAAGATCAACTGGTCTGCCTATGAGCTGACATACAAACAATGCGCGGATGAATCGACTGATCTTCATAGCTTTAAAAAACTCCAGTGTCTGTATATCTGTGTTTCCCCTCAGTAAAAAGTGGTGAGTTTGGTGAACTGATGAACTTCACAGCCATTTCTGTTGAGCATGTGAACACAACAGCAAATCAGTAGCAATTAAGAACACGAACAACAGTGCTTCAATTTTAGTGGGAACGTTTAGTGGACTTTTTTAAAATTTCAGTACCAACTGGACCGCATTCCAGTATCATGACAACACTGGTTCAATGACAACAACAATGTGCAATGATTTTGATTTCGATTGTGTTTAAACTAATCAACCATCCATGGCACAACATTGTACCTTAATGAAAATGTAAATAAACAAAATTAAATAACTTGATTTATGATATTGGCAATATTCCTTCATACAGGCTCTTAGCCTTCTTTTTGTTTTAAACAAAACACTAATTACTATATATTAACTTTGATTCTTAATCTATGTGATTCTCTAATAAATTATGTTGTATGTATGCTTGTGTAGTTTTACCAGTTTGTTCACACTTTTCCCTTCGGGTTCTCTTTTTCTTTTTCCCACAAGTGTTTCTGTAAATGGCTAAAAATAAATGAAAAAAAAAAAACACAGTAAAAAAAAAACATTGTAGGGGACATTACAATGGTACATTCTAACGCCTGTTTCACACCGAAAGCAAAAGCAGTGCATGAGCAGCGCGTATGGAGAGCAGAAGTAGCACGCATGCGCTAGCCTTTCACACCTGCTGCGTCTGCAGCACGCAGCTCTTCGGCAGCTGCTGCACAGATCAATCTATTTCTGTCTATTCTATCTAATGTTAGTTACCTATCTCTCTCTATATACAAATACACTTTTTTAAAAACTTTTCATCTGCACTAAGGCCCGCGGCAACTTCCTCACATGCTGTTTCCTTAACCTGCAAGTTTTTATTTTACAAATTATATAGATTATACAGTACTGTATGCTTCTCAAGCTCTACGAGGAGTGTCATTCATGTCTGATGCACTCAGAGGACAATCGCAATCATTTTGTTTTTGATTGTCAGGATGTTGTGGGTCTAGTTATATTAATATTTATACAATATAGTTATAATGATATTTATACATGATCAAACTAGTGTTAGTTTCTCCGCTTCAGCAATGTCCAGCAGCGGAGTAACAGCTCGTGCAAAGGATGAAACGGACAAAAGTAATCAATGCATGCCCTTCTTTTACTTATTTTCGTGTTGTCAGGTTCACAGTGCAAACAGCTCCCCGGTGGAATAACTTGAGTGAACATAATACAAAGCCGAATAAAACTTTCTTCCTCTGCTTCAACTGCACAGCACACAGCGAGCTCACATCATCCAAATCAAATCAAATCAAATGACTTTTATTGTCACATCATCAGCAGCACGTGTGGTGTGTGGGGTGTGTTAAGTGTTCATCAGCTTGATAGTCTGAGGGAAGAAACTTTCCATCAGTCGGCTGGTGCGTGACCGGATGCTGCGGAACCGTCTGCCTGAGGGTAGCAGAGAGAAAAGTCTATGGCTTGGGTGGCTGGAGTCGCTGATGATTCTCTTGGCTTTCCTCATGCACCTCCTGGTGTAGATGTCCTGAAGGGAGGGAAGCTCACCTCCTACTACGCGTCCAGCAGTTCGCACTATCCTATGTAGACCTTTGCGATTGCTGCTGGTGCCGTTTCCGTACCAGGTGGTGATGCAGCCAGTCAGGATGCTCTCCACAGTGCAGGTGTAGAACGAGCGGAGGATGTGGGGGCTCATTTCAAACCTCCTGAGACGCCTGAGGAAGAAGAGGCGTTGTTGTGCCTTCCTCAGCACTGCGTCTGTGTGGGCAGTCCATGTCAGATCCTCAGCGATGTGTACTCCAAGAAACTTGAAAGTGCTGACTCTCTCCACTGGTGTCCCGTTGATGGTGATGGGAGTGTGTTCTTTCTTCTCTCTCCTGAAATCCACCACCAGCTCCTTGGTTTTGCTGATGTTGAGTGAGAGGTGGTTTTCCTGACACCACTGCGTCAGAGCGTGCACCTCCTCTCTGTAGGCCGTCTCATCATCATCGGTGATTAGGCCCACCACCGTTGTGTCATCAGCAAATTTAACGATGACATTGGAGCTGTGTTTGGATGTACAGTCATGTGTGTACAGGGAGTACAGGAGTGGGCTGAGAACACAGCCCTGAAGACACCAGTGTTGAGGATCAGTGTGGATGAGGTGATGTTGTTCATTCTGACCACCTGGCGTCTGCTTGACAGGAAGTCCAGGATCCAGTTGCACAGAGAGCTGTGTAGGCCCAGAGCCTGGAGCTTCACCACCAGCTTGGCAGGCACTATGCTGTTGAATGCTGAGTTGTAGTCCACAAACAGCATTCTCACATATGTGTTTTTGTTTTCCAGGTGAGACAGAGCAGTGTGCAAGGTGAAAGCAATGGCATCATCTGTGGAGCGATAGTTTCTGTATGCAAATTGCAGAGGGTCAGTGTTAGCGGGCAGTACAGAGCAGATGTGGTTTGTAATCAGCTTCTCAAAGCACTTGCTGAAGATGGGTGTCAGTGCAACCGGACGCCAGTCATTCAAGCATGTGGTTTTAGCTGATTTCGGTATTGGCACAATAGTAGCTGTCTTAAAGCATGTGGGAACCACAGACTGAGAGAGCGAGAGGTTAAAGATCTCTGTGAAAACCCCCGCTAGCTGGTGTGCGCATGCTTTAAGTACACATCCAGGGATGCCATCTGGGCCCGTAGTTTTTCGGATGTTCACGTGACGGAAAGATCTCGTTACATCTGCTACAGAAACAGACAGTGTGCTGGTGGTTTCTGTATCGGCCGCGGGAGCGCACTGTGTGTGTGCGCTGTCCTGGGCTTCAAAGCGGGCAGAGAACGAGTTGAGCTCGTCCGGGAGAGATGCAGCAATGTTCACAGTGGCGGGTTTGTTACTTTTAAAGTCGGTGATGTAATTAAGTCCCTGCCACATGCTCATTGCGTTATTGGTGTTAAATTGACCCTCTACCTTGTCTTTGTATTGACATCCAGCATGGGTGTCGAACTACACTACCCACAATACACTTCGCTTTGGACTACAATCTCTTAAATAGCAGTCTTAAAGCGGCCACTTCTATTTCTCCTCTTCTGCAACACTAGTGTGCAACTTAAGCAAAACTGATACTAAAATTGTTTTACATCTGGTTTTGTACTTCGGTCCTAAATAAATATGTTGCAGTTTTTAATCGTTTAAGTTCATTTGATTGATTATATATAAATCAGTGGATATTATCGATGCATTTATTGGGTAAAATTTACACTTTTTAACTGTCATTCAATGTGTTTTGGTCGGTATCAATGCACTGTCACTTTAATTGAGCATGAGAAGCGTGGCAAAAATAGACCCAGCGCCGAAACTACCTCTGCACTGCTGCTTCAGCGACGCTCACGCCTCACGCTGACGTGCTGCTACTGCGTATGATATAAAAGCTTTATTCTGTAACATGGACGCCGAAAAAACATGCTCATGCTCTGCTCACGCACTGCTTACGCTCGCGGTGTGAAACAGGCTTAACACTTGAATGAACAAGTACAGGGGATATAAATTTAAATTGAAGAAAGCTTTGTTTATTCATCTGTCTATAATAGATTTCTACACATTTATCCATCCTCTAAACACCCCTCTACAAACAGACCTACTTAGTGTCTTGTTTTCTACATTTTGGCTGCAGCTGCAAAATCAACTGCTTGTTACAAATTGTCATGAACACACCAGCCACAACCTCCTTACCTGCTCACCCATGCTGCTTTGAGACTGCAGACTTGCCTACAATATAGTACATGAAATAGAGTAGAGTTCCTGCTGTGCTAAAAAAACATTATTCACCTGATTTCCAGTTTCCTCCAAATCTTGAGAAAGTGCTAATAAAGTCTTTGGTTTCTGAAGTTATAGTTCTATCATAGTTGTGTCACAATCTACCTGATCTACCAAACTTGATATTGCTAATAAATTAATAACTCTATTTTGTAGGACTTTCTACACAGTTGGTTGTCTGCACTTTAAGTAGATAAATGATGTAGTCAAACACTGAGGTACAATGAGAATACATAAACACACCCTAGAGAGAAAAGCATTAAAAATGCTGTGTAAAAATTGCTTACTGGACTTAAAGAGAGTTTCTCTATGCATTGCTTTAACACTACGTTTATTATTATGGTCCAATTACAGTCAAAGTAACAGTGAATTTAACATTAATCTAAACTAAAGAAAAAAATAATATTTTTTGTCATACCTTGAGATGGGCCTTCTAATGCAGAGTCGACCTCTATAAAAGGAGAAAAAACAAAAAAAACAAACAAACTATAAAATATAGTAGACACTGCTTAGTATGAAATGGACCAAACCTCAGTGAACATGCTGGAAAAATGTGGTAGAATCTCATACCATCTGATACACTTGGAGATTCTTCACAGGGTTGCCTGGCTCTCTTCATTCCTGGAATATAAACACTCCACATTACTATACTAGTTCTGATGCCAAGTGTTTAAATATTACATACAGCAGTCTATACATACTGTACATATATAGAGGTAGAATCATATTTTGATGTATCTTTGATGTTCTTTGTGATACTCTAAAAATATTACTGTTTATGCTTGTTTGTGTTGTTTTAATAGTTTTCATTTCTGGTACTCTTTTTCTTACTACAATTGTTTGTGTAAACTACTAAAAAGCAAAAAGATAACTGGTACTCATAAATCTTAAATATATTTATTTTACTATTACTACTACATATACCTCAATCAAGCAAGGGCAAAAGTGATCCTAAATCCATTTTAAACAGAATAAAATCTTTCATTTAGACCAGGGGTGCTCAAACTTGGTCTTTGAGGTCTTATGTCCTGCAGAGTTTAGTTCCAACTTGCCTCAGCAGAAATACTTAGAAGCTTTTAGTAGTATGACTAGTAAGAGCTTAATTAGCTAGTTTGTGTTTGTCTAATTGGAGTTAGAGCTTAACTCTGCAGGACACTGGACCTCAAGGAACAAGTTTGGTCATCCCTGATTTAGACAATATTAATAATAATATTAAAATATCTGTTCAACTAGTTAATACAGTAGTTACAGTATGTTTGTTGTACCTTGAGATGGGCCTTCTAATGCAGAGTCGACCTCTATAAAAGGAGTAAAAAAACAAAAACAAACTATAAAATATAGTAGACACTGCTTAGTATGAAATGGACCAAACCTCAGTGAACATGCTGGAAAAATGTGGTAGAATCTCATACCATCTGATGCGCTTGGAGATTCTTCACAGGGTTGCCTGGCTCTCTTTATTCCTGCAATATAAACACTCCACATTACTATACTCCTGCAGAGTTTAGTTCCAACTTGCCTTAGCACAAATACTTAGAAGCTTTTAGTAGTATGACTAGTAAGAGCTTGATTAGCTAGTTTGTGTTTGTCTAATTGGAGTTAGAGCTTAACTCTGCAGGACACAGGAACAAATTTGGTCATCCCTGATTTAGACAATATTAATAATAATATTAAAATATCTGTTCAACTAGTTAATACAGTAGTTAGTTACAGTATGTTTGTTGTACCTTGAGATGGGCCTTCTAATGCAGAGTCGACCTCTATAAAAGTAAAAAAAAAAAATACTGTAAAATATAGTAGACACTGCTTGGTATATATGAAATGGACCAAACCTCAGCTGGGAAAATGAAGTAGAATCTCATACCATCTGATGCCCTTGCAGATTCCTCACAGGGTTGCCCAGCTCTCTTCATTCCTGCAATATAAAGACTCCAGATTACTATACTAGTTCTGGTGCCAAGTTTTGCAGTTACCTACACGTGTTTGGTAAACGACACAACATAAAAGACACAAAGCTCATACATCTTAAATATAATACTTATTCTTAATTTCAAATTGTGCTTTGAATTGAATTTTAATGTTTGTCATACCATGAGATGGACCTTCTAATGCAGTGTCAACATCTATAAAAGAAATAACAAAATACTGTAGCATTATTTATCACTTTAATAGTTTAAAAATTACATACACACAAACTGTTCTACACTTATAACTATTATTACTCCAGCAGGATATAATCTGCATCAATATTTTGTTGTACATTAGGGATGCACCGATACCATTTTTTTTGGAACCAATCCGATCTCGATACCAAAATTCTGAGTATCGACCGATACAGATCTGATCCCGATACTGTGCTGTTTTTTTTTTTTTGTTTTTTTTTGACATAATACAGTTTCTATAGTTCTGGTGATAAACTCAAATAATGTATCTTCTTTAGTAAAATTAACAGACCTATAGGCCTACTGCAGGGGTGCTCAACCCTATTCCTGGCGATAGGCCTTCCTGCAGTTTTCAGTTGCAGCCCTTATCAAACACAATTATCAAGTGCTCCTCATGTTCTAAATAATTGGTTCAGGTGTGTTTGATCAGGGATGGAGCTGAAATCAGCTGTAAGGTCGATCGCCAGGAACAGGGTTGAGCACCCCTGGCCTACTGTATATGACAGATGGCACAATCTAACTAAACATGATGCTTGCTATAAACTATGGGCTACATTATATGAGCATTCATTATGACATTGATATGACCTGTTGTGGTCCAGCTTATGTTTCCTTTTTAATATTAAGATTTTTTTTTTAAATCTGTAATAGGCTACCACTATTGACCCTAATCGTTGGTAAAATAATCGGCCTTTTAGCAAAGCCTAATATTTTCCTGCAGGTTTTAAGCAGACTAAACTAAACCGTCTGAGGCCAGTTTTACTTAATAAACATTCCCTCGCCTAAACTCGCCACGAGTGAGATGGAGAAACTGAAAGGAAAAATAGTTTTTATCTTACAGAGCAGCGCATGCCGTGTCAGCGCAGCCGGTGCCTGAATAAAACGCTTGCATCGCTGAGACACAGCGCGCAGCCCTCCAGTATACGGACACTTCTAAAACAGCAGCACAAAGGGGAGAAATCAGTGCGTTGAGGATCTGTCCAATGTTTTATTGAGCCTTTTCTCATTTAAAGTTTCAGGTAAGCCTACTTTGTGTGTGAAGAGCAGGTACTAGCCTAACCCTCTTTACTCCAGTGTCGTGAACGCAATCTGCTGATCTAACAGACACAGCGCATGATTCAGAAACAGCAATGATCTCCATGTTGAAGGTCAAAATGAACCCATTTATTGCAAAACTAAATGCTTTTCCCCAGTGATTATTTAAACTAACAGGAACAAATAGTCTTGGAAAAAGTTTTTTGTGTTGTCATGAAGGTGACACGCAGTTTGAATTGTGAATGAATGGAGAATGATTGACAGGCGCAGCGGTGGGAAGCACTGAACTGAACATGAATTGAACCACTTGAATATTCATCTGTGCTTCACATTAAACTATAGAATGGCCTCAGAACATTTAAGATATAGTAGGTCTACATGACAACTTTCTAGTGCCTTATAATAGGCTTCCTTCATGGCTTTTGTTGGCTTATAAATTACACAGAATATAGCGCACGTGCAAGATCGGATTTGGATCAGTACCAGCTGGCCGATACCCGATCCAGAAAAAATATGCGGTATTGAACCGATATCCGATCCAAGTATCGGGATCGGTGCATCCCTATTGTACATCATATTGTGTTTACTTTAGGCCCAATCTCAATTCTATTTTTGCACCTCTACCCCTTCCCCCTAGAAACACCTAAGAAATGGGGCAGCACTACAACAACTGCATCACCTACAACACGTCATCATTAGTTATCGAGATCTCTTGATTGACGATGGCGACTGCTGTAGTTATTCCAGTTGTGTTATTTTTTTATATTTATCTTCAGGAAAGCACTGAAGGCGTACATTATGTTATCATAATATAATATGGCAATAAGATCGTAACTGTACTGTGCATTTACACAGTGGCCATATTCATTTATGTAAACACACGAAAACAACATTAACATTATAGCGGACACTGTAAAACGCTCATTCACAGCCACTAGACTTTACTGAATGGGTATTGGAGTGTCATCGAGTGTCAGAATGTTGTGGGACTGCTGTACAGGAGTTATTATTAGAGATTATAGACAGCGAAATTTAGCGTTTTTTTTAAAGGTTTTTGTAAAGCATGACAGTAAAACACGAGCGCGGTTATAAATGTAGTAAAACATGTGCTTGTTTGTTGTAAAAATTCGTAATGATGACAAAAAAATACTAATTTGTTCATGTCTTTACTTCCATGTGCAGCCATGCTGCCGTTTTGGCTGGTGCATTCTGGGAAATTTTTTTACCCCTTGGTTTAGAGTATGGTCCTGAAAAATCTCTGTTTCGAGGGGTATCTAGCCCTTCCCCTTAGCCCTACGCCTTCAAGCTAAAGAGAATTGGGACACTAAGGGGAAGGGCTAAGGTGTAGAATTGGGATTGGGCCTTAATGTCTACGTATATCTCTAGTTTACCATTTTTTCTCTGCGTTGTTGGAACGGACTCATCATCGTCTTCACTTCCGTCAATGTCACTGAAGTCTAGGTTATCTAACAAAATATAAACAATTTGAGTACCAGATAAGTTTAACATTGCAAACGGCAGGAGTAGATAACATGAACACAATGATCACACTGAAATATAAGTATTACATTGTTCAAGTTCCTTTGTATGTAAAATATAATACTAAAAATACTATACTATAGAACTATATATTGTAAATACTAATTAATGACCTCTCATTAAAATGAACTATAATTTGTACAATAAACTATACAATCAACTGTGCTACAACTTTAATATCCTCCTTACCTTCTATTTCAATATCTTCCAGAGTTTTGCCTTGAAGGTTTTTAACAGAACCTTTCTCCATGGCAATTAGAAGTTTTGAAATTTTAGCTAGCTGAGTGGTAGCCTCTGGAAGCCTATAGTATTCACGATGGATACGAATATCATGGCCCAGAAAGTCTGCAACTTGGTCAAGCTCATTATTTTTGAGATTTAGGACCTGTGACAATGTTGCGACGTGTTTACGCAATTGTGTTGAGCGGAGAAGTTCTGGGTTCTGAGCACCACACTCTTCAGCAAAAACTCTCAAACAGTCTTGCCCCCGATAAGGGGTTAAGCAGTTGGGTCTGGCAAATAAGAATGTGTTCTCATCTGGTACTCCACATTCTTGTCTTTTGCTTATGAGTAAGTTTAAGGCATTGACCATGTCTGGCGAAAGTAACACAGCAACTTTACGCCCCCTTTTACCCCTTATTTCTACACGGCTGAAATGTTCACAAAGTTTTTGTTCAAATTTTGTGAGGCCCATGGCAACATCTTTGTGTAAAGGAGCTTTATCCCTCTCTTGGTACCCCTTAATTTCCATCTTTGCAACCTCTCCTCCACGTCTTCTGTTAAACAAAATGATTTTGGCAAGAGTTGATTTACAAAGTTCTCCATAGGCCTGAGGGGATGATGACAATTTAAGCCTTTCTGAGACCATATCTGTAACCTTTTCCAAATGGCTATGAAGCTTTTGAACATCCTCTGTGAAGGGAAGGGTAGATGGTTTGTTGAAGTGTCCTTCGTGTAAGGTGGTTAGAGCTCTGTGAGACACTAGTTCTGACCACTTAGCATCATAGAGTTTTTTAAAAGCATGCACTGACTTTATGCCTTCGTCATCTTCTGCCATCAATGCTCTACAGTGAAGTATGTCACAGATTTTATTTAAAGAGTGACCTAACTTTAGAGCAAGGCTTGGAGTGCGGTAGATTTGTTTGTCATCATCAAATCCAGATACTTTTTTAACAGCCTGGACAACCACATTGAAATTGGCTGGTTTAACAGCTTCTTCGACAGTCTGTATGGAAAATTCTCTTCTAAGGATCAGAAGAAGTCGTCCGACCTCCCTTAGCTTCTGCCGTATGTAATCATTCTTAGTTGGATCCTGGCCATGCTTATTAAAAAATGATTGGGCCAACTGAAGAAGACAAAAGTCACTCCTCACAGCAGCAGAAATGTCATCATCCTTCAACCCGGTCAACAATTTCCAAACCCCCTGTGATATCTGTTGACACAGAGCTGAACCAGACATTTCTGCTAAAGACAAGACCTTAGATCTTCCAGGTTGTTTCCGATTATCCAATGGCTTTGACAGACAATTTCGTACATGCCGCCACAGATCTCTCCGCAGAAACATAGCTTTACAATACATACAATGAACATAATGTTTGGGATTATATTTTTTCTTTGGTTCACGTCTTAGTTTTAATAATCCCTTACCACTTGATAGAACCTCTACATTATGTTCATAGTTGCCTTTGTTTCTTAGATTGTCCAGCAATTGTTTTCGTTCTTTAGAATGGACTGGCAATGCCAAAGCTCTAGCAACATCTACATTTGTTTTCTGGTGAATTTTTAAATGCCTTGCAAATTTTGTCTGTGGTTTCCCACATATGTAACAGAAGTTCTTGTGAACTGAAGTGGTAATTTTTGAAGACTGAATACAAGAACTTTCCCCAGTCTCTGTGGTATCTTCAGCAATTGTGTCCTGCTGCATTGTAGAGACTGGTTCATTCAGCAGTGCAACTGGAATTTTTTTTTGACAGTCAATGTCATTTTGTTTTTCTGTCTTGGCATCAGTACAGGAGGAATCCATTGTCTTTTCTTTATCTGTACTCTCTTCTGAACTGTCTGAGAAACTGTTAGGAACATACTCCTGATCAGACATGTCTTCATTGAAAATCTCATTTTCAGAAGTCTGAAATAAAAATATTTACTTGAAATAAATATTTTAACATTTAGTAAATCATTATTTTTTTAAATTATGTGATTGCACTTACTGATAATTCAGACTCTGGTCCAAATTGAACAGCTTTATTAAAGCATGATCTGTGCCAGAAACAGGAGCAAACTAGGCAAAATATATAATAAATATAAGATTGGTTAATTTGATCTAAACAAATAGCATATTTCAGAACTTTGGGTAAATGTGACACACATGAAATTAACAGCTCACAGATAGAAGCAAGAGTTAAAGAAAATCTCCTTTCTCAAACCAGATTACTGATACATTTTGAATGAATAAAACTAAACAAAAAAACACATGGCATTGGCTGAACTGCAGGCTAATTGTGACCACCCCTGTGTGAAACCCTGGCTAAAGTCATAATAATACATAATCTAATTCTGAGAAAAGAGTGTCAAAGTCATGGCCATAAAAATGACAGAGAATATGCAATTCCTGTTCATTGCAGTAAATGACATATTTTAAATATACAGTAGAAGTCAAACTTTTTAGCCGCCCTGAATTATTAGCCCCCCCCGTTTATTTTTCCCCCAATTTCTGTTTAACGGAGAGAAGATTTTTTCAACACATTTCTAAACATAACAGTTTTAATAACTGATATAACGAATTATTTTTTTGGAGAATGACTAGTAAGACTTAATCTTTGACACAACTGGAGAGGAATCTGAAGGAAAAATTTTCTAGTATTTAAAAAAAAAATTGTACAGTAATTTATAAAAAAAATACTATAGTGTTTTTAACCATATTGAAATGTAGCTATTATATGCCTACTGTATGTCTACTAGGCCTACTCAACTCACAATTATATCATAACCCACAAAAAGGTTGGGATTTTATACTGTATTTCTATTTTACATATCAATATTATATTTATTATATATGTTTATTTATTAACATTTCTTACTGATATTTGATTTTACAAATAAAGCTGCTGTACCACCCCAATAGTTTCATTGTTTTTATGCTTTTTGGAATTCCACATTATAACAATTAGACCTGTTTTACAAAATTTCCCTGCTCTGTTAAACATTATTTGGAAAAAAATAAAATAAATAAAAAATAAATTCAGAAGGAGGCTAATAATTCTGACTTCAACTTTATATCAGTGAAAATGGAAGAATCCCAGCTTTAATTTGATATATGGCACATAGTCAGGATAATAATGGTTTAGATGTGTTAGAATTTTAAATATGTGACCCTGAAGCACAATTGAACATTGACATCATCTGAAAGAACAATAGATATGCTTTCCATTGATGTACGTTTTTTTTAGGATGAGCCATTATTTGTCCGATATATCACTATTTGAATATCTGAAATCTGATGGTGCAAAAAAATCTAAATACTGAGAAAATAGCTTTTAAAGTTGTCAAAATTAAATCCTTTGTAATGCATATTAGTATTAAAGATTTATTTGATTAAATGCACTTACTGAATATTCAGATTCTAGTCCAAATTTAACAGCTTTATTGAAGCAGGATATGTACCAGAAACAGAAGCAAACTAGAAACAAATGTATTTTACACTATTGATTTAGCACAACTAAACCTTTATTTTATTAATAATATGTTATTATAATATTTTACATAGAAACATATTAAAAAAATGATACTTTAAAATTATAAACTATATGAATTATATAAAAAATTATAAACTCTAGTCTCTGATTGTTTAGCTCAATTTTTTAGAGAAAACTTTTAAGAATATTTGTGACTGGCTCACATAAACTTTGAGGCATTTTCCCACTGTTTGAATTTAAATGTATAGTGAACAACTTTGCATTTCTTTTTTAAAGTGGAGCTTTCTATAACGTTGTCTTCATTTGCATAAGTTGATCAAATTTGCTAATACAGTCTCCGGACATTCTGTAGCATCTTTCAAATGATTTGCTAAAAATGTGTTCACTTAAGTCGCAAAATAATTGCTGTCGTAATAGTTTAAATCAAGGAAACACATTTCCTAAAGAGTTGGCAGCAAAGAGCTATTTTTTGGCTTATTTCAGGACATTCTTTCTTTGCGATTACAAAAATGTAATTTTGAAATGTTTAAAGTGTTTTAAATCACAAAATATCCTGATAGAACATGAATCCATAAATCTCTACTCAATTTACTTATTGATTTTTATTTTATGCCAAAAAAACAATAAGTTTAACCTTGTATACAATTTTTTTGCTTTTGCTGTAAATATACCCGTGCGACTTACAATTGGTTTTGTGGTATCGAGGCACATATAAAGCATTTCTTTACATGGCATTCTCAAAAATATTAGTTTCTGAGTCTGAAAATAAATAAATTATTGACATGGCCTAACTTGATTAATATTAAAGATATCATGGTTATATTTTCACATTATATTCTTTACATTGTGTGGAATGATTTTACGGTAAAAAAAAAAAGCAGTAAATCAAAAAATTACTTTAGCTGGGTTTTCACAGAGAGGGTTACAATTTATTTCTTTATTGTTATTTTTAAATTTACCAAAGCACAATACTTACTTTTACATTTCACCCCAATCCACTTAAATGCATTGTAGGGCCCACTGCAGCTGGCACATTTATCCAAGCTTGACACAGCTACTGATATTACGTCATGTTTACAAATCTGTTGGAAAAAAAAAATCATAATGTCTTTAAATATATTATTAAACAATATGTAATTACATCAGACACATCTCGAGTCAAGTGAAAAACACTTTTTACATAAAAGTTAAGAAAAAAATAGAGGTTTGCTGCATGCTTAAATCAATTGTATTAACAATAAGGCAAACAATCAGGGAGACAAAGGCAAATTTCTGCCATGACTTTATCAGTTAATAACAATACAAAACGTCAAACCATCAGTAAATATGATATCACAGCAGCAGTAAACACAACACACATCACACAATAGGACACCATCAGTAAATATGAGAACACAACACATAACCTATTGGTCCAATCTGACTTTAACAGAAACCTGCATCTTCTGTCCCTCCCCCACAATACACAACATGACATGAGCAGCAGCAATCATGAGGACACACAACCCAATTTAATACACAATTAGCACAATCAGTAATTACAAGGTCACTACACAACCTATAGCTTCAATCTGGTTCTAGTAATAGAAACCTGCATCTTCTGACCCTCCCCCACAATACACAACATGACAGCAACAGTTAATAGGAGGACACACAACACACAACCTAATTTAATACACAATATAACACAATCAGTAATTATGAGGACACTACACACAACCTATAGCTCCAATCTGGTTCCAGTAATAGAAACCTGGATCTTCTGACCCTCCCCCACAATACACAACATGACAGCAACAGTTAATAGGAGGACACACAACACACAACCTAATTTAATACACAGTATAGCACAATCAGTAATTATGAGGACACTACACACAACCTATAGCTCCAATCTGGTTCTAGTAATAGAAACCTGCATCTTCTGACCCTCCCCCACAATACACAACATGACAGCAACAGTTAATAGGAGGACACACAACACACAACCTAATTTAATACACAGTATAGCACAATCAGTAATTATGAGGACACTACACACAACCTATAGCTCCAATCTGGTTCTAGTAATAGAAACCTGCATCTTCTGACCCTCCCCCACAATACACAACATGACAGCAACAGTTAATAGGAGGACACACAACACACAACCTAATTTAATACACAGTATAGCACAATCAGTAATTATGAGGACACTACACACAACCTATAGCTCCAATCTGGTTCTAGTAATAGAAACCTGCATCTTCTGACCCTCCCCCACAATACACAACATGACAGCAACAGTTAATAGGAGGACACACAACACACAACCTAATTTAATACACAATATAGCACAATCAGTAATTATGAGGACACTACACACAACCTATAGCTCCAATCTGGTTCCAGTAATAGAAACCTGGATCTTCTGACCCTCCCCCACAATACACAACATGACAGCAACAGTGAATACTAGGACGCACAACACACAACCTAATTTAATACACAATATAACACAATCAGTAATTATGAGGACACTACACACAACCTATAGGTCCCATCTGGCTTTAGTAATAGAAACCTGCATCTTCTGACCCTCCCCCACAATACACAACATGACAGCAACAGTTAATAGGAGGACACACAACACACATCCTAATTTAATACACAATATAGCACAATCAGTAATTATGAGGACACTACACACAACCTATAGCTCCAATCTGGTTCTAGTAATAGAAACCTGCATCTTCTGACCCTCCCCCACAATACACAACATGACAGCAACAGTTAATAGGAGGACACACAACACACAACCTAATTTAATGCACAATATAGCACAATCAGTAATTATGAGGACACTACACACAACCTATAGCTCCAATCTGGTTCCAGTAATAGAAACCTGGATCTTCTGACCCTCCCCCACAATACACAACATGACAGCAACAGTTAATAGGAGGACACACAACACACAACCTAATTTAATACACAATATAACACAATCAGTACACTACACACAACCTATAGCTCCAATCTGGTTCTAGTAATAGAAACCTGCATCTTTTGACCCTCCCCCACAATACACAACATGACAGCAACAGTTAATAGGAGGACACACAACACACAACCTAATTTAATACACAATATAGCACAATCAGTAATTATGAGGACACTACACACAACCTATAGCTCCAATCTGGTTCCAGTAATAGAAACCTGGATCTTCTGACCCTCCCCCACAATACACAACATGACAGCAACAGTGAATACTAGGACGCACAACACACAACCTAATTTATTACACAATATAACACAATCAGTAATTATGAGGACACTACACACAACCTATAGCTCCAATCTGGTTCCAGTAATAGAAACCTGGATCTTCTGACCCTCCCCCACAATACGCAACAGTTAATACGAGGACACACAACACACAACCTAATTTAATACACAATATAACACAATCAGTAATTATGAGGACACTACACACAACCTTTAGCTCCAATCTGGTTCCAGTAATAGAAACCTGCATCTTCTGACCCTCCCCCACAATACACAACATGACAGCAACAGTTAATAGGAGGACACACAACACACAACCTAATTTAATGCACAATATAGCACAATCAGTAATTATGAGGACACTACACACAACCTATAGCTCCAATCTGGTTCCAGTAATAGAAACCTGGATCTTCTGACCCTCCCCCACAATACACAACATGACAGCAACAGTTAATAGGAGGACACACAACACACAACCTAATTTAATACACAATATAACACAATCAGTACACTACACACAACCTATAGCTCCAATCTGGTTCTAGTAATAGAAACCTGCATCTTTTGACCCTCCCCCACAATACACAACATGACAGCAACAGTTAATAGGAGGACACACAACACACAACCTAATTTAATACACAATATAACACAATCAGTACACTACACACAACCTATAGCTCCAATCTGGTTCTAGTAATAGAAACCTGCATCTTTTGACCCTCCCCCACAATACACAACATGACAGCAACAGTTAATAGGAGGACACACAACACACAACCTAATTTATTACACAATATAACACAATCAGTAATTATGAGGACACTACACACAACCTATAGCTCCAATCTTGTTCCAGTAATAGAAACCTGGATCTTCTGACCCTCCCCCACAATACGCAACAGTTAATACGAGGACACACAACACACAACCTAATTTAATACACAATATAACACAATCAGTAATTATGAGGACACTACACACAACCTTTAGCTCCAATCTGGTTCCAGTAATAGAAACCTGGATCTTCTGACCCTCCCCCACAATACACAACATGACAGCAACAGTGAATACTAGGACGCACAACACACAACCTAATTTAATACACAATATAACACAATCAGTAATTATGAGGACACTACACACAACCTATAGCTCCAATCTGGTTCTAGTAATAGAAACCTGGATCTTCTGACCCTCCCCCACAATACACAACATGACAGCAACAGTTAATATGAGGACACACAACCTAATTTAATACACAATATAACACAATCAGTAAATATGGGGACACTACACACAACCTATATTAATACAAAATAGGACACCGTCATTAAATACAAGGACACAACAAACAACCTATATTATTACATAATGCGACACCATCAGTAAATAGGACAACATGCAACACACAACCTATTGGTCCAATCTGATTTTAGTAAGAGAAACCTGCATCTCCTAACTATTCCCATTTTAAAAATGACAAACAATATCCAATCACACAAATAACCCGGAGAGCGGTATCAAAATACATTTACCTTCTGTGTTCCACGATTCTCTCCCTCACAGGTGAGTGAAGTACTGGTCTGGATTTCAGTGTCAGAAGTCACCTGTGTAGATGAACAACACAATATTAATACATGTAAATCCTTACACAATTGACAAACTGTATAAACAGTAAACTTTGTGACCGTTTCAGCATATATAGAGAGCTAAACTAATGGGAAAATATACACAGTGCAAAAAAATGCTTTTCTTACTTAGATTTTTTGTCTAGTTTCTAGTCCAAATATCTAAAAATTCTTATATCAAGAAACATTTTCTTGGCAAGCAAAACATATTTTCTTGTTTTCAGAAATAATATGCCAATGCTAACTCAGTTTTTCCTTAAAACAAGCAAAATAATCTGCCAATGGTGTAAGCAAAATAATCTTGTTTTTCTTTTTGACATAAGATTATTTTACTTATCCCACTGGCAGATTATTTTGCTTGTTTTAAGGAAAAACTCACTTTACTTTGGCATATTATTTCTTAAAACAAGACAACATGTTTAGCCTGTCCAGAATATTCTTATTGATTTAAGAATTTTAAGATATTTGGACTAGAAACATAATAAAAAATCTAAGTAAGAAAAGAATTTTTGCAGTGCAGTCAGCGTTCTCAGACATTTACCTTCTGTGTTCCACCATTCTCTCCTGCAAAGGTGAGTGAAGTACTGGTCTGGATTTCAGTGTCAGAAGTCACCTGTGTAGATGAACAACACAATATTAATACATGTAAATTCTTACACAATTGACAAACTGTATAAACAGTAAACTTTGTGACCGTTTCAGCATATATAGAGAGCTAAACTAAAGAGAAAATATACAGTCAGCGTTCTCAGACATTTACCTTCTGTGTTCTACGATTCTCTCCCTCACAGGTGAGTGAAGTACTGGTCTGGATTTCAGTGTCAGAAGTCACCTGTGTAGATGAACAACACAATATTAATACATGTAAATCCTTACACAATTGACAAACTGTATAAACAGTAAACTTTGTGACCGTTTCAGCATATATAGAGAGCTAAACTAAAGGGAAAATATACAGTCAGCGTTCTCAGACATTTACCTTCTGTGTTCCACGATTCTCTCCCTCACAGGTGAGTGAAGTACTGGTCTGGATTTCAGTGTCAGAAGTCACCTGTGTAGATGAACAACACAATATTAATACATGTAAATTCTTACACAATTGACAAACTGTATAAACAGTAAACTTTGTGACCGTTTCAGCATATATAGAGAGCTAAACTAAAGAGAAAATATACAGTCAGCGTTCTCAGACATTTACCTTCTGTGTTCTACGATTCTCTCCCTCACAGGTGAGTGAAGTACTGGTCTGGATTTCAGTGTCAGAAGTCACCTGTGTAGATGAACAACACAATATTAATACATGTAAATCCTTACACAATTGACAAACTGTATAAACAGTAAACTTTGTGACCGTTTCAGCATATATAGAGAGCTAAACTAAAGAGAAAATATACAGTCAGCGTTCTCAGACATTTACCTTCTGTGTTCCACGATTCTCTCCCTCACAGGTGAGTGAAGTACTGGTCTGGATTTCAGTGTCAGAAGTCACCTGTGTAGATGAACAACACAATATTAATACATGTAAATCCTTACACAATTGACAAACTGTATAAACAGTAAACTTTGTGACCGTTTCAGCATATATAGAGAGCTAAACTAAAGGGAAAATATACACAGTGCAAAAAAATGCTTTTCTTACTTAGATTTTTTGTCTAGTTTCTAGTCCAAATATCTAAAAATTCTTATATCAAGAAACATTTTCTTGGCAAGCAAAACATATTTTCTTGTTTTCAGAAATAATATGCCAATGCTAACTCAGTTTTTCCTTAAAACAAGCAAAATAATCTGCCAATGGGGTAAGCAAAATAATCTTGTTTTTCTTTTTGACATAAGATTATTTTACTTATCCCACTGGCAGATTATTTTGCTAGTTTTAAGGAAAAACTCACTTTACTTTGGCATATTATTTCTTAAAACAAGACAACATGTTTAGCTTGTCCAGAATATTCTTATTGATTTAAGAATTTTAAGATATTTGGACTAGAAACAAAATAAAAAATCTAAGTAAGAAAAGAATTTTTGCAGTGCAGTCAGCGTTCTCAGACATTTACCTTCTGTGTTCCACCATTCTCTCCTGCAAAGGTGAGTGAAGTACTGGTCTGGATTTCAGTGTCAGAAGTTGCCTGTGTAGATGAACAACACAATATTAATACATGTAAATCCTTACACAATTGACAAACTGTATAAACAGTAAACTTTGTGACCGTTTCAGCATATATAGAGAGCTAAACTAAAGGGAAAATATACAGTCAGCGTTCTCAGACATTTACCTTCTGTGTTCCACGATTCTCTCCTGCACAGGTGAGTGAAGTACTGGTCTGGATTTCAGTGTCAGAAGTCACCTGTGTAGATGAACAACACAATATTAATACATGTAAATCCTTACACAATTAACAAACTGTATAAACAGTAAACTTTTTGACCGTTTCAGCATATATAGAGAGCTAAACTAAAGAGAAAATATAGAGTCAGCGTTTTCGGACATTTACCTTCTGTGTTCCACGATTCTCTCCCTCACAGGTGAGTGAAGTACTGGTCTGGATTTCAGTGTCAGAAGTCGCCTGTGTAGATGAACAACACAATATTAATACATGTAAATCCTTACACAATTGACAAACTGTATAAACAGTAAACTTTGTGACCGTTTCAGCATATATAGAGAGCTAAACTAAAGGGAAAATATACAGTCAGCGTTCTCAGACATTTACCTTCTGTGTTCCACGATTCTCTCCTGCACAGGTGAGTGAAGTACTGGTCTGGATTTCAGTGTCAGAAGTCGCCTGTGTAGGTGAACAACACAATATTAATACATGTAAATCCTTACACAATTGACAAACTGTATAAACAGTAAACTTTGTGACCGTTTCAGCATATATAGAGAGCTAAACTAATGAGAAAATATACAGTCAGCGTTCTCAGACATTTACCTTCTGTGTTCCACGATTCTCTCCTGCACAGGTGAGTGAAGTACTGGTCTGGATTTCAGTGTCAGAAGTCGCCTGTGTAGGTGAACAACACAATATTAATACATGTAAATCCTTACACAATTGACAAACTGTATAAACAGTAAACTTTGTGACCGTTTTAGCATATATAGAGAGCTAAACTAAAGAGAAAATATAGAGTCAGCGTTTTCGGACATTTACCTTCTGTGTTCCACGATTCTCTCCTGCACAGGTGAGTGAAGTACTGGTCTGGATTTCAGTGTCAGAAGTCGCCTGTGTAGATGAACAACACAATATTAATACATGTAAATCCTTACACAATTGACAAACTGTATAAACAGTAAACTTTGTGACCGTTTCAGCATATATAGAGAGCTAAACTAAAGAGAAAATATAGAGTCAGCGTTCTCGGACATTTACCTTCTGTGTTCCACGATTCTCTCCCTCACAGGTGAGTGAAGTACTGGTCTGGATTTCAGTGTCAGAAGTCGCCTGTGTAGATGAACAACACAATATTAATACATGTAAATCCTTACACAATTGACAAACTGTATAAACAGTAAACTTTGTGACCGTTTCAGCATATATAGAGAGCTAAACTAAAGGGAAAATATACAGTCAGCGTTCTCAGACATTTACCTTCTGTGTTCCACGATTCTCTCCTGCACAGGTGAGTGAAGTACTGGTCTGGATTTCAGTGTCAGAAGTTGCCTGTGTAGATGAACAACACAATATTAATACATGTAAATCCTTACACAATTGACAAACTGTATAAACAGTAAACTTTGTGACCGTTTCAGCATATATTGAGAGCTAAACTAAAGGGAAAATATACAGTCAGCGTTCTCAGACATTTACCTTCTGTGTTCCACCATTCTCTCCTCCACAGGTGAGTGAAGTACTGGTCTGGATTTCAGTGTCAGAAGTTGCCTGTGTAGATGAACAACACAATATTAATACATGTAAATCCTTGCAAAATATGGTATTTTTAAAGATTTAAGTTTATTTTGGCTTAGTTATATAAAACAAAATCATTTTTTCGAAAACGAGTTTAATCTCTGCATACCTTGTTTCTCCATGGCCATTCTGAATCACCATAGTTATAAGTGATCTCTTGCCCTGGACTGATGTCCTTTGTTGCGAATAAGCATAAATGGGGCTTTCTATCAACGTTGATTATTTTCATTTTGCTGTTTGGGTTTATATGATCGTCATTAATAAGTCTACCCAAAGAGCCATCTTCTCTTGCAGCATCAACCCTGAATCAGAGTGAACAATGCCACCTCATGCAATTACAGTACTTACTAAACTACACAGTAAGTAATTGCAGATCACAAAAAATTATCACGTTTCTGAAAAGGTGAGTTCCTTTTTTATATATTTTAGGGAAATACGGAAATATAAATGTTAGCACATTTAATAAAGCAATATACATACCATAAATGTTTTCCATTAAAACGGAATTCAAACAAAAACACTTCAAGTGCATTGTGATAAATTCTTCGTCTTCTCTCACATTCTTCTTTGGTTATTATGTCTCCTCTATATTCAACTAGAAAATCTCCTTTTCTATAGTGGCTAGAGCTGAACACTCCCCTACCTAGTAAAGGATTTTTCAGATTAGTCATGAAAAAGAACAAATTTTGGAGATTCCTGACGTAAACATAGACTTTTTTTCTTACCTTTGAATGAATTTATGTATTTTATTTCAAATCCACTTTTGTCTTTTAAGGTAGAAGCATAGTACACTGCTTCATCCTTGGGTTTCAATTTGACCCTCTGGGACCTTGCTGTCGCCATTTTCTGCAATGAACCAATGTCACTGTACATCAATGCATTTTTATAATGATTTTAATCACATATATTTTTAGTTTATTAATTTTATGTTTTACAAAGGGTACACATATTAAAGATTGTGGTTGGTCTATAATATGCATGCCAGTATGACATGCCAGTGAAACAGGAAAAATATTGTAATGTATTTAAAGTTATTTGTTTGATTTTTCAGTTTTTTTCTTTTTCTTTGTCACTAGAAATGTCTAGATATGGCAAATACACACAGACTACATATTTATTAAGATGAAACATCTGCATACACATTATCTTTACAGAAAGAAAAAAATAAATGTGAAATGTGTGCTTCTGGAACACTTTTGTGTGAATCCCATGTTAATTCATATGTCAAAACCACCAAAAGTGTTCTGGAATCATGTTTCACATTTGTATTTTACATATGTGAATGTCTTGTGACAATTTTGTAAGTGTAAGCAACATTATTCATAAATAAAATCAAAATGAGGACTAAATAAAACGAATAAATTACTTTATTATCACGTGCTATGAATAATACAGTTAACATACAGTTATGAAAACATATTTGTCTTGTTTGGGTGCACAAAAAACTAATAACAAGTTAGGCCATAACGGGTAACTTATCATTACATAACGTTATTGATATCAAACTGACAATAACGTTATGACTTGATTGGCAAATACTCATCTTACATAATTAATAAGCACACTAAAAACGATTACTTGCAACGCATCTGTTACTTTGGTAAAGCATGACGACATTGCAAACATGAACGTAATGCTAAAACAATTAATCAACATTTCAAAAACGACAGTTTATCACTCTTGACAGGAATTGAAAAGAAACGTTACGCTAACTTACAAGGTTTTATTAACAGTTACTTGGTTAACTGGCTATTAAGTTTAGTCAAATAGTTCACATTAATCGTGAAGTAGACTAAATTATCTGGGTAGTTTTTTAACAGTCTTACCTTAAGGGTCTTCAAACTGATGATTCACAGCCATGTGACATCGAATCTTCCAGCATGAAATCGCTTGAGTTCAGTGGCTATTAATTTCCATAAATTAATTCACATTTAATCAATCGAATGCAATCAATCGTCGAATAAAGTTGCTAGGTACTGCTTCTTCTTGTCTTGAAATCGATATCCATCTGCCCAGCGCGCGAATTGATTGAGTCAGGTGGTGGCGATTGACCAATAACAGGCATATCTTTTTTATTGATCTTATAAAGGTAGTGAGTTATTTATATTGTTTAATTAGAACATAATTCATATATTATACCTTTTTAAAACTATTTTTTTATCATTATTGTTAACACAGATGTTTGACAGATACAGTAATTATGAGGACTTTTGGTGGTCAGCCAATCACATGCCGCAATTCATACACACGCATACATAATTAATGAGGGGATGCAGTACCCAGTCCGGGCTACAGGGGCGCATGTCGAATACACACGTCATACACAAAATCAGGTTTATGTGAACTATAAAGTCATGTGGAGAAATTTCGGATTTGAGCACTTCTACATTAAAGAAGCACTTCTACATTGCTAAAATTATGAGGACTCCGACCCTGTCCTCATAATTGAAAATGTCCTCATAGTGTGGCGTGTATTCATATAAAATGTCCTCTTAAATCACATAAACAAACACACACACACACACACACACACACACACACACAGTTGAAGTCTGAATGATTAGCCCCCCTGTTTATTTTTTCCCCCAATTTCTGTTTAACGGAGAGTAGATTTTTCAACACATTTCTAATCATAATAGTTTTAATAACTCATCTCTATTAACTGATTTATTTTATCTTTGTCACGATGACAGTAAATAATATGACAGTATGACAGTAAATTTATTACAAATTGCTAAATTTTGACCTTAGCCTAAAAAACATTTTTGTTTTTGTTTATCATGCTCTTATGTGAAGTGTCTGAAGAAGTGTCTGATATATTTTTGTCTCATAGGCGATCAGGGAGCGCTTTTCCTCAATGATGGACAATAAAGAAGCTCTCCTGGCTGCAGTCACTTTGCCTAAATTTAAGTTACGCTGGATCAGAGAAGAAGAGAAAAAAGACATGGTTAGGGCAATGCTTACTACAGAGTGCCGTGGGTTATCTCTTGAAGACCAACAACATGCTCAAGATCACAAGAACCCTGCTAACTCCACTGATGACTTTTTTTCATTTGAGGAGGATGACTATACCTACTCTGCTGAAACAGAGGTGATGGAATATTTGAAATCTGCTGGGTCTGAGCTGGGTGTTCTTGGCCAGTTTCCCAGGATTAAGGCCATTTCACTGAGGTACAACACAGCCACACCATCAAGCGCACCAGTCGAAAGGCTTTTTAGCCTGGGCAATCTAGTGCTTACGCCCAGAAGGAACAGACTGTCAAGTGAACGCTTTGAGAGACTTACATTATTGAGATACAACCACTTTTTCAAAAACAAGGAAGCTAAGTAGTACAAAAAGTTTTTGGAAAATATGAGTGCATACAAGTATGCATGAAATATAGTGCTTATTGGTTTGAGCAAGTGTGAGAGAAATACTGTTTGTTAACTAAAGTTTACAGTTAACTTCACTTTGTTGAAACACATGACATGATTACATACATTATGCATGAATATGGTACTCATTGCTTTGAAAGTAAGTTTTATGTTTACAGCTTGATGCATGTCATGTATGTCTTGATGCATGTCAACTTTTTTTAAGTTAAGCTTTTTTTGCTATTCAGATATGCACAATAATATTTTTTTTGTTATTCAGGAATTGTGTTCCTAAAGAAGGTTACATTGCATACTAAAAATTATTATGTATGTAATTATTATAATTTTTTTTTAGAATATAATAAAGATGATTCAGAAAACTAAAAGGCTAAACTATTTCATGCTTGACTCATATGTTTTATTTAATTATTTATTATTTACAGAGTTAACTTTCTATTATTTGTCCACTCAAGGTTTATAGGGATTTTAACATGTATTTAGTTAAATTACTTATTGAGTAATTAAGTTACTTTTCAAACACAGTAATTAGATAAGTATTTTAAATACAACATTGATCAAGTAATTAGTAATTAGTAATTAATTACTTTTTTAAAGTAACTTACCCAACACTGATGTATCTCTGTGTGCAGACCACATACACCTTTGAGAGATGATTCTGCCTAAGAACAGCTGATGGCAACAACAGAGATTGGGGTTAATTGCTCGAAGGAGTGGTCAAGAGGATCTGACACTGCTGATGGATAAAAGGTTGGAGGCCAAAGAAATCGAGAGCTTTTGGACATCCAGACTGCTTGGCTGACGGTTCTTCAAAATACTCGAGAGAGACTGAATGCGTGTGAGGTAGACCGAGAGACTATTAACAATACTATTGTTAATTACTATTACTAACAGTAATATGTCTTTATGTTTCAAATAAAAAAGCACACATTTGTTATCAGTTTCAGTCATATTAATGATTTATTGGTCAAGTAGTGGGAAATAGAAAAATTATTATGGTTTAAAAATATATAAACATTCCTTTGAGTCCTATATGTTGCACTGCTCCCATTTCTGTGTCCATGGTGTTGTTTACAGTGAAGGCTGGTCTGCCGTCTTCCGGTAGCGTTATAGTCATGTGATAGGGGCTTGACAAATAGAGAGAGGATACGCAATGACCCAAAAGCCCCAATCAGGTAGTGAATCTCAGCAGCCACGCCTCCATTTTCAGATGTCTCCGTTTTCCCCCATCCACACTGAGACGGAGCAGCAGCGTGTAAGAATAAAAACGACCTGTCCAGCGTTTTCAAAACGCTCCGTTTTCGGGGCTCGAAAACTCCGGCGTAGTGTGGACGGATGGCGTAACCGTAGCAAAACTTATGCGTTTTAAAACGAAAACGCACACTGAAACTGACACACTGAAATGTCAAGTAAATGGCAGACATACCGACCATTTTGATCACAGTCTGACATCAGTTTTTTCCCTTTAAATCGATGGAGTACGATACAGACGCCAGCTGAAGTTGATGTCTGAAGTTGACATGTTGAGGTTGTTGTTTCGGAGAAAACGTGAATCCTTTGCTGCTCACCACATTTCATCACGATAGAAGCGCGAGGTAAACTGAAAGATGACAGAGTCACTTTTCTTAATCAGTGATTTTTATCACAGATTTTCCAACTTGCGATTTCAATGCGTCGACATGGGTTTCATGGAAGCCTGTTCCCGTCACTGAATAAAAAAATAAATACAATGTAAAAGATTTTTTTTATAAAGTCGCAATTATGAGTTATATATTCCGAATTGCGAGTTATGAAGTCAGAATTGCGAGTTATTAAGTCAGAATTGTGAGTTATTAAGTCAGAATTCTGAGTTATGAAGTCAGAATTGCGAGTTATTAAGTCAGAATTGTGAGTTATTAAGTCAGAATTGCGAGTTATTAAGTCAGAATTGTGAGTTATTAAGTCAGAATTGCGAGTTATTAAGTCAGAATTGTGAGTTATTAAGTCAGAATTGCGAGTTATTAAGTCAGAATTGTGAGTTATTAAGTCAGAATTCTGAGTTATGAAGTCAGAATTGCGAGTTATTAAGTCAGAATTGTGAGTTATTAAGTCAGAATTGCGAGTTATTAAGTCAGAATTGTGAGTTATTAAGTCAGAATTGCGAGTTATTAAGTCAGAATTGTGAGTTATTAAGTCAGAATTGCGAGTTATTAAGTCAGAATTGTGAGTTATTAAGTCAGAATTGCGAGTTATTAAGTCAGAATTGCAAGTTATTAAGTCAGAATTGTGAGTTATTAAGTCAGAATTGTGAGTTATGAAGTCAGAATTGCGAGTTATAAATTCAGAATTCTGAGATATAAAGTCAGAATTGTGACTATACCCCACAATTATAACTTTATACCTTGCAATTCTGACTTTATAACTCAGAATTGCGACTTTATAACTTATAATTAATTCTGACTTAATGACTCACAATTCTGACTTAATAACTCGCAAATAAATAATAAATCAGCTGATCAAAAGTATAGGACCATAGCCTTAAAAAGTTCCATTCTGTGCAAAACTGGCTTTGCTGTAATTTTCCTTTGGCCTGTAACACTCTCATGATCTCTAGATGGCAAAGGCAAACAGGCTTTCTCTTCTTGAACATGGCAGGATTGTTGAGCTGCACAAGCAAGGGCTCTCACAGCATGCCATTGCTGCCGAAGTTGGACACAGTAAGACAGTCATTTTAAATTTCTTAAAAGATCCTGAGCAGTATGGGACAAAAAAAGTCAAGTTGTAAACCCAATAACCATAAGACCACATCTCCGAGAGAAGGGCTTAAAGAACAAAAAACGTCTTCAAAGGCCACGTCTTCCCCACAGCACAAACTTGCCCATTTGGAATTTGCAAGGGAGCACCAAACATGGGGCATTGAAAAGTAGAAGAAAGTTTTGTTTTCTGATGAAAAAAAATGTAACCTGGATGGTCCTGATGGCTTCCAACGCTACTGGCATGACAAGGAGATTCCACAGGAGATGTTTTCTACACAGCACAGTGGTGGAGGCTCCATCATGATCTGGGGTGTTTTTTCCTTCAATGATAAAATCGAGCTTCAGGTTATGCAGGGGCGTCAAACAGCTGCTGGTTGCAGCGGGCATCCCTCTTGACTCAGGGCCCTCGTATGGAAGCCCGTTTCCGCCACTGAATGATAAAAAAAATATATATCAATAAAAAAAAAAAATGTATGATAAAAAAAAAAAAATTTAAATAAAAAAAAAAAAATTATAAAGTCAGAATTCTGAGTTATAAAGTCAGAATTCCGAGTTATAAAGTCAGAATTCTGAGTTATAAAGTCGCAATTCTGAGTTATAAAGTCAGAATTCTGAGTTTCCGCCACTGAATGATAAAAAAAAAAAAAATCTGTAAAAAAAAAAAATGTATGATTAAAAAAAAAAAAATTTTAATAATAAAAAAAAATTATAAAGTCAGAATTCTGAGTTATAAAGTCAGAATTCCGAGTTATAAAGTCGCAATTCTGAGTTATAAAGTCAGAATTCTGAGTTATAAAGTCGCAATTCTGAGTTATTAAGTCATAATTCTGAGTTATAAAGTCGCAATTCTGAGTTATTAAGTCAGAATTCCGAGTTATAAAGTCAGAATTCTGAGTTATAAAGTCAGAAGTCTGAGTTATAAAGTCGCAATTCTGAGTTATAAAGTCAGAATTCTGAGTTATAAAGTCAGAAGTCTGAGTTATAAAGTCGCAATTCTGAGTTATAAAGTCATAATTCTGAGTTATAAAGTCAGAATTCTGAGTTATAAAGTCAGAAGTCTGAGTTATTAAGTCATAATTCTGAGTTATAAAGTCAGAAGTCTGAGTTATTAAGTCATAATTCTGAGTTATAAAGTCGCAATTCTGAGTTATTAAGTCTGAATTCTGAGTTATAAAGTCAGAATTCTGAGTTATAAAGTCAGAAGTCTGAGAATTCTGACTTTATAACTCAGAATTGCGACTTTATAACTGAGTTATAAAGTCGCAATTCTGAGTTATTAAGTCAGAATTCTGAGTTATAAAGTCGCAATTCTGAGTTATTAAGTCAGAATTCTGAGTTATAAAGTCGCAATTCTGAGTTAAGTCAGAATTCTGAGTTTATATCTCGCAATTCTGAGGAAAAAAATAGGCTAGTCTGACTCATCTGTATGGAAGGACATCGCTGGACCTTGTTATGGACAGTACAGTAGCCTATAAATGGAAACGATTATAGAGGATTATTTTCGGTGCGGTTTTACTAATAGAGAAATCTTAATTTTATTGCAGGAATCACACAACATAAAGCTTAGTTTGCGGACTCTTGAGAGAACGTTATGTAGGAATCAATTGTGGCGGAGACACAATAAAACAGACGAGGCCGACGTGGCACGTTTTATACACCAACAGCTACAGACATCGGGACGACAACATGGCTATCGTTGGATGCACCAGAAATGTTGGCTGTCTGGCATTATTACAGACAGAGAAACTGTCCGTCAGTTGATGCGACTGTTAGATGGACAAGGAGTTGATCTGCGCGCTCGCGGTCGTCTGCGGCGACGCATGTATAACAGCCGCGGACCAAACTATGTTTGGCATATTGACGGATACGACAAGTTGAAACCTTACGGAATATGCATAAACGGATGCATTGACGGGTTTTCCAGGAAAATGATCTGGCTTGAAGCATACAAAACGAACAATGACCCACGAGTAATTGCGGGTTATTTCCTACAAGCTGTTGCTGAGAATAACGGATTTCCACAAAGAATTCGCATTGACCATGGAACTGAAAATACGCATTTAGCAGATATGCAGACATTCTTCAGAGACACTGCTAATGCCGAATCTGTCACTCTTGGTCCAAGCACGGGGAACCAGAGAATTGAACGATGGTGGTCCACTTTGAGAAGCCAGTGCATACAATTTTGGATGGATCATTTTGAACAGCTAAAAGAAGATGGGCACTTTGTTGATACTTTCATTGACAAATCGCTCATCCAGTTTTGTTTCCAGCATTCTATACAGGTAACAAATTTGGTTTACTATAGTTCATTTAATCATAAATATAATATTGAAGTTTATGTATTAAGATTAACTTTATATTTACATAGCCTACAATATGCAGTGTACAGTGTGTGTTTATTAATTTATTTTGTTGCTTTTATTTTATAAAGGAAGAGCTTGATGAAATAGTCAGTGCCTGGAATTGCCACAGGATACGGCCAACTCACAACCCACGTGCTCCCAGTGGTCGACCTTCAATAATGTTTGCTGTTCCCAGCTTATATGGAGTGCAGAATTTCTTGCATCCAATTGAACAAACAAAACTGAGTATTTGCAAAGAGGAGTGTTTAGTTAAAGACTACCCTTGTGATGAGGATGTCTTTCAACTGTGCGTAGAACTCATGGATGAACATAACCTTGCAATGTCAGATGATGTTTATGAAATTACAGACCTTTACCTTCAGCTTCGTGAACTGATTCTTCAAGGACTGGACTTGGATAACTAGATGCACCATTGAGATCTTATCTACAACATTCACTAGAAGGTAAAGATATTGTACACACACACACACACACACACAAAATATTATGTCTAAGCATTATTTGTAACACTTCTATTGTGCTTTTTTCATGAAAAGTCTCAAAAGAGCTTACTGGGGTTAAAGTCTCTGCAATTCCCACCTTACTTTCACTGTGCTGTGTCTGTCTGTCAAGATAACAGGTGAGCAGCAGTTATATTTCACTTTATGATTATTTGGCTTTAGACATGAATATGTTAACAAATCTTGTTACCATTATGCCCCTGATTCTTCATTGTAATTAATTTTCAAGTCAACACTTAACTTTGCTTAATTTTCTCATATTTAAATATTATCCACTGTAGAAGCCTTGCTATTTATATGGGTTGAGAAGCAAGGCCAAAAAAGCACTGATGATGCAAAGGGCAGCTTAATGTGTATTGAATGCATGAATGATTCAGTATAGGTTCATACCAATTCATATACTTATGCACTAGTCAGTGCAGTTTTGTAATTTAAACATTGTGTTCACTGAACAAGATTCCAACAGGAAGGTGTATACTGTGCTTATGCACATTAACCAATAAAACAACACAATGCTGAACACAAAAAGTCATTACATCCTTAATTATGTAACTGATAAGAAGCTAGTTGTCTAAATGCCATAGTGTATAATTCAAGAGCATAGTATGTAAATTGGGATAACCACTGACAAATGTCAAATTTTTATATGAAAAAATTCTATACATAAAACATTAACACCATAACATTATTGATACAACTGGAAATGTAATTGTTCTGCATTACAATTGTGTTACTACTGAGCTGCATTTAACAGACATGTCAAATAACATTGCTTTTTTCATGTGCTCCTGAAAAATATGTGAGGTGCCTGGGGCACATAAACAGCACACAAAATGCTCACAGCAAACAAAGAATAATTTTAAAACATGCCTTCCGTCTTACTAATGAATGAGTAAACGAATGAATGACACATCTGATGTAGCTTCTGTGCCACTGTGGCAATTTAAGGATGTATTTTATTGATGCTGATTGCATTTGATTAGTAACAGCCCTATCTTCTATGGTTATAGGATCAATGAGCCTATACTCTACATATTCAGATGGATCAACTGTTTACATCCCATCATTTTCATACACCCCTCAGGATCCCTTGTCTATCAGACACAGTGCTCAAGGTACAGTAAATAACCTCCAATATAGTTTTTTGTTTATGATGACACAAAATCACAGTGATGTTGCTTTGTGTTTTCAAAAGGAACGAATAATTTGTTCCAGACCATCCCATCCTCATGTGCAAAAGAAGGCCAGCAAGCTAAAATAGATGAGATACTGTAAGAATAAAAATGCATCAAGATGCACTTCATACAAAAATAAATTACTACATTTTTTATGACTAGTTTTAAAATGTATAAACATCTTTCCTAACTACAGTAATGTACATTTGTGCATGATTTCAAACACTTTTGTGATGCTCCGTCATTACTTAACCTAAATGCAAATGAAACAGAGGAAGCAAGTTTTAGAAGAAACAGTCTTTTGTTACTCAAAAGTAAAATAATTTTGTTTAAACTGTAAAGCATTAGTACTGAAACTGTTCAGAATTGATAGAATTTTTATTTGTTTCACCTTAAAAGAGTATAAAGGGGAGGTATATTTAAATATAAACTAAAGGGTTTTACAGGTAAACTGATATGTTGTCTGTATTTTGTGTTGTACCTGAAATAAAATTTTAATTAGAACTGAATTTTTAATGGTATTTTCTTTATTAAAAATGTAGCTTTGTAGTAGTACATTTTTGCTTCAAACAAATGCTAGAACAGTTTTCCCAATGTTTTTTTCCTATACATGCTTAATGAACCTGTAATAATTTGAACATGGTACACTGGCTGTCAGGTTTTGTGCACCACTACAGAGCTTTAAGTGAAATTGATTTTAAAAGTTCAGAATTTTCTTTTAAATTAAGGCAGACTTTGATGTGCAAATTATTTATTGGCCCATAAAAAATGCAAACAATTTATATGGGCTGAATATAAACAAATTAAATTTAGTAATTTTCAACTTAATTTGTTTGTTTAAATTCAGCCGAAACAATTTGTTTGCAACCACTTTTTGTAAATCCAATAAATCGTTTTTTTTTTCTTCAGTGTAGTAGCCTACTTACTCTATATTTAATTCTCAAAAAAACATTTGACACAATATATGGAGGTTGTGTTGTTTAATGCATGAATTCTTAACTAAACGTTACAATGTGGTGCAAGAAAAAATAAAACAAACCACATTAAAACCATTTCAATAAAACAATGTTATAAAATTGTTCAAATGTTTCACTTATGGTCTGCATGAAAGGTTGACAATAATGCAACACCCAACTGTATAGAAGCACAAACTTAAAAGGATAGTTCACCCAAAAATGAAAATTGTCAATTTCCTCACTCTTTACTTGTTTCTTTCTTCTGTTGAACACAAAAGAAAATCGTTTAAAGAAAGCTGAAAACCAGTAACCACTGATTTTCATAGTATTTGTTTTTTTCTTTTATGGAAGTCAATGGTTTCCAGCTTTCGTCAAACTATCTTCTTTTGTGTTCAACTGAAGAAATACATTCATAGAGGCTTGTAACACTTGAGGAGTGAGTAAATAGTGAGTAAATTTTCATTTTTTAGTGAACTATCTCTTTAGGAACACATTATAATCGTTCAGACATTTATCTCAGGGTAGATGCAACTTGTACAACTAAATGTAAACGGATGTTTGTAACAATGAAGAAAACTTTCACTATTTACGGGCAACATTTAGTGAAAAATTAAAGTGATTGTTTTACTTTATGTACCTGTCAAATAATTGTACAGCGTGTACATGTATGAAAAATGAACCATTAAAACATTTGAACAGTTCCAAGCCTATTTGACTGAACAGCTGAAATGAACACTTTGATCATTTAATGCAAACATTTTGTTGCACTAAAAAAATGTAGATGTTTCAAAACTCAATCATCAAAGAAAAACCTCAATCATCAAAAATAAAAAAGGTTGGTCTGCATTCAATGTAACCAGCAATATTTAAGTGCAAAATTAAAGGGAATGTTTTACATTCTGTATACAGTGTGAATTAACTGTATGAAGTGTAAGAAGAATAACCGAAAACAATAGCTTGCATATGAGCTGGCCACAACTCAGTTCTGACTAAATCCACTAAACTATGTCCATGACCCAGATGTTGCTTTCAAGGATTTTGTTCATTTCAGATCTGAAATCAGGGTAGTTGTCATAGTGCACTGAAAGCCTCAGAAAACAGCCACATGTGTGCGCCACTGGTCTTCTCTCAAAACCTTTAAGGTCTGTGAAATCAACTGTTATAGCTTTGCCTACAAACAAATCTGATCCAGTACAGAATCGAAGAAACAGAGACTGCCGTTTTGCATCACACTCCCTCAGGTAAGTTGTCAAGTGCTTTGAAATGTCCTTTTGCTGTACATTCATTGTTTCAGGAAATTTGAGAGATCGCACAATTTTCTTCACTGTTGGTTGTAATGCACAGTACACATCTTCAATTTCCTCAAGGTCCTTCCTCAGAGGTCCAAGTATGCCTGCCCACTGTTCAAGAACATAAGCAGGCTCTTGAATGAGAGTTTTGTGAGCCAGCTCTTCCAAAATTTGCTTGAAGTTTTCTTCTGTTGGAATTCTTCGACAACTGTAGTTGTCTAATGTCTCAAGCAATTCCTCCTGGTCTGCACTACAGAAGTCTGTTCTGCAGCTTTCTAACAAAGCACACTCGTTTTCTGAGACATACTTCAAAAAGTTCTCAATCAGATCACTTTTCACAGATCCCTGTATTGCTTGCTGGAGAATGACAGGTGCAAGTTTTATTGGGAGATATTTCTCTTTCTTCCAGCCGAACAAAATTATTCGGGCCACACTTTCCCACTTTTCTTTGCCAAAGTCATGTCGAAGAAAGGGAACTTTAAAATTGTTCCCTAATGTGCACTGATCATAAAATTCCTGCCAAAACTCAGATAGGCAATCCCTAAACACTCCACCAACATCATGGCCCATCTCAAACTGTCCATTTGGGAGAAGCAACTTCACTTCTACTTCACTCTGTGTATGAGTAAGGGTTTCGTCACAGAAATGGGCAATGAGTTCAGAAAATATTTGTCCACGATGAACAACAAGGATTTTTTTCTGTGGAGCAATGGGTTCTGGGCTCAGCGGCAAAGTGTCATCTAAGTTTTGTTCATCTATTCCAATGATGTCACCAGTGAGCAGTGGCGTAGCGGACGGGCCCGCAGGGCACGCACCGCGGGGGGGCCCCGCGTGATAAGGGGCCCCGCGAGATATTTTTGTGTCAAAACCATATACTGTAAAAGATGGTCAAAACGTCACGGATATCAGCCATTGGCGGCAAACTGCGGAGAAATGACTGGAGCTTCTTTCGCGCGCTCTAGGTGTCGCGCGCATTCGCTCTCACGTGCACTCCTTCTCTTTGCCTTCACGCGCGCTCCCTCTGTGCGCAATAGTTCCCCGCATTCAGAAGTTCACCCCCAAATTAACACGGGTAATAAAAAGATTCAACTTCAGTCATGTTCATGTTGTGAAACAAAATGTCCACTGTTGATTGTATTAGACTTTTTTAACCTTTTAATAGAGGAAGTCCTCGGCTCTGCAGAGTCTGCATATTAATCAGAAGCTGAGTGTATATAGTTTTACGTTAGGAAATGCAGTCTTGAATTTACAGTCGGCAAGTACCGGAGAACAGATGCAACACAATGATCAAATTTAGTTTTCAGTCACGTTGAAAGTAATATTCTACTCGTTTAGTTTTACCTTCATTCATTTAGATGTTAGTACTGACATACGAGTCTTCAACACATGATTTTTTTACAACACGGTTTTTTAAACTTAATAGTTTAACTAACTAATTTCTAATAACTACCTTTTTTATCTTTCCCATGGTGACAGTCAGTGCATAATATTTTACTAGTTATTTTGCAAGAGAGTTGTATTCAGATTAAAGTGTAATTTAAAGACTTCACTAGGTTATGTTAACTAGGACAGCTAAAATAATTAGTCAAGTTATAGTATAACTGGTTTGTTGTATAGACAATCAAAAATATACAGTAAATATTTTTAAAATAATATACAGTAAATATAATAATAAATATAATAATAATATAAATATAATAAATATACAGTAAATATAATAAAATAATTAGTCAAGTTATAGTATAACTGGTTTGTTGTATAGACAATCAAAAATATACAGTAAATATTTTTACCCCCCCCCCCCCCCCCCCCCCCCCCCGCTCTTCACCAGGGGGCCCCGTCAATAATCCCTGCAGGGGGGCCCCCGCATTTTGCGCTACGCCACTGCCAGTGAGTACTGTCACTACATTGCTTGAATCCAAGTAATCTGGCAAGGTGACTAGAGAACTTTGAAAAGATACATTCAGGTCATCATCTGCAACATTATGATCCTCTGTGGAATGAAAGGGAGATACAGTGTCATTGACCGGACTATCTACATAAATAACATCCATGTCTGAAGGAAAGAAGTCATTCATCCCACTGGAAGTAGAGGGAAGGCTTTGATGCTGGTTATTACTGTGAAAGTCCTCCATTTGATCTGACATTTCCCCTTCACTTTCTGTTTCCACTTCCCTCTCCACCTTTTTTGTTGTCAAGTAGAACCTCATCATTGTGAGTTTGGATGCATTATACATTTCCCCCACTGTAGACTCTGCATCTAGTGACACTTCCTGATAATTTGTTAGATCCAATTCAAACTCAGAAATACTGCCATGAGAATTTTTTCCATTTGGAAAAAACAGACGAATTGCCTCCTTAATCAGCTCTTCCCTTTTCCATTCTTTTGGAACACTCAACTTCCTTGTTCCCCCTCCTTTTTTTGCTCTCATTTGAACAAAGCCCTGCCCATCATGGTGCATCCACCCCATCTCAATTTTTCTTACAATACGCTGAGAATGTTTTTTTGTAGTATTTTGGGTTTCAGTTTGTGAATTGTCAGGTTTTTGTCGTTTGGTCAGTTTTGATTTGAGGCGCTCAAACAGCTTTGACTTCCTGCAAGTTGGTTCTCTTTCCTGCCTCCTACAAAATCCCATCACGGCCAGTCTGTCTCCATATGAAGGAAAATAGCTTCTCATCTGGTCATCAGTCATTAACAGTAGGACACTGACATCAATCTGCAAAATAAATTAATAAATACATAAATAAATACAGACACACACACTGTATAGGTGGATTACACATGCACACACACACACATATATATATATATATATATATATGTGTGTGTGCATGTGTAATCCACCTATGCAGTTTCCACACACACACACACACACACACACACGTACGTATGTGTGTGTGTGTGTGTGTGTGTGTGTGTGTGTGTGTGTGTGTGTGTGTGTGTGTGTGTGTGTAATCCACCTATGCAATTTCCGGAATTACAAATGCAAGTGTTAATATGACAGAGTCTTATCAACATCTGATGAGTCGAACACTGAAATAGAGCTGTGCATGAAGTAAATCAGACTAAAGTTAGGGTTCCAAAACTACATAATAACAAATCTGAGTTGGCTGAATATAATTAGCAGCTTGTGCAGTTAAATACAGTAATTAAATGTAGTTGTTAAAATAAGTTACTAAAGTATTCAAGTAAATTACCCTTAAAGTCTGTTGGTGTATGGGTTTCATTATTTATATTTAAATGACACTCTGATTTCTTGTACTTTGTACTTCCTTTATTTTATACTTTAATAGAGTAAAAGTGCTATATTTGTTGTGTTTTCATAAGAAATCCAAAAGAAAGACATTGAAACATACAGGGAGTTGATGCAGTAACTGAGCTAAATGAGTTAACCTCTGCTACCACCTACTGGTTATAATGGCAAGATTATGTTATTTTCATTCTTAAAGTCTTTATTTTCTGCCATGACATACGTTTTGGTACTTTGTTTTTCAATAAATTTATTAAATGTCTGTAATATTCCCCAATGGTGTACTACTGTTTTTTTAAGTATGCCTCTTAGTAACTATGTATGGTTTAAAAAGGGATGTAAAATATGGTCATGCAAAATATGGCATTAATATATGTATATATAAAAAACAGCCAATTTGCTAGTATTATGCATGTCAACAAGCAACTGGTTAATATTAAGATTCAGTCCCTAAACTGAAGTATAATCGAAACTGTTTAGTTAAACACTGGAGCTTTGCCAAAGTGTTTAGCTTAAGTTTAATTATTTATTGTAAAATAAACTCTATATAATGCCTTTAAGATATAAAACTGCAAGTGACTTAAATCAAACATGGATTAAAATGACCACCTCTTCCAAATTATGACTTCTAAAGTGTGTGTTACATTGTTTGTTTCAGTACCTTGTCTTCCTCCAGTCTTTTGATAGTTGTTTCAGGAATGTTTCTCTCCCTCAGTAAAATTATTAATTTGTCCATCCTACAATGACAGTTTTAATAGGAAAACATAGTGAGGCTATACGCCCATATAAAGCCTAGATCGAGTAGCCTATATAAGCCAGAAAACAAAATGCATGTACTTTAGTACACTGTACATAACAAAGCAAGCTTTGAATCCAAACCTAATTTCACTCCCTTTTGATGCAATGACAGTAAACTAGCCTACTTAATTGTCTATAAAAGCAACACGACTACCATTCGAGGAAACCGCATGAGCCTGTAGGCTATGGTACCACACGCGGCAAACTTTCCGATTTTACACTCGCCAAAGCTTCTATTATAACACGTCATATACTGTTACACTTATCGTAAATAATCATCATGCCAAATAGTAAATATGACCATACCTTGCCATCGGAGAAACGTTCACCAGCTGGCGACAGGAACTCCCGTAACGTAAAATGAAATGTCGTGAGAAAGTGTCGAAATTCAAAAGAAATAAAAGTTAGAATTCTGACTTAATAACTCGCAATTCTGACTTAATAACTCGCAATTCTGACTTAATAACTCAGAATTGCGACTTTATAACTCAGAATTCTGACTTAATAACTCGGAATTCTGACTTAATAACTCGGAATTCTGACTTAATAACTCAGAATTGCGACTTTATAACTCAGAATTCTGACTTAATAACTCAGAATTGCGACTTTATAACTCGGAATTCTGACTTTATAACTCAGATATCTGACTTTATAACTCAGAATTCTGACTTTATAATTTTTTTATTATTTAAATTATTTTTTTTATCATACATTTTTTTTTTTTTTTACTGATTTTTATTTTTTTTTTATCATTCAGTGGCGGAAACTCAGAATTCTGACTTTATAACTCAGAATTGCGACTTTATAACCCAGAATTCTGACTTTATAACTCGGAATTCTGACTTTATAACTCAGAATTCTGACTTTATAATTTTTTTTTTTTATCATACTTTTTTTTCTTTTTTTTATTGATATATTTTTTTTTTATCATTCAGTGGCGGAAACGGGCTTCCATATATTTTAGTTTCTTAATAAGTGAAAGTATTTTAAATAAATTTAGCATCAAAAAAGCATTTTGAAATTGGTAAAGGCGTCTGCAACTTTTGCAAAGCATCAAATCACCGGCATATTAGCGGTCAAAACATGAGCGTGACTGCAGAAATTCATTAATTTATTCATTTTCTTTTCGGCTTAGCCCCTTTATTAATCCGGGACTAAGCCGAAAGCCACAGCGGAATGAACCGCCAACTTGTCCATGTTTTACACAGCGGATGCTCTTCCAGCTGCAACCCATCTCTGGGAAACATCCATACACACTCGAACAATTCACAGCGAACAATTTAGCCTACCCAATTAACCTGCACACAAAAAAATGCAGAGTTAAGGTTGTTTTGGTAACCCAATGCTGGGTAAAAAAGGGACGAACCCAACACTGGGTTACTTTAACCAAAAAAGTTGGGTTACACATTTAAACCCAGCATGCTGGGTTGTGATTTTTAACCCAACTATTAGTTAAAAGTTACTACACTGCTGGGTTGAATGTAACCCAAAAATGGGTCAGAAATTTAATCTAGAACCTGGTGATTAAAATCACTAAAATAAAAACAATTCTACAGCAATACATACTTTAGTAATGTAATTTTATTTATGACAAAACATAAAAAATGTGTCAATATGAATTTAAAACAGTTTTTCCCATCTCCACTTCAGCATTAAGACCATTTCAATAAAAAATTCAATAACAGAAATGACAGAAACACTGTGACTAAAGTCAGTAACAATGCATCAGACTGAAGTCATAGTAACATTTACATCATGCATAAATCAGGAATCATCGGTAAGAATCAACTGCAATGTAATTGCAGAGTAGAGGAAAATAAAAGTATGTAGAAGTAATAATGAACATGCATCTAAATGACTGAAGTCAGAATGATTAACTTAAATTACAAATACAAATTTGTGCACAAACATCAACATATCCTCATATATATAAATCATCAACTGCAATGTAGAAAACATATGTGAAAGTAATAATGAAATGACATCAATCTGACTGAAAAAAAAACAAAAAACTAAACAAAAAAACTAAGAAAATACAAATTTAAGATTAGGAAAAAATAAAAAATTTTTTTTATAACTTTCCCTTTAACAATTATGTGCAAACATCAATATATCCTGAGACATAAAGGACTCCTCAGTAAAGATGATCAATTGCAATGTAAATGCAGATTAGAAGAAAAACCAGATGTACTGCAGAAGCAATAATGAAAGCTGAAGATAAAAGCATTGACTTTAAGAAAACAAATTTAAAATAGGAAAACATTTCATAACTTTTACTTGAACAATCACGTCCAAACATCAATAGATCCTGAGATATAAAAGAGTCACATGAGTTGCAATGTAACTGCAGTGTAGAAGAAAAATATATTGAGAATAATGAAAGTGCATCAAACTGACTGAAGACAAATTTACTTACAAGAAAATATGCATTTAAAACATGAAAACATTTGATAACGTGCACAAACATTTACATGCATGAGCGTCAAGATACCATGTGAGAAAAGTGGTCACAGTATGATTCATTGCAGATTTGAAGTACAGTTGAAGTTGGAGAAGTATTCGCCCCTCTTTGATTTTTTTTTCTTTTTAAATATTTCCCAAATGATATTTAACAGATTCAGGAAATGTTCACAGTATGTCTGATAATAGTTTTTCATCTGGAGAAACTTATTTGTTTTATTTCGTCTGGAAACTACAGAACAAACAATCGTTATACAATAACTTGCCTAGTTAACCTAATTAACCTAGTTAAGCATTTAAATGTCACTTTAAGCTGTATAGAAGTGTCTTGAAGAATATCTAGTCTAATATTATTTACTGTCATCATGGCAAAGAGAAAATAAATCAGTTATTAGAGATGAGTTATTAAAACTATTATGTGCAGAAATGTGTTAAAGAAATCTTCTCTCCGTTAAACAGAAATTGGAAACAAACAAACAGGGGGGCTAATAATTCTGACTTCAACTGTATTTAGAAGTAAAGGTGTACAAGTTGAAGTACACAGAATCCAAGGAAGCGGTGAGGTCACAGTGTTAATAATGACTGTTTGTCAGTAAAAATTAATGCTCGCAGAACTGTTACTGCCAGTGTCCCCTGCACAGGAACTCCATACACCACAGTCTGTAGAAACTGCCAAACCAGGGAACACTGCTCGAGGTAGTTCACACCAAAGATGTAGAATGCTTTAAAGCAAACGTCCACTGCAGCATGAAATGTACTTTGCTCACGTGCTGTGCCATTTATTATAGCAAAGGCTTGAAAGCAGTGCTGGTCTCCAAGCATGAGAACATACGGAAATTCAATGGACTCTTGAATTGAATGGACAGAGATACTCAGCCATATTGATCCCAATCTGAAAAAATACAAAATAAAAAGAAATTGATTAAGAACTCAAAAGTGTACAAGTTAGTTAACTTTAGAACACCTAAAATACCTGTAGGAGCAAATAAGATCATAACACACCAAGCTATCAGCCAGTGTTGGCATTAGTTAACAACCAACCATGGCACTATGCTGCAACTTCTCGGCCCAGATGCAGATGACTTAATGCATAAACTTCCAAAATGAAGTTTAAATTCCACTGCAAACCATCACAAATGCAGTTGTAAACAATCTCAGATGCAGAAATGGGAAGTAACGAAGTACAAATACTTCGTTACTGTACTTAAGTAGTTTTTTCGGGTATCAGTACTTTACTCCACTACATATTTTTTTGACAACTTTTTACTTTTACTTCTTATATTTTTTAAACCACGGTCGTTACTTTCGTTTTCATGTGTTTGGTGGCGCGATCTATATTATTTCTTGTCATTGCGCAATAATATGAGCGCCTTTTTGATGCAGTCAGTATAGTTTTCCTCATTGAGCGCCTGCGTGCTGCAGCGCGTGGCTTTTTCACAAGGCTATCGCGCATGCTATGGATGGCTTCAGAGATATGACAGAGGGAGTCGGCGAATTTAACATGACTGATGCTGCCCTGTTTACAGAGTAATAAGACGCCTTTTGCTCGATCAGATCACAGGTAAACAAGAGAGACACATTCCAGTTCAAAAACCTGCCGTTTAAATGCTTATAAGCCTTCTGTCCACTTCCGATTATACTGCACGGGCTTCTCTGGTCTTTCAATCTAATACCGCTCAAAATAGGGCTTTTTTGTAAATGTAGTTGTACACATTTTTACATTTCGTACTAAAACAATCAAATACTTTATAAAAAATGTATGTATTGCGATTTATTTCCTTTATTTCTGATAAGTTCATATTTCCTAATACAGAATTTATGCTGGTTTTTAGTTTTTATTGTTTTTTTATTGACTATATTTTACATATTGGCCTATACTGTTGTCTTCAATTAATAATTTTTAACAAATATTTTACAGCAACAAAAGTAACTATACTGGGTAATTTATGAATAAAAATATAATGCAAAAGATCCTGAATTTATCAGGTGTAAAAAGATCATACACAAGCATTTTTTGTAGTTTGTAGTCATGGCTGTGTATGTTGCTTTTCACATATAATCAGTATTACAGTTTTTCTCAGTCACTTTAGCACATTTCTCAGATCAGAATAGAAATTTGCAAAGCAGTAGGCCTAAGTGCATTTCTCAAAACAACACCTATAAATAGCAAAACACCATGGATTACCTGCAAAATTCAGTCTCCTGCTCAAAATCCTTAGTTCATCTCTCAAAAGATATAGATATATGCATTATGACAATATATTATGACAACTTGTTGACAACTTGCATGTAAATGCTATGAACAATGCTTAAATGTTGTAGGGGTGAGACTATTCAACAGAGACCAAAATAATACATTTTAATCAACATGACATCAGCAATTGATAATGTAGGAAACATCAGAGAATTGTACATAATCATTTGCATGGATGAACAAAAGCATTTGCAACTTGTTCATAATGAGAAACTGCTTTTCTGATGTGCACAAGTGACATAATGATGCTCTGAAGATTGAACAGGAAGTTTTGAGAATTTCAATTCTGATCTAAGAAATGGACCAGAGTGACTGAGAAAAACTGTAACAGAATTCATGTTTATACATTAAATAAAATAACCACAATACCTAAAAAAACCACTGAAATAGCGGTTTATATGAGAGCTGCTAATGCAAAAACAAATAAAAATAAATAGTTTGCAGTCAAATATAAGTATTTATTTTAGCAAAAGAAAAAAATGCAATATATTTTGGACAGAATTCAGTGTAAAATGTAAGACATTATTTATAAAGATAGACCGGCCTACAGCATTGTTATTAGGGTGTATGAACATGAATGGCAGCTGTTGTTTTTGATCTAACAGCCGCAAAACTACATGATAACCGCTGTGAGTTTGCGTCAGGATGATGATACATAAGCCGCCTCTTTAAGCAGTGTTGTTAAGCTATATTGCAGGGTTTGATGCTGCTTGGCTACTTTCATAAACATGGTAACAAACATTTTACATAAAAATTGGAAATGTAAGTTAGTTTATATTAATGTATCAATAGGATATGATAGTTCCCTATCTCACTCGCTATCCTTTAGCTTCGTCCCTGATTTATCAGGGGTCGCCACAGCAGAATGAACCGCCAGTTATTCCAGCATGTTTTACACAGCGGATACACTCCAGCTGCAACCCAGCACTGGGAAACACCCACACTTATACACTACTGCCAATTTAGTTACCTATTATTCACCTATACCGCATGTCTTTGGACTGTGGTTGAAACAAGTACTTTTTACTTTTGTACATTTTTGAGGCAGTACTTCTTTACTTTTACTTAAGTACCAAAGTGTAGTCAGTACTTCTACTTTTACCAGAGTCGTTTTAAACATGAGTATCTGTACTTCTACTTAAGTAAAGGATGTGTGCACTTTTGCCATCTCTGACAAAAGCTAATGATATTTGCAATACATTGGTGTAAATGAAAAACTAGTATCAGAAACAGTATTTGTCTTGTAACATTTAATGTAAGATAGTAACGAACTTACAAGATATTTTACCACATGAAATTATCAAGCAGTCTGTTAATGACTTACCCTGAGCATAATGGTACAAGGCGTGGGCCCGCCCTCCATGGCAACTGCTCATTGGAAGACAGTGCCATTGGGATGGACCAAACCAGATCACTTAAAATGTACTACAACAGTAAAACTTTGCTTTTTGCCTTAGCTCGCTCATGCTTGCTGCTGCTCTCTGCCCACTCTCGCCTTGCTCTCGCACACTGCACCACCACGCAATCGGGTCGTAAAATAACTTTCCATGCTATCTCTTAAAGTTTAGGAACCGCAGAATTTGCAAAAAAACTTCTGCAAACCGACTCTCAGCAGAGTCTGTCACCCCGGTAACCCAGGACAACTTCCACTTACAAGCGAGTGAATCCCAAGGACGTCACTGAAGCTGAGTCACCAACCAATCTGGAACGCCGTGTTTCGTTAAGGCCAGTCGGTGACGGAAACTCAAACAAATGTCGTCTCTTGCTGATCTGGTGCAAATTGATCTTAAGCAGTTAAAGATAAGCCAAATCTCTTCTTTGTGGTTTCTCTGGTGTGATTCTAAGATCTAGTAATAAGAGCTAAAAATTAATTTGGGACGGTTGTCAACTCATTTTGCACAAGCACTAGAATTGAGAAGCACTGCTCTGAGGTACTCAAAATAACAAACTATCATACTCAAAATGAATTCCCTTCCTAAAGTTACTTCTCTACTTCAGTATATCCCTGTAAATATTTCTTTACAATATTTAAAACAGTTTGATAATTTAGTCAATTAATTTCTCTGGAACAATAAGGACCCTAGGTTGCACAGGAGTACATCGCAACAGCCAGCTGATAAAAAGGGTTGGGGCTTCCAGAGCATTTATTTCATCATGATGGCGCCGCGGATGGCCGCCTCGGTGTGGAGCTCTCCAGTGTTTGCACTGTTTTTGTTAGTCTGTCCTGTTTTATGTTTATCTAACACGATCAGTTATACCAGGGACGAGCTGCTGAACATTCGGCAGTTCACACCAACTAATCACCAACTGGATTTTGATTTCTCTGGCGTTTTGCGGAACATTGTCGTCGGCGGAGCAGCTGCTTTGTGGAAACTCTACAAGGCGCGCAAGCGTGGGAAGCGGGCCGGCGCGCTCGTCAGGCTGAGACAGCGCAGCTTCAGAACGGCACTGCCTAGCATCCATCTGGCGAATCTCTGCTCTCTCCCTAACAAAATGGACGAACTACTTCTGCTCACACGCAAAAACAAGAACTTTAACAACTCTGCTGCGCTGTGTTTCACAGAAACCTGGCTGAACGAAGCCATTCCGGACAGCGCATTACACCTACCGGACTTTCAGCTGTACAGAGCAGATCGCGATACGGAGTTAACGGGCAAAACACGCGGTGGTGGGACATGCTTTTACATCAACAGGAGGTGGTGTACGGATGTAACTGTGTTAAAGAAGATGTGCTGTCCTGATGTGGAAGTACTTTTCATTAACTGCAAGCCGTTTTACGCATCGCGGGAGTTTTCCTCGTTCATTCTCATCGGTGTTTACATTCCACCGCAAGCACACGTGAGTACCGCGCTGCAACAGCTGTCTGATCTGATCACAGAGACTGAACAACGACACCCGGATTCTGTTTTTATCATTCTCTGTGACTTTAATCAGGCAAAACTCTCACATGAGCTGCCTAAATTCAAACAGCACATTACATGCCCCACAAGAGACAATAACATTTTGGACCATTGCTACACCACAATAAAGACTGCATATCGCTCCGTCACCAGAGCAGCTCTAGGACTCTCTGACCACTGCCTGGTTCATCTTATGCCAACTTACAGGCAAAAACTTAAAACTATTAAGCCAGTATTAAGGACTGTTAAGAGATGGACCAACGACTCAGAGCAGGTCTTACAAGCCTGTTTTGAATGCACGGACTGGAGTGTTTTTGAAGCTGCAGCCACGGACCTAGACGAGCTTACCGACACTGTAACATCATACATCAGCTTCTGTGAAAAGTTATGCATCCCTACCAGGACCTACTTATCATTTAACAATGATAAACCATGGTTCACACCAAAACTTAGACAGCTTCGTCATGCAAAAAAGGATGCCTACAGGAGTGGGGAAAGGTTTTTGTGCAATAAAGCCAGGAACACACTGACAAAGGAGATTGGTGTGGCTAAGAAGAGCTATGCCAAAAAGCTGCAAAACCAGTTTTCTGCCAACGACCCTGCATCAGTGTGGAAAGGCCTGAAAGACCTTACCAACTTCAAAACACCACCCCCAGCATCGACAGCAACAAACATCTTGCAAACGAGCTGAATACATTCTACTGTAGATCTGACACCTCTGACCAGACACCTCACACCCGCCCGGACCATTTCCCTACACAGCCATCAACACCTCCAGCCATCTCCCTCTCCCCCCATGCACTTCAGATCAGTGAGGATAATGTGCGTCAGATCTTCAGTAAACAGAAGAGACGGAAAGCGCCAGGTCCAGACGGTGTTTCACCAGCCTGTCTGAGAACCTGCGCCGACCAGCTGGCTCCTATCTTTCAGATCACTGGAACAGCGCAAAGTTCCATCCTGCTTCAAATGCTCCACCATCATCCCAATACCAAAGAAACCAAAGATCACAGGACTCAATGACTACAGACCTGTCGCCTTAACATCTGGGGCCATGAAGTCATTCGAAAGACTGGTGCTAGCATATCTGAAGGACATCACTGGACCTTTGCTGGACCCCCTGCAGTTTGCCTATAGAGCAAACCGGTCTGTGGATGATGCAGTCAACATGGGACTGCATTATACCCTACAACATCTGGACAAACCAGGGAACTACGCAAGGATACTGTTTGTGGACTTCAGTTTTGCCTTTAACACCATCGTCCCATCACTGCTCGAGAACAAACTGACCCATCTGTCTGACCCAGCTCTGTCTGTCAATGGATCACCAGCTTTCTGACAGATAGACAACAGCTAGTCAGAATGGGCAAAATCCCATCCGACAGCCGCACAATCAGCACTGGTGCCCCACAGGGATGCGTTCTCTCCCCGCTGCTCTTCTCCCTGTACACCAACGACTACACAGCAAAAGACCCCTCCATTAAGCTCTTGAAGTTTGCTGATGACACTACTGTTATCGGCCTCATCCGGAACGGTGACGAGTCTGCATACAGACAGGAGGTGGAGCGGCTGGCTTTATGGTGCAGATACAACAACCTGGAGCTGAATACGCTCAAAACAGTGGAGATGATAGTGGACTTTAGGAGAAACCGCCCCTGCACTCCCCCCACTCACCATCATGAACAGCACTGTGGCTACAGTAGAGTCATTCAGGTTCCTGGGCACCACCATCTCTCAGGATCTGAAGTGGGACATTCACATAGACTCTATTGTGACAGAAAGCCCAGCAGAGACTGTACTTCCTTCGTCAGCTGAGGAGTTGAACCTGCCACAGAAGCTGCTCGTAAGTTCTACTTCAGCTGTCATCCAATCCATCCTCTGCACTTCAAACACCATCTGGTTCAGCTCAGCTGCCCAAACTTGGACCTCCGTAGACTACAGCGAATAGTCCGGACTGCTGAACGAATCACTGGCACTACCCTTCCTACACTTCAAGAACTGTACTCTCCAGAGTGAGTAAAAGGGCTCGCAAACATCACTCTGGACGCCTCGCACCCAGCACATACCTGTTCAAACTGTTACCATCTGGTCGGCGCTACAGAGCACCAAACACAAAAACAGCCAGACACAGGAAAAAGTTTCTTTCCTCAAGGACATCTACCTCATGAACAGTTTAAAAATTCCCCTACTGGGCAATAAACGTGAAATACTTTCTCATACGCACTTGTACACAGCACCTTATAACAATATACAATGCAATACGATCTCCATACGCATTGGTACACAGCACCTTACAATCAGTATATTTATAAACAAATCTGTACATACAATTCAACATCCGATCTTTTTGACTAACTGCATCTCTGTTTAAGGTTTAATGTCCTATCGCCTTTTCTTCTCATATTTAATTTTGTGTTGTCACTTGTCACTTTATGTACACTGGAAGCTTCTGTAGCCAAAACAAATTCCTTGTGTGTGTGAAGCACATTTGGCAATAAAACTGATTCTGATCAGTACGCCTTCAGTCTGAGACATCTCGCACACTGGTCCATCCCTCCTGAGAGAGCTTCATCTTGGTTTATGGTTGAACAAGCCATCCTACTTCCCCTTCCACACTACAATGTCTATCCATCCATATATTTATTCATTTTATTTTGTAAATGAGTTATTTTTGAGGCTAATCTTACAAATATATAATTTTTACTGACAGAATTTAGGAGCAGGCTAGGACTGTCTCTGCCATTTGCAGATAACGTTGTGCTTTTAGCTTCATAGGACATGGACCTTCAGCATGCAGTGGGACAGTTTGTTGCTGAGTGTGAAATGGCAGGAAAAGAAACAGCACCTCAATGTCAGAAACCATGGTGCCTGACTGGAAAACGGTGGCCATCTCCAGTTAGGAGGAGAGTCCTTACCCCAAATGGAGTTCAAGTATCTGCGTTTTTTTTTTTTTTTCATGAGGAAATGGAATGTGAGATTAAAAGATGAATCAGTGCAGCGGCAGCAGTAATGCAGTTGATGTGATTGTCTGTTGTGGTGAAGGAGCTGAGACGAAAGGCAATGTTCTCAATTTACTGCTCAATCTAGGTTCCTACTCACACCTATGTTCATGACTGAAAGGAAAAGATCTCGGATACAACCGGACACATTTTACAAAGTGTTATGACCTGCTTGTTTGAGTCGAAACATAAAGAGAGATGAGCCAACAAAATAGCCTGAATGCAAATTATTTATTAGAAAATGTAACTCACAAGCTGCGTCCCAAATGGCACACTTTGCACTATGCCCTTATGCACTATGTACTTACAGACTCAACAGCATAGTATATGTATACAGTGTCTTCCCAATGGAACACTAATGTTTTTTTACTAGCGGAAGTTCAAACTGTTTCCCTGATGACGTTGCCAAATCAGTGAAATAAATGACCAAGAGTACCAATAATACCTGCCATGAATATAACCGCATTAAGTTTTTAACCCGAGTTTTTCAGTGTCAACGCACTACTTGCACTATTTATACTACAAAATGGCATAAAATAGCGCATAAGTATGCGATTTGGACGCACCTACAAACAATCAATCAAAGCAACCAACAAATGTCTAGGGATAATAATGAAGATAAAGAACTTAGGATATAATCACAACAACACTGTAACTACATGATATAAGTAATGCAAAACAAAACCATAAGGTTAAAGAGTCAATGAGATGGCAGGTCGTGACATGAGGACTCCTGAGTACACAGCATCCTGGAGTAGCTAGCACAACTTTAAATACCCATTGATGAGTAATGCAGGCATCCAATCAGGATTTACCACATACTCCAATCTGGAGTCTTGGGATCATCAGTGTGTATTAATATTGTAAAACTTAATACCTGTCACTCTGCCTAAATCATAACATGTTCATCAAGTTTGTATTCTACTCAAAAAAGTAAATGTAGTAAACTAGAAAGAATCTTAAACCTAAAAGTAAAGAAAACTTTACTAATAAAAGATGCAACACAGGACAATTGAATGGGCCTTCTAAACTTGAGGCCCTGGTATACTGCAAACTAACCGTCCTGGAGCTTCACCTTCTTTGATGTAAAAAAGAGTGATGAAGAAGAGTGATGAGAAGAGTGTCTTCCCAGTGATGTTTCTCATTCAGTGAGTCAGACAGAGAACATCATCCAAAACAACACTAGCTACAGGATACACTGGAGAGTTGAGTACAGATGTTATCCGCACCTGTACAATCACTTGCAAGGAGATTTAAGCCGCAGAGGTGCTGCTGTTTGCCAGATGTTTATGAAAACTGTTCTCTCCTCAGCCGTCTTAATTGATTAAACTTCTGGTCACAGTGTGAACACTTGTACGTCTTCTCCAGTGTGAATCATCTGGTGCAGTGTCAATTTTGGAGCTGTAATAAAAGTCTTCTCACACTCAAGCACATATACTCTTTCAACACCAGTGTGGATCTTCATGTTTTCGTCAAGGTTTTCTGATCGGTTTTGAAACTCTTCCCACACTGAGTGCATGTGAATGGTTTCTCTCCAGTGTGTGTCTTCAATTGCATTTATTAAGGTCTGATGAGATGCTGAAACTCATCCCATACCGAAGCTGCTTTCACACTAGAGTTTGAGCATGTGGAAATTCTGCTGTACGGTGCTGCGAAAAGGGGCTGGATTAAACAAGATGATTAGACATTAAAAAGAGAGTGATTGGTCCATATTTTAAATTTCTGTTCAGAGAGGTCATGTTTTGATCTTTGATTGGTCTTACAACAGTAAAGGTGTGCGATTTCGCAGGTCAGAGTTCACCAAGCTTGAACTTTGCAACGCAAGTGAACTGCAAAACTTGACACACGAACTTGCGTTTCCCGGTCTGATGCATTCGTGTGCATATGAATGGAAGTCTATGGGGAAGAAAAGTCCAGTGTGACCGCGGCTTAAGTGCAAGTGTATGGTTCTCTCCAGTGTGGATCCTCATGTGTAGATTAAAGTTTGATGATTGGCTGGAAACTCTTCCCACACTTAGTACATGTGAATGGTTTCTCTCCAGTGTGGATCCTCATGTGTTGATTAAGGTGTGATGATATGCTGAAACTCTTCCCACACTGAGTGCATGTAAATGGTTTTCTCTCCAGTGTGGGTCCTCATGTGTAGATTAAGGGAAGGATGAGCGGATGAAACTCTTCCCACAACTGAGTGCATGTGAATGGTTTCTCTCCGGTGTGGATCATCATGTGTAGATTAAGGTTTGATGATTGGTTGAAACTCTTCCCACACTGAGTGCATGTGAATGGTTTCGCTCCGGTGTGGATCATCATGTGTAGATTAAGGTTTGTGATTGGCTGAAACTCTTCCCACACTGATGCATGTGAATAGTTTCTCTCCAGTGTGAATTTTCATGTGATTATTAAGGCTTGATGAGTGGGTGGTACTCTTCCCACACTGAGTGCAAGGAATGGTATCTCTCCAGTGTGGATCTTCGTGTGTTATTAAGGCTTGATGAGTGGGGTTAACTCTTTCCACACTGAGTGCATGTGAATGGTTTTCTCTCCAGTGTGGATCCTCATTGTGTAGATTAAGGGATGATGATATGCTGAAACTCTTTCCCACACTGAGTGCATGTGAATGGTTTCTCTCCAGTGTGGATCCTCATGTGTTGATTAAGGGATATGATATGCTGAAACTCTTCCCACACTGAGTGCATGTGAAGTGGTTTCTCTCCAGGTGTGGATTTTCATGTGACTATTAAGGTCTTGATAGTTGGCTAAACTCTTCCCACACTGAGTGCATGTGTATGGTTTCTCTCCAGTGTGGATCCTCACGTGAATCTTAAGGATCGCATTTCTTTCTTCCAAAACTCTTTCCACACTGAGTGCAAGGTGAACGATTCTTGTCTGTTCTTTTCATAATACCATCAGTCCTGTAAATAAGTTTTTTCCTCAATTTTGACATGATGTTCCTCCTCTTTACTCCCCTCATTCTCTTCAATTAGGTCTGAAATAAATAAAACATTAGTTTTCATTGAGTCTTAAAAACTCATCAAAAGCTGAAAAAGACACTGGAAACATTGGCTACACACACTGTAATTTGATGCACATTAAATGTAAAATAAATCAGATCATATTTTGTTTGGTCCATTAATGTGTACACATTTAAGCAGATTCAATTCAATTCATCTTTATTTATCTAGTGCTTTTACAATGTAAATTGTGTCAAAGCCACTTAACAGAAGTTACATTGTAAATTGAAACTGTATGAAGTAATTCACACCGGATCAAAACCAGTTCGAATCAGGCTTGGAATTTTGAGGCGCAAATTGCTTCACTCGCTCCAGGGCTTCTAACAGGAGGAGTAATTCATTTAACTCTCTTTACTACTGGCCGCAGCTGTCGGGACCCTGCAGCTAATTTGGTTAATACGGTAACCAACTAGACAAAACGCCTTTCATTACCCTCCATCACAAGACTTTGAATGACCGATCATGTGATGGCCATGCGTTCAACCGCGAGATGGACAGAAGGTAGAGACAAAGAAAAGAAATGGAACGAGAAACTTAAGAAAAGACAATTCTCTTTTAAGTATTATAACCAAGGCAAAATTTATATTTTGAATGACATTAATAGGTATTGATGTGCTGTGTTTATTCCAACAAACCAGGTTCATAATGTGTGATTTTTTACCCTTATGACAGGCTAAAATGATCTGTATGTGTTTGAAATGCTTCGTGCTTAGTGTTAAAACTGAGCTGTTTTTCATTTGCAATACATTAGTGTAAATGAGAATTTTGTAAGACGAACCTTATTCGTCTTGTAAACATTTGATGTCAGATAGTTACAATCTTACCAGAGATTTTTTCACGTAAAGTCTCTTGCAGTGGGTTAATGATTAAACCTGATTACACTGGTACAGGGCGTGGCTCCGCCCTTCATCTTGCCGTTCATTGGACGACAGCGTCACGAGGGATGGCTCAGAGCAAGCCGTTTAAAAACTCCCGGCAGCCCTGAATCTGCGCGCAGCCTTTTAGCATCAAGCTGGTGTCCACCCGCTATTGCTTCTCCGCCCCCAATCGCCACCACGCGGTTGGGTCACCACAAACTCTTCATCCAAACCTTTTAAGTTTCGCAACCGCTGAAGCTTCCGCGAACTGACTCTCTACGGAGTCCGTCACCTCGGTCACCTAGGACAAAGAGCTTCACTCACGCCGAGTGAATCCCAGCGAGCGAATTCACAGAGAAGCCACACTTATGCACCACGTGTTTCCTCACTCCAGCCCGGCGAGGGAAACCCGAATCAAGAAGACTTCAACAAACTCGCAAGTAAAGTGCCTCTTTCTGATCTGGTGCATATGATTTTAAGCAGTTAAAGATTAGTCAATTCTCTGCTTTTGTGGTTTCTCAGGTGATTCTAAGATCTAGTACGAAATACTAGATGGTCTG
>CAIGQS010000036.1:191926-360013 GCA_903798195.1 Danio kyathit
TGCTCCACAGCATTGCGTAACTCTGTCTGAAGCTGGTCAATTTGACTGCAAAGTTCAATTGACTGTGCAACAGTCTTTTCTTCAATTTTAGCAATGGAATCGCCCTCCAGTGCATCAATAGCTTGAAGGCTTTCAGCAACTGACTCCATGCCAGTGAGATAATTCGGTAAGTTGATTTTGTTCAGGACAAACTGCACTGAAGTCTTTGGTGACGCACTCATTCACAGACGTCACGAGCACTTCAGTAACAAAACCGCGGTCTTTGTTGCGTTGCTTCAATACGTACTTCCGCTTTTTGTTTCTCACAGCCAGTTAAGTTTACACTGCTCATCTCGACCCAGTTTCTCTACTCATTTTCCCGCACTGCAACAGTTCAGTCAACTTTTCTTTCTTCCGCACACCACATAATGCTGCCCTCTTCAACTCTCCTCCTCTTCCTTTATACTCTCACCCATTTCCTTTTTGCCGTCCCATGAGTGGAGACCAATTAAACAATGTTGACTGTCATCACAGAAAACACCAATAATCATAAGGCATGATTATATGCTGTCATGGCTTTGCAATCAAAACAATGTTGTTATAATAGAGCCAATGGAGAAAAAAAGCCATGAATATAACAAAAAGATAGAAAATTTGCCCAGAGTGTATTGAGTGTTTTTTTTTTTTTTAAAGCATTTTCCGAGAATATGTCACAATAAGATGTCCCCAAATATCAGTCTGTTTGCTGAAACACAGAGAAAGTTTTGGCCAAATTAAGCCTCAAAATCACCCCAGAATGGATGAAAATGACCCAACAGCACACAAGGGGAAAGGTGCACATTCCAGCCTTTATGCAGATGCTGTACAGGTATGTCTCATGTCTGTGAGGCAAATATTCAGCTGTTTGTTCAGCTGTTACCCCAGAACTTTTTTCTGATGTGTTTACCAGCAGGCACAGAATGAACAAGTATTCCCTGTCTGCTTTACAAATTTTAGAAAAACATTTTGTAGTAATTATGAATATATAGGAATAAAAATAGGCCATTTACAGCTTTCTAATCTAAGTCTTATCAATATGACCAAAATGAATTTTATGAGAATCTCTGAAAAATGGACTGACACAGTTTCAATTTACAATTTAACTTCTGTTAAGCGGCTTTGACACAATTTACATTGTAAAAGCACTAGATAAATAATAATGATGAATTGAATCTGCTTAAACACGTGAATGGATCAAACAAATATGATCTGATTTATTTTACATTTAATGTGCATCAAAATTACAGTGTGTAGCCAATGTTTCCAGTGTCCTTTCACTTTTCAGCTTTTGATGAGAGTTTTTAAGAATTAATGAAGACAATTTTTTTTTTTTATTCAGACCTAATTGAAAAGAATGAGGGGAGCAAAGAGGAGAAACATCATGTCAAAATTGAGGAAAAAAATCATTTACAGACTGATGGTATTTTGAAAAGGAGAGACAAGAATCGTTTCACCTGCACTCAGTGTGGAAAGAGTTTTGGAAGAAAAGGCAAGCTTAAGATTCACATGAGGAGCCACACTGGAGAGAAACCATTCACATGCACTCAGTGTGGGAAGAGTTTAACCTGCTCATCACACCTTAATAAACACATGAGGATCCACACTGGAGAGAAACCATTCTCATGCACTCAGTGTGGGAAGAGTTTCAACCAATCATCAAACCTTATCTACACATGAGGATCCACACTGGAGAGAAACCATTTTCATGCACTCAGTGTGGGAAGAGTTTCAGCCATTCATCAAACCTTAATCTACACATGAGGATCCACACTGGAGAGAAACCGTTCACATGCACTCAGTGTGGAAAGAGTTTCAGCCGATCATCAAACCTTAATAAACACATGAGGATCCACACTGGAGGATTCACTTGCACTTAAGCCGCGGTCACACTGGACTTTTCTTTCCATAGACTTCCATTCATATGCACGCGAATGCATCAGACCGGAAATGCAAGTTCGTGCATCAAGTTTCACAGTTCGCTGCATTGCAAAGTTCAAGCTTGGTGAACTCTGACCTGCGAAACCACATCACTTGTCTGTGTGAGACCAATCGAAGATGAAAACATGACCTCTCTGGACAGAAATTTAAAATATGGACCAATCGCTCACTTTTTTAATGTCTAATCATCTTGTTTAATCCCGCCCCTTTTTACAGCATCGTACAACAGAAATTCGCCTACTCGAACTCTAATGTGACCGCAGCTTCGGCGTGGGATGAGTTTCAGCAACTCATCAGACCTTAATAAACACATGAAGAACCACACTGGAGAGAAACCATTCACATGCACTCAGTGTGGGAAGAGTTTCAACCTATCAGCAAACCTTAATGAGCACATGAAGATACACACTGGTGTGAAATTGTATATGTGCTTGAGTGTGAGAAGACTTTTATTACAGCTCCAAAATTGAAACCGCACCAGACGATTCACACTGGAGAGACCGTACAAGTGTTCACACTGTGACAAGAGGTTTAATCAGTTAACGCATCTGAAAACACAAAAGAGGATTCACACTGGAGAGAAACCGTACAGATCTGATCAGTGTCTACAGAGTTTCGCTCATTCGGCGCAGCTTAAGAAACACATGGACAAAAAGTTGCACACATGATATGAATGCAGCAAAACATTTTCTCATGTGCACAGGATGTTTCATGTCTGAATAATCTTTGAAAAGGTTAAGTGACGGTATACTGTTTTCCAACACTCCTATACTGCAGTAGGTGGGGTTGTAAATGTGTTGCCCTCCTCGCGTTTACCGTAAACACAATCATGGCGGCTGAGAGAACAGTTTCATAAACATCTGGCAAACAGCACCTCTGCGGCTTAAAATCTCTTTGCAAGTGATTGTACAGGTGCGGATACATCTGTACTCCACTCTCCAGTGTATTCATGTAGCTAGTGTTGTTTTGGATGATGTTCTCTGTCTGACTCCCTGAATGAGAAACAAGTCACTGGGAAGACACCGCACATCAAAGAAGGTGGAGCTCCAGGACGGTTAGTTTGCAGTATACCAGGGCCTCAAGTTTAGAAAGTCCATTCAATTGTCCTGTGTTACATCTTTTATCAGTAAAGTTTCTTTACTTTTAGGTTCAAGATTCTTTCTAGTTTACTACATTTACTTTTTTGAGTAGAATACAAACTTTATGAATATTTATGATTTGGCCAGAGCGACAGGTATTAAGTTTTACAGTATTAATACACTGTGATGATCCCAAGACTCCAGATTGGAGTATGCGGTAAATCCTCATAGGATGTCTGCATTACTAATCAATGTGTATATAAAAGTTGTTGTGCTAGCTACCACTGGATGCTGTGGCTAATCGGGAGTCCTTATGTCAAGACCTGCCATCTCATTGACTCTTTAACCTATAGTTTTGTTTTGCATTACTTATATCATGTAGTAAAAGTGTTGTTGTGATTATATCCTAAGTTCTTTATCTTCATTATTATCCCTAGACATTTGTTGGTTGCTTTGATTGATTGTTCTATGAGTTACATTTTATAATAAATAATTTGCATTCAGGCTATTTTGTTGGCTCATCTCTCTTTTATGTTGCGACTCAAACCAGCGGGTCATAACACTTTGTAAAATGTGTCCGGTTGTATCAGAGATCTTGTCGTTTCAGTCATGACCATAGACCATAGACAATTGAGAACATTGCCTTTCATCTCACTCCTTCACCACAACAGACAATCACATCAACTGCATTACTGCTGCCGCTGCACTGATCCATCTTTTAATCTTACATTCTATTCCTCATGAAAAAAACCCTGAAGATACTTGAACTCCATTTGGGGTAAGGACTCTCCTCCAAACTGAAGATGGCCACCTTTTTCCAGTCAAGCACCATGGTTTCTGACTTATGGTGCTGTTTCTTTCCCTGCCATGTCACACTCCGCAGCAAACCGTCCCACTGCATGCTGATGTCCTATGAAGCCAAAAGGACAATGTTATCTGCAAATGGCAGACAGTCCTAGCCTGCACCTAAAATTCTGTCAGTAAAAAATATTATATTTTTGAGATCAGCCTAAAAAATAATGCATTTACAAAATAAAATGAATAAAAATAGATGGATGGATGGATGGATAGACATTGTACTGGTGGAAGGAGAAGTAGGATGGCTTGTTTAACCATAAACCAAGATGGAGGAGGGATGGACCAGTGCGCGACATGTCTCAGACTGAAGGCCTAATAATGAAGTAAATGCTCAGGAAGCCCCAACCCGTTTTTTATCAACTGGTTGTTGCAATGTACTCCTATGCAACCTAGGGTGCTTATTGTTCCAGATAAATTAAATGACTAAATTATCAAGCTGTTTTAAATATTGTAAAGAAATATTTACAGGGATATACTGAAGTAGAGAAGTAACTTTAGGAAGGCAATTCATTTTGAGTACGATAGTTTGTTATTTTGAGTAACTCAGAGCAGTGGTTCTCAATTCTGGTGCTTGTGCAAAATGAGTTGACAACCGTCCCAAATTAATTTTAGCTCTTGATACTAGATCTTAGAATCACACCTGACGACCCACAAAAGTAGAGATTTGGCTTATCTTTAACTGCTTAAGATCAATTTGCACCAGATCAGCAAGAGACAACATTTGATTGCGTTTCCTTCACCGACTGGCCTCGACGAAACACGGCGTTCCTGATTGGTTGGTGACTCAGCTTCAGTGACGTCCTTGGGATTCACTTGCTTGTTAGTGAAAGTTGTCCTGGGTTACCAGGATAACAGACTCTGCTGAGAGTCGGTTTGCAGAAGTTTTTTTGCGGTTTCGGCGGTTCCTAAACTTTAAGAGGTTGCATGGAGAGTTCTTTGCGACCCGCTTGTGTGGCGGTGCAGTGTCTGAAAGCAAGACGAGAGGGGGCAGAGAGCAGCAGCGAGCATGAGCGAGCTAATGCAAAAAGCAAAGTTTTACTGTTGCAGTAGGTTTTTAAGTGATCTGGTTTGGTCCATCCCAATGGCACTGTCTTCCAATGAGCAGTTGCCATGGAGGGCAGGCCCACGCCCCGTACCATTATGCTCAGGGTAAGTCATTATCAGACTGCTTGGTAATTTCATGTGGTAAAATATCTTGTAATTTCTTTACTATCTTACATCAAACGTTACAAGACAAATACTGATTCTGATACTAGTTTTTCGTTTACACTAATGTACTGCAAATATCACTAGCTTTTGTTTCAAGAGTTCACACTTAGCTGATGAATGATTATAAAGCTTGTTTGGCATGCTGTCCTGGGAGAGAGCCCTGAGCTCATAAGATCCTTGAGCCCGAGGCTCCCTCCCTTTTGCAAGGCGAGAGGGGAGTTTGAGCTCAGGTAGATCTCGATAACTCCCCTGCTGTAGTAGCTAATGAACAGATAGTGATTGCTCTTAAGAGATAACTACTGAAGGGACTCACTGACCAAAACCAGTTCGAATCAAGCTTGGAAACTTGAGCTCCCATATTGCTTCCGGCATCTAGATCTGGATAACAGTTATTCGACTGTTTCCCCCAATGCTCTGGCCGCAGCTGTTCGAGATGCTGCAGCAATTTCGGAAATTATTAACCATCTAAACAATAAGGTTTTATAAAGTTTCGGCAGGATCTCTCCATCACGAGACTTTTGAATGACCAATCATGTGATCTTGTGGCCATGTGTTCGCCCTCGGGACATTCTAATTGCAGCCAGATGGACAAATTTCATAAGACATGAGACAAAGAAAGCTCTGGCAATTAATGCATACGAATGAAAGACTTAAGAAAGACAATCTCTTAAATGTTAGAACTAAGGCAGATATAACATTTTGAATAACACGCTACAGTTTTCCTCATGTGCTGTGTTTATTCCAACCAACCAGGTTAATAATGTGTTGTTTTACCCTTATAACAGGTTAAAATGATCTGTATGTGTCTGAAATGTTTGATGTTTGGTATTAAACCAAACCCCTTTTTATTTGCAATACATTGGTGTAAATGAAAAACTAGTAGTACGAACAGTATTCGTCTTGTAACATTTGATGTCAGATAGTTACAATCCTACCAGAGATTTTACCACGTGAAGTCTCTTGCAGTCGGTTAATGTTTGACTTGGCTACGCTGGTACAGGGCGTGGCCCCGCCCTTCATGGCAACTGCTCATTTGACGACAGTGCTAGAGGGACAGGTCAGATCAGGTCACTTAAAAACTCACTGCAGCCCTAAAACGTCCCTTTTGCATTAGCTGGCTTGCGCCTAGCTGTGCTCTCTGCCCCCTGTCGCCTGCCCGGACACCGCGCCGCCACACGATTGGGTCACCACGAACTTTTCATGCAAACCTCTTAGGTTTCGGGATCCCCCGAAACCGAACAAACTTCCGCGAACTGACTCTCTACACAGTCCGTTACCCCGGCAACCCAGAACAGCCTCCACTCCAGAGCGAGTGAATCCCAAAGACGTCACCGAAGCCACCCTATCAGGAGCACCGCGGGTTTTCTCAGGCCAGCCCGGCGAGGCAAACTCCAGTCAAGAAGACTTCAACAAATTCGCAAGTAACACGAACAAATATTGTCTCTTGCTGATCGGGTGCATATGATCTTAAGCAGTTAAAGATAAGTCAAATCTCTGCTTTTGTGGTTTCTCAGGTGATTCTAAGATCTGGTCAGAAGTACTACAATTAATTTGGCACGGTTGTTAACTCATTTTTGCATCCTCTGAACTGCCTCTGTGTGTATGTGTTTGTGTGTGTGTGTGTGTTTGTTTGTTGTTTGCTTATTACGTAGTTAGTTTCATGTATCGTAGTGTAGCTCAATAAATATTTGTTCTCCTTTTGTAATAACCGTGTTCTTGTTTATTTGCTTCTAAGTCATTTTCTCAAGCTGTAGGTCTTGTTTCCTTGCTAAAAGTTAACCCGATTCTGTGGTATGTTATTATCGTTGGCCATGAAAATAATATTAACAAAATTGGTAAAATACCGTGTCTTATCTTTGCGGGACAAACGGTAGATAAAGTGTGAATCTTTTAATCTGATTCAATCTGACTCTATTGAGTCGAATCAATGATTCGAATCTTCAGGATCTGATTCATTGATATGAGCTAATTAATCCCTGATCGATCTTATAACATAGGTTGATCTCCTACAAATAGTGGATGATGCTTGGGCAGCATGAACTGACTTTTAAGCACAAAAACATTGTTTACCCAGTGTGTGTAAACGCACGAATGCACAACTCGAGCGCTTCTGAGAAAGCGAACTGCAGTAAATAGTTAATTGTCCACGAGACAAAGCCGCTGTAAAGCGCACGGATTGAGAAACAATAAGCGTGTTCCATATTCTTTCTTCTATAAGGCACAGTTGATTTAAAGGTGCGTGTCCCAGCTTGAAAGACTAACTGTGCATTTCTCCCTGGTCAAATTAAGCACAGATTAGCTAACTGTCTTTTTCCCATTTAAACTCACTAACAGCAGAGCTAACGTAGTGAAGTCAGAGCGCTGCTGAGCGTATTCTCATGGGAGAAATTCTCTTGATCAAGTAAAGTGTGTGTGGTTTAATCCACGCGTGTCTTTGACTGTGAAAAGTCTTGACACAGAGCACTGAGATCCGTCGCGATCTCATCTACACAGTGCTGTATTCTGGTGAACTGTGTGAAACGTGCAGCCATTTCACATGATGTATGTTAATGTGTGTTCATACAATGCATGGTTCACTCTGTGTATATTGCCACAGCAACAGCCAGTCCTGGGGACTTTTTCCGAAGTGACTTTAGCACAAGGCTAGGCTAAGCTAACTGAAGCTCACGCTGTTTCATTGAGGTGTGTGGTTTGGCTATAGCATTAAGGCTAGTGTTTAGCATTAAGGCTAATGTTTAGCGCTTTTGTGGTCTTAAATGCAGTGTTTAGTTGAAGTGACAAACTAAATCACCCTAGCGGGAATTCTAATCTCGATTCTCCTGCTTTATAGGTTATTTGCCTTATTTCTCAGTTTCCCCTTCTTTCTTGGAAAATGCTTTGACTACCCAGATAGCAAAATGACATAATTTCAACCGAAAATCAACGTTTCTTTTGATATCTAATCAACGTTGATCACCGACATTGATTCAACATCGTTTTGCTCATCGGGGTAATGTTGAAACGACGTCAGGCACTCCATTCAAATCTAACCTGAAATCGACACAATTGGTTACTTACCCAATGTTGAATCAATGTTGATATTCAGTCGATCGAAACGACGTTATAGAATCCACACATTTTCAACATGTAATCAACCTAATTAGTTTAGTTAGTTAGTACCTAACATAGAATCCACACATTTTCAACATAAAATCTATCTGAATGATTTAACGTTAAAATCAATGCTTAAACAACATTTTCAACATTAAACCAATCCATATGACTTAATCAACATTTTTTTTTACAAGAATACATAATATAATTTATTCTGTATATATGACAAAACACACCACAATCTGTCATCATTTTTTATTGATACAAATACACAGCTGTGAATATCCGTTAAGAGCATGAATGCTGTCAGGGTTTGTGGTGGGGAAAAGGAGCGAGGACTCGGGTGCAGAAATAATGGGTATTTATTTATAATAAAATAAAATAAAAAGGCAAAATAAACAACCCCGAGGGGGAAAACATTAACAAAACAAATACACACACAAACTTGGCTGGGCTGGCAAGACAGGAGCAGGAACACGAGGGAGAATAGACGACGAACTGGCACAGGACAGCAGACATCAGGAGATTTTAAGCAAGAGTAAATTAACACAAACAGGTGAACATGATAAACTAATAATGGGTTAACAAGGAGGGTGGGGCTAGACAATAGACGGGAGAGCACATAACACAGAGACAAGCCATGTGCTCACATAAAACGAGACTAGAACACGCAGCCAATAAGAAAACTCATTAACTGCGTGTTCATGACAACACAAGCACGCGGTGTATGTAAACATGCACCACGTGCTAAACACAACACCAACAGAAGACTGAACACAAGACACGAGCACACGATAGATGAAAACATCTTACCATGCGCTCACACATAAGAACCGCGCATGCTTCATCTCAGCTCCAACCGAAACCAAAACCAACCAGACTGAGACGCTGAGAATGAAACAGCGCAATGCCGACAGAACAAAAAACAAACACGAGTACACGTCCGCATCAAGCGGGAGCGCGCACGGCCCGCACGCACTCAGGAGAGCGCGCACCCAGAGACACACACACACACAATAACAGTAAACGAGTGCCCGACCCGAGAAAACTCGAGCCGAGCACAACAGGGCATGGACAAGACACAGCTAGTGTCCGGACTCTGCCACCAAACAAGAATTTACAAGACCAGAGTGGCAGAACCCTGACCTGGCTGGAGGCCTGTGGGGAGCCGGCAGGGCTGGAGCCAGCTGAGCTGGAGGCTTGAGGGGAGCCGGCAGGGCTGGAGGCCTAAGAGGAGCCGACTGGACTGGAGCCAACTGGATAGGAGGCCTGTGGGGAGCCGGCAGGGCTGGAGGCCTGAGGGAAATCAACTGGGCTGGAGGCCTGAGGGGGGCCGGCAGGGCAAGGAGCCGGGCTGGGGCCGGCAGGGCAAGCCATCTGGGTGGTGCCGGCAGGGCAAGGAGCCGGGCTGAGACCGGCAGGGCAAGACATCTGGGTGAGAAAGATGTGGATGAGGTTGGTCTCGCTGAACCCAAGCCCCCGGACTGCCTCAAGGAGCTCTTCAGCGAAGATTCCAAAGGGCCGATGGTTCTGCTGGTGAGGCAGTCCTCTGGCTAGGGGTTGGTCCTTGGGTCCCTCTTGCTGGGAGAGAGCTGGGCGCAGAAATATACCCATTTCTGCTGAGTCCTCTGTTGGCCAGTTCGTACTGTCAGGGTTTGTGGTGGGGAAAAGGAGCGAGGACTCAGGGGCAGAAATAATGGTTATTTATTTATAATAAAATAAAATAAAAAGGCAAAATAAACAACCCGAGGGGGAAGACATTAACAAAACAAATACACACACAAACTTGACTGGGCTGGCAAGACAGGAGCAGGAACATGAGGGAGAATAGACGACGAACTGGCACAGGACAGCAGACATCAGGAGATTTTAAGCAAGAGTAAATTAACACAAACAGGTGAACATGATAAACTAATAATGGGTTAACAAGGAGGGTGGGGCTAGACAATAGACGGGAGAGCACATAACACAGAGACAAGCCATGTGCTCACATAAAACGAGACTGAACACGCAGCCAATAAGAACTCATTAGGTGCGTTCGACTTCCTGCAGCGCTGCGCAGATCGATCGAAGTCTGTCTTAAAGCGGTGCATGCTGGTTAGAAATTTTGGCCGGATTGATGCTGCGCTGACGCCATGTGACTGTCACATGTGGCATCAAAGTACCGCGACAGCGCTCCGAGATCAGACGACTGACTTAGCCCGCGCAGCAACTGAAGAGCGCCTGCATGAGCTCTGATGACGACACCAATATAATACGATTGGCCAAGTTCACCGCATGACAACAACCACGTGTGATTCAGGTTTATTATTGGACAACATCCATCTCACAAATTTCAAAACAAACAATTAACTGTTGTTCATACCCTCTCTATCTTGTACACATCATGCTTATTAAAAGACTACAAATATTTACTGCAGCATTATCTTTTGTTAAATAATTTGTTCATACTGACTAGATTGTTTGCACAGGTTTATTCTGCCTTTTTTATACAGACTACTGTATTTAGCTCCATAAACGATATAAATGATATATTTTAGTAAATAACCTAAATATTAACTCAAATAAGTCTTACAGACTTGTAATACAATAATTATCATCATTGATCCTGATGATTTCTTAGCAAATTAAGTTATATAAAAATATGTAATATAAAAATATGATTCTAAATATTTTATTTTCTGTCAAACCATATTACGCAGAAATAAAAGTTAAAAGTGTCATTGATGTACCTGCTCTTTTTCGGAAATTTCTACTGAAAGTGTAGCTCATTTATTTTGGTCATTTTGTTCTATCTTTTTGGATTAAAGGGCTTTTTTTTAAAATGCCTTCATTATTCAAAATAATCCTATTCGTGGATATTTATTTCATTTTTATGTGCCCTTATTTTTCCCCTTATTTCTCATGCATTTGTATGTAGGCTACTTAATTTTAATTCATAATTCCCTTACTGTTTAAAAATGAAGTTTGTAGAGACTGTATTCTGATTTTATTTGTACTTTATATCTTTTGTTGTTATTTCAATAAATAAATAAATAATGTGATCGGTAATCATGACTGCAGCAACTTGAGTCCCCGAAGTGGCCGGCTTGACGGCTCCATTTTCAACTCCGCCCCCGCCTGCGCTCGGCTAATCTCGTTGATCACCGGCTGCAGCTGTGCTTCATGTCGAACGCACCTATTAACTGCGTGTTCATGACAACACAAGCACACGGTGTATGTAAACATGCACCACATGCTAAACACAACACCAACAGAAGACTGAACACAAGACACGAGCACACGATAGATGAAAACATCTTACCATGCGCTCACACATAAGCACCGCGCATGCTTCATCTCAGCGCCAACCGAAACCAAAACCAACCAGACTGAGACGCTGAGAATGAAACAGCGTGATGCCGACATCACTGCGGTCACCGCACGCGCTCTTTAAAGCTTCTGTTAAAAACACACTGTATATTACAGACACAGTATGAATAAAAACGTGATGCTTGCAACAGGGCTACATTATTTAGGATCATTCGCTATGACATTGATAGGATTTGTTGTCAGGTTTATTTTTCCTCTAATATTTAGATATTTCCTCTGAAATTTGTAAAACCACTCTTGTAAAATAACCAGCATTTCAGCACTTTTCTGATATTTTCCTGCTCTCTGAAACGGTGAATATTTCACTTTAGTTTTATTTAGGCTATATTATTTATTTATTTAACAAACCAGTTGTGTTTTGGCCCTGAGGCATACAGCGGACTTGTTTTGAAGCACTTCACCTCAAACGTTATTCTTGTTTATTTTGTAGACAACTGACCAACAAAAATACACTGATATTAAGAGTATTATTAACGATATTAACGGAACTGTCAATATGAAGATTACTAAAAACTGTAAAAAGAGTTTGAAAGCAAATCACACCTAAAAGAGATGACTTAAATGTTTTTAATCATTCCAAATTTAAATGTTGGAACATTAAATGAATAGGGCATGTGGGGATGGGACGAAAACTGTTAATAATAAATGTGTATATATATATATATATATACACACCAAACATCTTTAATGCATATAATACGATAATACACTTAAATTCAAATAAGATATTGCAAACAAAACAAATACAAACTACAACATTTCAACTACATTTTTATGTTTTTTTATATTTCTGTTTGTTATTTTTTTTTTCTGTTTATTACAATTTTATTTCATATTTTCCGCCAACAGATTTATTTGGGTGTAATAATTTTCAGATTTCAGTTTTTTTTTTTTTTGTTAGATTAGTTCAAATTTAGCTTTGGTACTGGATAATCTAATGTATATGCACAAATATATTAGTGTACAGCATCTTGTAGAAAATATTAATTTAAAATCTGTGAGGGGTGTACTTAGCTATATATGTAGTATATGAATTACAAACATTTAATTAATTAAAAAAAAATATATATATATATTATTAAGAAAGCACTGTCTTTATATAAAGAAGTAGGCTACATTTCTTAAAGAATGACTTTAAAGCTGCAAACCCCAAGTGGAATAATCAGGAGATGAATCCAGGCCAAGCAGTAGACTCACTTTAATATGAAGATATTTTCCCATGGGGCGCGGGAAACACGTTTACAAAGGGAAAGCGACAATTTGCAGCAGTTTCGAGAGCAAATTAAAAATCCATCTGCTTGTGCGTGCACGGCTCTTTATAGCCATTATCTTAAACTTACTGTGCTGAAGTTAAGCACATTTTGAATGTTACAGGGAGCCTGTGATGCACTAACTTTTCCTTGCAAGCTACAATTGGCAGTAAGCGCGTATTCTCTCTCTCTTGCGCGCAAACACATATTTCAATGTATTGTGACAAATATTTAACTTTAATGTTAATAGGCCTAAATAATGGCCTATATTTTAAAATGGCATTAAGCATTTGCATAAGTTCATTCATTAATTTCCCTTCGGCTTAGTCCCTTTATTTATCAGGGGTCACCACAGCGGAATGAACCACCAACTTATACAGCATTGCTTTAAACAGCAGATGCCCTTCCAGCTGCAACCCAGTACTGGGAAACATTTGCATAAGTTATATACAATAATGCAAACTCACAAACATTAGCGTGAATTATGCGTACTTGCTATGAACATGCAGGATTTGTCTCAATCAGGTCTTCCAAGCAAGTTACAAATGTTGAGTGGAAGATGCACATGAGAGAAGTCAACACGAGTAATCTAGAGCGAGTGCATTTGATCATTTGCATTTAAAGCCACAGGCACAAAAAGAGCTTGGTTTTCCTCGGACCCCCAAAATTAAATATTCTGCAAGGTATATGATCTGATTTTGAGCTGAAACCTCTTACATCTCGTAAAAAGATCATATTAGGAACCCTTTAAAGCAATGGTCTCAAACTCAATTCCTGAAGGGTTGCAGTTCTGCATACTTTAACTTCAACCACCTCCAACTCACCTCTGCTTGATAGTCTCTAGTAGTTTTAAAGAACTTGATTAGTTGGATCAGCTGTGTTTGATTAGGGTTGGAGCAAAACTGTGCAGATCTGCAGCCCTCCGGGAATTGAGTTTGAGACCTGTGGTTTAAAGGGATAGTTCACCCAGAAATTAACCATTTACTCTCCCTCGTGTGGTTTTAAACCTTTATGAGTTTCTTGATTCTGTTGAACACAAAAGAAGATATGTGAAAAAACGCTGGCTACTTTGTGTTCCAGAAGAAAGGAAATGTTTAAAACCACATGACGCAGAGTAAATGGTAAGGGTCATTTTAATATGTGGGTTAAATATCCATTACATGCTTGTCGCTTTGTGCCTTCATACTAAAGTTAACTTTTTTTTAAAGACCCGATGGTGCTGAAAGAAGAGACTATCAACAGAATGAAATGAAGAGAAGAAACGCCAAGACATAACGACTGATGAAAAACCCACACTGACTAAGAAGACTTCATCAAGCGGAAGACCTCGGAAATCCAAATCTAGGTGTAATTTCACTTGTGATCAATGTGGAAACCGTTTCAGCCGAAAACACAACCTTCAAGCCCACATGAGAATTCACACTGGAGAGAAGCCTTTCAGCTGTAAACAGTGTGGGAAGAGTTTCAGTCAAATGCCAAACCTCAATGTTCACATGAGACTTCACACTGGGGATAAGCCTTTCAGCTGTAAAGAGTGTGGGAAGAGTTTCAGTCAAAAGCCAAACTTTAATGTTCACATGAGAGTTCACACTGGGGAGAAACCTTACACCTGTGAACAGTGTGGAAAGAGTTTTGGTAAAATCAATGACTTTAAAGTCCATATGAGAATTCACACTGGAGAGAGGCCGTACACATGCCAACAGTGTGGGAAAAGCTTCTATAATACAGGAAACTTTGCAGCACACATGAGAATTCACACAGGGGAGAAGCCTTACTCTTGCCGTCAGTGTGGAAAGAGTTTTAAGCAAAATAGCAACCTTGAAGTCCACATGAGAACTCACAATGGAGAGAAAAGTTTTACTTGCACACACTGTGGGAAAAGTTTTGCTAAAAAACAAAACCTTGACATCCACTTGAGGATTCACACTGGAGAGAAACCTTACACATGCACAGAGTGTGGTAAAAGTTTCAGACATCAAAAAACACTCATTTACCACATAAGAACTCACACCGGAGAGAAACCTTACACATGCACAGAGTGTGGTAAAAGTTTCACATATCAAAAAACACTCATTTACCACATGAGAACTCACACCGGAGAGAAGCCGTTTCCATGTACTCAGTGTGGAAAGAGCTTCAGAACCAAAGCTAACCTCATGAACCACATGAATGGTCACAGTGGGACCATAGTGTTTATATGTGATCAGTGTGGAAAGAGTCTCACACGCAAAGACTCTATTAGAAAACACATGAAGACTCACTCAGGAGAGGATCGTTTTAGATGCAGTGAGTGTGGAAAGGGCTTTAAATGTAAAAGAAGCCTAAGCGCTCACGTGAAGCTTCACAATAGAGAGCAGAGTCCTCAAAATTGAGGCCTTGTCCACACAAGCACAGGTATATTCAAAATGGCAGCTTTTTCATGTAGTTTGGCTGTTTAACCACGTGAAGTTTATTTATAAATACATTTCAAGAGGATCACATGCTTATGATTGTCCAGGGCTGTTCCTGCATTAGCTAAGACACGATTCACCATTTAGATCAGGGGTGCTCAATCCTGTTCCTGGAGATCTACCTTCCTCCATAGTTCAGCTCCAACCCTGATCAAACACACCCGAACCAATTAATTAGGACCTGACAGCACTTGATAATTACAGGCAGGTGTGTTTGATATGGGTTGCAACAGAAATCTGCAGGAAGGTAGATCTCCAGGAACAGGATTAAGCACCCCTGATTTAGATGGTAAAGCTTCCTAACTCCTATAAATAACGGGAGTGAGCCCAGGGGGCTGTTCCATAAACCAAGCTTAGAGAAAAAAGCCAGGCTTATTTTGGTAAGTCAGGTTTATTAATGGCAGATTCGGTTTCATAAATCAAATTCACATAGTTCAAACTTAGTTACCCTGGCAACTTATGCTGGGAAACTAGCCTGGTCTGGGGCAGGCTAACTCTCAGGCTAAGTCAAGTTCAAGCGTAATCAAAGTAATGTTAACATTCACCTCCCATAGTTTGATGCCATTTTAATTTAGTTAACCTCTTAATAATGATTAAAACTTTATAGTCACTTAATAATAAATAAATAAAATAAATAAATATATATATATATATATATATATACACCTATATATATATATATATATATATATATATATATATATATATATATACCTAAATATACCCTACCTAGCAGTATACTTATAATCTAATGGAATTAGTTGGCAAATATATGCAGTGTAACTTAAATTCAACAAACGGACCATCAAAATAAAGTGTGACCATATATTTAAATTCATATAAGTTATTCCAAACAAAACAAATATAAACTACAACATTTCAACTAAATTTGATATTTTTTCAACTAAATTTTATATAGTTTCTGTTGAATTTTTGGTTTTCTTCGTTATTAAAATTGTATTTAACATTTTTCCCCAACATATTTATTTGGGTGTACTAATCTTTGCACTGTGATCTTCAGTTTAGTTTTTCCAAATTTTGCTTTGGTAGTGAATAATTTAATGTATATGCACAAATATATTATTGTAAAGCACTCTGTAGAAAATATTAACTTAAAAGAAAGATCTGTGAGGGGTATATATATATATATATATATAGAGTAATGTACCGCCAACTTATTCAGCATATGATTTACGTAGCGGACGCTTTCCAACTGCAACCCATCACTGGGAAACACATACACAATAGACAATTTAGCTTACCAAATTCACCTATACCACATGTCTTTGGATTTGAGGGGAAAACCGGAGCACCCGGAGGAAAACCCACGCCAACACGGGGAGACGAAAGCACTGACTGATTTAAGGAAACAGACTACATTTCTTAAATAATGACTTTAAAGCTGCAAACCCTGAGTGGAATAATCGGGAGATGATCCGGGCCGAGCAATACGCTCACTTTAAAGATATTTTCCCACGGGGCGCGGGAAACACAAGCGTCAAAGGGAAAGCAGCTATTTGCAGCAGTTTCGGGAGCAAATTAAACATTACACAACACGTTACATTGAGGCTGCAATGCAATAAAGCTTTTCCTTGCAAGCAACAACTGTCAGTAAGTGCACATTTTCTCTCTCTCTCGCACGCACGCAGTCAAGTACAATTTCTATCTATTATGACAAATATTTAATGTTAATAGGCCTAAATAATGGCCTATATTTTAAAATATATTGCTACATATGTGGCCTATTCAGACGATCTGCAATTTCTTGTCAGCCTTCTCTCTTGCTTTCTTGCAAGCCGTATTATTTGATTGTTATGTTTAAATTATTAAATGTTTGAACTCTAAAACTAATGCGGTTCACTCGCTGTGAACAGCTACGCCATGGTAGCACACAACATAATCGATGTATCTATGATCGACCTTTAAGGTTTCACGACAGAAACGTGCACGAGCAGTTATCTAGACTATTTAAACTGAACTCAGACTAGTTAGATCAAATGATCTTTAACTTGCTGTTATGGAACCAATTTAAGCGTGGACGTTTAGTTTGGCTCACTGAAGTCAGGCTTTTGACTTTAATCCCCACTTTTCTAAACCACTTTTATGAAATAGCCCCCAGGATCTTATAAGCCGGGACTGCATGCCAAACATACTTCATTATCAATCATCAGCTAAGTGTGAACTCTTGAATACATATCAAGTTACTGAAAATGAAACCCTTTAAAAAAACCTGAAGATTTGTTACTGTTTTGTAGTTTAGATCAGGGGTAACAGCTCAGTACCAGGTTGTGAGAGTTGCTACCAGGCTGCAAGAACACAAAAATAACTCTATATGAGTTTCAAGTTTATTATGAAACATATTTGTGCACATTGCACACTTCAATCAAATGGTCGGCTCTGAAAAGAAAATTAGAAAGATTAGGGAGGAGAGAAAGTTTGGGGAGATGCAGGGAACACTGTCCTACACCCTTAGATTGTGTTTTTGATCATTCACATTGTTTGATTGTCACTCGCGTGAACAAACACAGATTTGCCTCCAATTTTGGGCTTTTGTCTGCAGTTTCACAAAACCTGTTGACAAGTGAAAGTCAGGGCTAAACTCGTGCAGCATAAACTTGGGATAAAGCAATGAGAGTGATGCAGACTCTCGTTTTCCTTTTTTCCGTTTTCTCAGTCACTGTGTCAGATTGTGAGATTGTTTTGACTAAATAAAGTCTTGATGTGTTGTGGGTAACAAATGAATGACGTTTTCTTTATCATAACAGTAAACAATTCTGTAGCCAATTGGTTACCTTGAAAGATACATTCATACGAGAAATCCTGCACCAACACAAATAAATTAATATATGAGAAACCCAGTGTTGCTTATTGTCATTAAAAACATGAGTGATTTGTTAGCTTGCGTGCTAATCCCAGTACTCAACAAGCTTATGAAGCTATCTATTAGTTTGATTATTATTTATATGCAATATATATTGTAAAGAATTCCCTGTAGATTTTACAGTAAACAGCTGGCAAATTAAATTACAGCACTGCTACTGTTAAAAATACAGTAACTGGCTGGCAACCCTGCTGCCAGCTGTTTGCTGTAAAATCTACAGGGAACTGTATTTGTTATTTACTGTATTTTTTACAACTACTGTATTTTTATACAGTAAAATACTGGAATGTCTGTGTAAATTATAAGAGTTTAAAATGTTAAATTTGTATTGTAAACTATTAACTCCTTTGGCTTTTAACAATTTAACTGTACGTAGTGTTGCTAAAAACAATTCAATCATCTATTACTTATAAAAAAAAAGAAAAAAACTCACGTTAGCTTGAAGGTCAACGTTTATTTAAAACATACATTTAACATTTTTGGTCCAAAGGTCCCAAGTGAGTCTATAGAGGTGTACAACAAATCCGCTCCAGGTACTGCTCGATCACTGGATGCTCCATAAGAGTTCCTAGAAACAAAGAGAAAAACATATTAGATAAAGTACAACACGATAAACAGACTGAGAGATGTCAAATACAGACACAGACAGATGGAGAGATGACAGACACAGACAGATGGAGAGATGACAGATACAGACAGATGGAGAGATGACAGATACAGACAGATGGAGAGATGACAGATACAGACAGATGGAGAGATGACAGATACAGACACAGACAGATGGAGAGATGACAGATACAGACAGATGGAGAGATGACAGATACAGACACAGACAGATGGAGAGATGACAGATACAGACACAGACAGATGGAGAGATTCAATTCAATTCATCTTTATTTGTATAGCGCTTATACAATGTAGATTGTGTCAAAGCAGCTTCACATAGAAGATTATGGTGAATTGAAACGGGTGTCAGTTCAGTTTTCAGAGATTAAGTTCCAGTTCAGTTTAGCTCAGTTCAGTGTGGGGTAAAATTCACTACTGAGAGTCCAAACACTGAAGAGCAATTCCATCGATGCGCAGCTCTACAGATCCCGAACCATGCAAGCCAGTGGCGACAGCGGCGAGGAAAAAAAAAAAACTTCACCAATTGGCGAAAGTGAAGACTTAAAAAACCTCGAGAGAAACCTGGCTCAGTTGGGCACGACCATTTCTCCTATGGCCAAACGTCTTGTGCAGAGCTGCAGTCTAGGTGCAGGAAGCTGGACCTCAGCGAAGGCTTGTCTGTCCTTGGAGCATCACAGAAATGAGTCTCATGCTCTCCACTCTTCCATGACCACTACAGCAGCTGCTCAGGATACGGCCTGGTCCAGGATTATGAAAACCTTGGGATCATCTCGTCGCTGGTCTTGGATCACATCAGTGGCACTGCATAGTCTGAGGGCCTCGGGATGAGTACCCCCAGGTGGAAATACAGAATAAGGAGAATAATTAGCGTAGCTGCTGTTCATAGTGTATATAAACAAGAAGCAAAATCCTGTGTGGGGCATATCATGTGTCATACCGCTATGTAATGAACTGAGTGTATGCTTTGCTAAAAAAATAGGTCTTTAATCTATTTTTGAACTGCGAGAGTGTGTCTGAGCCTCGGACATTATCAGGAAGGCTATTCCAGAGTTTAGGGGCCATAAATGAGAAGGCTCGACATCCTTTACTCGATTTTGCTATTCTAGGTACTACTAGAAGCCCTGAGTTTTGAGATCGTAAAGAGCGGGTTGGGTTGTAGCGAGACAGGAGGTTGGTTAGAAAAACAGAAGCTAGATTATTTAAGGCTTAATAGGTAAGAAGCAATATTTTATATTCAATGCGAAACTTAACAGGCAGCCAGTGTAAGGAGGATAAAATTGGGGTGATATTATCATATTGTATAGATCTGGTAAGAACTCTGGCAGCTGCATTTTGTACTAGCTGAAGTTTGTTAATAGAGGATGCTGGGCAACCAGCAAACAGAGCATTACAGTAGTCCAGCCTAGAAGTCATGAAAGCATGAACTAGCTTTTCTGCATCTGATATGGTTAGCATACTTCGCAATTTAGCAATATTTCTCAGATGAAAGAAAGCAGTTTTTGTGACATGGGATATATGATTTTTGAAAGTTAAATTGCTGTCTAATATGACACCCAGATCTTTTATAGTAGAGCTAATGCTAACTTTGTATCCCTCTAGTTGCAGGTCGAGTTGTGAGAACTGCTGTGTACAGGATTTAGGCCCGATAAGTAATAATTCTGTTTTGTCTGAGTTTAAGAGAAGAAAATTGTTGGTCATCCAGTCTTTAACATCTTTGATACACTCGGTTAGCTTAGACAGTTCAGACATCTCATCAGGTTTAGTTGAAATGTATAATTGAGTATCGTCTGCATAGCAATGAAAGCTGATCCTGTGTTTTCTAATAATGTCTCCCAGGGGAAGCATGTATATTGTAAACAGCAAGGGGCCTAAAACTGATCCCTGAGGGACCCCGTACTTTACTGGCCTGACTTGTGAAAGCTGTCCATTAATATTCACAAACTGGTAACGGTTTGCTAAGTATGACCTAAACCATTCAAGAGCCTGTTTTTGGACACCTGTAGAATTTAGGCGGTCTATGAGAATATTGTGGTCAATGGTGTCAAATGCGGCGCTAAGATCAAGTAGAACTAATAGTGAGATGCACCCCTGGTCAGCAGCTAAGAGTAAATCGTTGGTTATTTTTATTAATGCAGTTTCTGTACTGTGATGAGGCCTGAAACCTGACTGAAACACTTCAAAAATGTTGTTTGTCTGCAGAAATGAGCATAATTGGGTAGAAACAACTTTTTCTAGTATTTTAGACATAAACGGAAGATTTGAAATAGGCCTATAGTTAGCTAAGTTGCTCGGGTCTAGTTGTGGTTTCTTAATAATAGGTTTAATAAGAGCTAGCTTGTAAGGATTTGGAACATGGCCAAAAGCTAAAGAAGAGTTGATAACATTAAGGAGAGGTTCTCCTATAACAGGTAGCAATTCTTTCAGTAATTTTGTTGGAATTGGATCTAACATACATGTAGCTGATTTAGAGCTATTTATAACTTTATCTAGCTCTTCCTGTTCTATGGTTTTGAAGCATTGTAGGTTATTTTGATTCAGTTGAATGTTTACTGGATCTGGAGTATAAGGTGGTGCAGAAAGTTTAACATCTTCTATTTTCTGTCTAAAGCCTTCTATTTTACCACTGAAAAAATTCATGAAGGCATTACTACTAATTTGCGGTGGGACATTTTGTTCCAAAGATGATCGATTATTAGTTAGTTTAGCAATGGTGTTAAATAAAAATCTCGGATTTAATTATAACAAAAAGGGAGTAAATTTGCCCAAAGTGTAGTTGAGTTTTTTTTTTTTTCCAAAGCATTTTCCCAGAATATGTCAAAATAAGATGCCCCTAAATAGTCCGTTTGCTGAAACACAGAGAAAGTTTTGGCCAAATTAAGCCCCCAAGGGGAAAGGTGCACATTCCAGCCTTTATGCAGATGCTGTACAGGTATGTCTCATATCTGCGAGGCAAATATTCAGCTGTTTGTTCAGCTGTTACCCCAGAACTATTTTTCTGATGTGTTTACCAGTCAGGCACAGAATGAAAAAGTATTCCCTGTCTGCTTTACAAATTTTAGAAAAACATTTCGTTGAAATTATGAATATAAACGAATAAAAATAGGCCATTTACTGCTTTTTAAATCTGTGTCTTATCAATATGACCAAAATGACTTTTATGATCAATTATTTAAGAAACTGAAAACTGGACTGACACAGTTTCAACTTACTAAAACTTCTATGTTAAGCGGCTTTGACGCAATTTACATTGTAAAAGCTCTAGATAAATAATGATGAGTTGAATCTGCTTAAATGTGTACACGTTAATCGATTGAAAAAATATAGTCTGATTTATTTTACATTTAATGTGCATCAAAATTACAGTGTGTGTAGTCAATGTTTCCAGTGTATTTTCAGCTTTTGATGAGTTTTTAAGATTTAATGAAAACTAATGTTTTATTCATTTATTTCAGACCTAATTGAAGAGAATGAGGTGAGTAAAGAGGAGGAACATCATATCAAAATTGAGGAAAAAACTCATTTACAGACTGATGGTATTTTGAAAAGGAGAGACAAGAATTGTTTCACCTGCACTCAGTGTGGAAAGAGTTTTGGAAGAAAAGACAATCTTAAGATTCACATGATGATCCACACTGGAGAAAAACCATTCACATGCACTCAATGTGGGAAGAGTTTCAGCCAATCATCACACCTTAAAGAACACATGAAGATCCACACTGGAGAGAAACCATTCACATGCACTCAGTGTGGGAAGAGTTTCAGCCAATCATCACACCTTAATCTACACATGATGAACCACACTGGAAAGAAACCACTCACATGCACTCAGTGTGGGAAGAGTTTTAACTGCTTATCAAACCTTAATCAACACATGAGGATCCACACTGGAGTGAAACCATTCACATGCACTCAGTGTGGGAAGGGTTTTAATTGCTTATCACACCTTAAGCAACACATGAGGATCCACACTGGAGAGAAACCATTCACATGCACTCAGTGTGGGAAGAGTTTCAGCCATTCAGCATCCCTTAATCATCACATGAAGATCCACACTGGAGAGAAACCATTCACATGCACTCAGTGTGGGAAGAGTTTTAACTGCTTATCACACCTTAATCAACACATGAGGATCCACACTGGAGAGAAACCATTCACCTGCACTCTGTGTGGGAAGAGTTTTAACTGCTCATCACACCTTAATCTACACATGAGGATCCACACTGGAGAGAAACCTTTCACATGCACTCAGTGTGGGAAGAGTTTCAGCCGATCAACATACCTTAATCACCACATGAGGATCCACACTGGAGAGAAACCATTAACTTGCACTCAGTGTGGGAAGAGTTTCAGAAAATCATCATCCCTTAATCTACACATGATGAGCCACACTGGAGAGAAACCATTCACTTGCACTTAAGCCGCAGTCACACTGGACTTTTCTCCCCATAGACTTCCATTCATACGCAAACAAATGCGTCAGACCAGAAACGCAAGTTTGTGCGTCAAGTTTCGCAGTTCACTGCATTGCAAAGTTCAAGCTTGGTGAACTCTGACCTACGAAGTCCTCTTCCTGCTTTGTCACTGTTCGGACGCTTCTGCCTACGTCTCCGCTCCTTGGACTCTTGCTTTTATATTTTGTACTCTAATTTTATCTTGAGCCTATCAGCACAGTTCTCAAACAACACAGCTTGAAGATTAACATCGAATCTACAAACTTTCTGGAATACAACTTTACCAACAAGACGGGAATTATCGTCTAAACAATCCTCCCGCTACCAGCCCCTTACATTCCTGAGATGGGAAAACATGGCTGTGAAAATGGCTCTGGATCGTATTGATTTAGAATCTCCCTGCTGCACAAACTGCCACAAACTTCTACAAAAGATTGCAGTCCTTGAAACAAAGTTACTTGCAATCCGACCAGAACTGCCAGATCACGCAGCACCGCTTTATTGTGGACCCTCACAGCATACAGCCGGTGAGTCCCATAAATCTACCCCAGCTACTGTTTTGAGTAAAACTGTTGAAAATGAGCGTGATAACAAATGGCAAAAACAAGGTGCGAGACCAAAGGGTCCTCGCGTGGTCAGATCACGAAGATCATATGCTACTGCATTAGCGTCCTCTACCCCAAATACAGTTGGACTCAAATACAGCTTCAGAACAGATATGAAGTTCTCAGTAATATAGGTGAAGAATCCCCAAATGCAGTCAGACAGAGATCGCATGACTCAGCAGCTAATTCTACACGGAACAGAGGCTCAAGGTCGACTAGACAGCGGCATTCTGCTCCGATCACAGCCGAGATAAGAACATTGATTGTTGGAGATTCAATAATCAAACATTTTAGAAGCAGAGCAACATTGACATACTGCTTCCCTCATGCAACAGTTTCTGATATAAACAAAGAGCTTAAGAACATATTAAGGAAACATGAGAACGCAAAACGGATTATCATTCATGTGGGGAAGAATGATATTCGGAAGGAGCAGTCAGAACTGCTCAAGAGAGATTTCTGTGAGCTCTTGAAAAAAGTTGAAAGATTGAAGATTCAGTCATTCATCAGTGGACCACTCCCTGCAAGAGGGACAAATATGTTTTCACGGCTTCTTGGCCTAAATGTATGGCTGCAGAAAACATGTAACAGGAAAGGACTGAATTTTGTCGACAACTTCAATCTCTTCTTGAACCAAAGACAACTGTTTACATCAGACGGCCTTCATCCAAACAAACTTGGTGGAAAAGTGCTAAAGGACAACATCTATTTCTCTCTCCATCATCCATCAGCTGTGTGTGCCACTGAACTCAACCCAAATGGCACACACACACACCTAGCAAATGTCAGGATTATCACAGGACTTTCCTGAGTGGACTTGTGGCTGACGCATCCCACAAGGACAGCGATAACACCACGCAGACACAACAACCACTGATAACGGACAAACTGCTGTCTGAGCCCTGCACACAGAGAGACTGTGACGCACCAGAACAGCACCAAATCTCAGCGCTCATGGATGATCTCCAGGAAAACAGCCAGGTCAACATATCTCAACAGCCAGAAACCTCAGACCCACAGCCTGTCACCAGACACATTCTCACTGTCACCCTGCTCGCCTCTCTTGAATTTTTCAAAAAAGATGGAGGAACTGGTGTTTGCTGGAACTAAAGTCTCACACTCCATTGCCGCAAGCCCCCAGTTACCAACCAAAAATCAGCCAGCCTCACACCCATCTCTGAGCCCATCTCGCCCTACACCTAGGAGAGGCCTCAGGTCTTTGCGACAGCAGCAGGTCCCAAAAAACACCTCATCTTCAGCTGGTGAACTTAAAAGCTGCCATTGATGTGTCCCGGGTGGCTGCTTAGATAACAGTGTCTTTATCAGATGTTTACAGAACAAGCAGGAACCCAGTATGCCTGTAGCTTTCTCTACTCAGATATGTGTTGTATTACGTGACAGAAAACAGAAGACTTCTTCAGGCCGTATAGCAAATCATTCAAATTTGGTTTCTATTAAATGTAATTCTGAGACTACTGTAGGGAAAACAGCTAAAACTGTTAAGTTAGCACTTTTAAACATCCGATCACTTTACAATAAGTCACTTTTAGTCAATGATTTTATCAACACAAATTGCCTTGATTTTATGCTTCTAAATGAAACTTGGCTAGATGACAGTTGTAGTGCAGCAGTTCTGAATGAAACAGCTCCTTTAAACTTTGAATTTTTGAGTGTTTGCAGAGCTAATAGGAGAGGCGGAGGCATCGCCGCCCTGTTTAAAGATGTCTATGAGTGTAAACAAGTGTCATTTGGTGACTATTTGTCCTTTAAATATCTGAGTATAGCACTAAAGGGTGCTCCACGCATTTTACTGATCAATATCTACAGACCTCCAAAATATTCTCCAACTTTTATTGATTATTTAACAGAGCTGTTATCAATAGTAACCTCTGAGTTTGACTATTTTACTATTGCTGGGGATTTTAATATTCACATTGATAATCCAGAAATCAATGCTGTAAAAGAACTCATGACTGTTTTCAACACTTTTGATCTAACTCAGCATGTTCAAGGACCCACACACAATCGTGGACACACTCTTGATCTACTTATAACTAAGGGTCTACACATTTCATCGACTGTTGTTAAGGATGTTGCACTATCTGATCATTTCTGTATTTTCTTTGATATATTGATCACTCCAGCCACTGAAGACAGATCTGTCTCTGTCAGAAAGAGATACATAAATGAGAACACTAGTGAGCAGTTTATGAAGGCCATATCACTCTCACCAAGTATATCTGCAGACTCTTTTGACTCTCTCCTTGATTTGTTTAACTCTAAAGTAAAGAATGTCATAGATGGCATTGCTCCTGTTAAAGTCAGGAAGAAAACAGGGATGAAAAACGGGCCTTGGAGAAAATCAACAGCAGTTTAAAATGATGAAAAGACAGTGCAGAAAAGCTGAGCGTATGTGGAGGAAGACGAAACTAGTAGTCCACTATAATATCTATAAAAACAGTCTTCATGCTTTTAATGTGAAACTAAAAACCGCTAGGCAGACTTTCTTTTCAACCCTTATAAACAACAACTTAAATAATGCACGTACACTCTTTGCAACGGTAGAGAGACTCACAAACCCCCCCAGTAGGATTCCCAGTGAACTAATCTCGGAAAGTAAATGTAGTGAGTTTGCTCATTTCTTTACTGATAAGATCAATAATATCAGAAAGGCAATCAGCTCATCCAATCAGCCAAGTTGTGCCGACGTCAGACAAGCTCAACCACAACTTAAGAAATCAGACATTAAGTCTGATTTCATGGCAATTAATGGTAAAATCTTAGAAGAGATTGTGCAAATTATGAAAACATCAACCTGCAGTCTTGACACGCTCCCCACATCATTCTTCAAAACGGTGTTTAACTGTTTAGAAATGGATCTCCTAAAAGTGGTAAATGCTTCACTTCTCTCAGGGACTTTTCCAAACTCACTTAAAACTGCAGTTGTTAAACCCCTCTTGAAAAAGAGCAACCTGGATAACACACTATTGAGCAGTTACAGGCCAATCTCAAATCTCCCTTTCATTGGAAAAATCATTGAAAAAGTTGTTTTCAACCAGGTTAACACGTTCTTAAACTCCAAGGGGTGTTTAGACAATTTTTTAATCTGGTTTCAGAGCACATCACCGTACAGAGAGCGCTCTTATAAAGATAATCAATGATATCCGCCTAAATACAGATTCAGGTAAACTAACAGTGCTGGTATTGCTCGATCTTAGTGCTGCATTTGACACTGTTGATCACAGCATACTTCTGGATAGGCTGGAAAATTGGGTTGGGCTGTCTGGGACGGTCCTCAAATGGTTCAGATCTTATCTCGTAGGGAGAGGTTACTATGTCAGTATAGGTGACCATAGGTCAAGGTGGACACCCATGACATGTGGAGTCCCACAAGGCTCGATTCTGTCACCTCTCCTGTTCAACCTTTATATGATCCCTCTGAGCCAAATAATGAGAAAGAACCAAATTTCCTACCACAGCTATGCTGATGACACTCAGATCTACTTAGCCTTACTGCCTAATGACTAGAGGTGTGAACCTACACTGGTCTTACGGTTCGGTTCGGTTATGATTATCATGCCTTCGGTTCAATTCGATATCACGGTGCATTGTCGATGCTTTCCCTAAACACAGTTTTATATTTGGGGCTGTCTGTTTAAACACACACACACACACATAGACACACAGCACCAAGCAAGCGACACAGAGCATCACGCCCTCTCATTCACACACATACACGCACACACAAACATAGACAGCAACACACAGCATCGCTCTCTCTCATTTACACACATAAACACATACACACACACACACACACGTGCTTGCTTGGGAGCGATATTGTTAGACCGCCCGCTCCCGTATAACTTACACCAGAGTTACTGACTGCTCTCGAACTTTATTCGGAAATTTATTTCCACGCCGCAAGAAATCTGGTCTGGTCCAGCGGCTCCCGCCTTACACCCGCGGGAATGCAGACCTCTATCCAGAAGTATCGCCGTATCAGCCGAGAAGAGAGAAAAAGTCACGCCAGCAGGTCAAATGGGCCACAGAGAGAGAGAGAGTAATGGAGTTAACTTTCATTCTCTCAATCGCAGTGAAATAGGGGCTTCAGTTGTAAGTGTCAGTGAAAGAGTGTCCAGAAAACACACACGCAGTGAAATTGTGCAGAGTTTGTGCTTCAAGTAGGCGAAGCATTGTAAACACTCGCGCTCGCCTCCCTCGCCATAGTAAGCTACTGCGACATAGCGCATAGGAGATAAAGGACGTCAGTACATAATAACCGGTTATGATTATTACTGAACCGATACCGAATTGTCCGCGTCTGCATCGCGGTGCACCGAAGAAACAATTAATTTTGACACCCCTACTAATGACTACAGCCCTATTGACACCCTCTGCCAATGCATTGAAATGAACAGCTGGATGTGCCAAAACTTTCTTCAGTTAAACAAAGAGAAAACTGAAGTCATTGCGTTTGGGAACAAAGATGAGGTTCTCAAGGTGAATGCGTACCTTGGCTCTAAAGGTCAAACAACAAAAAATAAGGTCAAGAGTCTTGGTGTGACTCTGGAGTCAGATCTGAGTTTCAATAGTCATGTCAAAGCAGTTAGTAAATCAGCATACTATCATCTCAAAAACATTGCAAGAAACAGATGCTTTGTTTCCAGTGAAGACTTAGAGAAACTTGTTCATGCTTTCATCAGCAGCAGGGTGGATTACTGTAACGGCCTCCTCACGGGCCTTCCCAAAAAGACAGTCAGACAGTTGCAGCTCATCCAGAACACTGCGGCCAGGATTCTGACCAGAACCAAATCAGAGCACATCACACCTGTCCTCAGGTCTTTACACTGGCTCCCAGTTACATTCAGAATAGATTTCATTTTCAGGATAGATTTTAAAGTATTACTACTTGTTTATAAATCACTAAATGGCCTAGGACCTCAATACATTACAGATATGCTGACTGAATACAAGCCTAACAGATCACTCAGATCTTTATGATCATATAAACTAGAAATTCCAAGAGTTCAGTCAAGGCAGGGTGAATCGGCTTTCAGCTACTACGCCTCTCACTGCTGGAATCAGCTTCCAGAAATGATCAGATGTGCTCCAACATTAGGCACATTCAAATCCAGACTGAAAACACATCTGTTTAGCTGTGCCTTTACTTAATGAGCACTGTGCTACGTCCGACAAATCGCACTATTATGTTTTTCTCTTTTTTTTCATTCTTTTATAACCTGTTTTAACACATTTTTATCTGTTTTTATCTGTTTTTTTATTATCTGTTTTTATTTTTTCTTATTTTTGTCTCTTTTATTTCTGTTTATGTAAAGCACTTTGAATTGCCACTGTGTATGAAATGTGCTATATAAATAAACTTGCCTTGCCTTGAACGGTTGTTGTTGCTCCAGCCGTCAAATGTAGCGTACGCTAAGGTCATCCTCTCCAGCGCTGCGGTCATGAATCTGTGTGTCATTTTTTTCCCTCTCTTCACAATTGCAATCTTTGGGACCACAGCAATAAAGTAAGGCTCATTAAGTGCAAAGGCGGCCCTTTGTACCACAAGAAAGGCCTTGGCCAATCTTGCATTGTGGCTTTGTTTCTTTGGACAGCCCTATGCTGAAGAAGCCTGGGCTGGGATGAGGAGTTCAGCCACCCTAAAGAACGGGAACGGTACCCCTGTCTTCCGCATGACAGGCAGAGATACTGTAAGCTATACTAACAAGGACTGGTTTCTTTGGACAGCATCATGCTGAAGCCCAAGTCTTTGAGAGGAGTTCAGCGTCCCAAAGAAAGAGCCTTCCCATCGGGGAATCAAACCCCGGTTTTCCGCGTGACAGGTGGAGATTTTTTTTTTATTTTTATTAAAATGTCAAAACATAAAATACTTTTTCAAGCTTAAATTACAGCATCAGAATAAACATAATTACAGCATGTGCCCACACAACTTGTTGTTTTCATTAATGAACATACAGACATTCACAAATTTACATAAACACTGTTTTTAAAACATTTCTAATTCAGTTTTCTAAAATCTTACAAACATCATGTGTAAAAACCTTATAAAATTCTCCTATTTTCTCTTTTTGTTTAAAATAATAAACCAGACAATGAGCATGATTTTCAAATTTTCTTTTAAACACCTGCCAAATGTTTAGTACAATATCTTCTTTTTTTGCTCTTACTCTTCTTTCCCATACAGCACTTTTAATCAACATCACAAGTAGATTTATTATTTTCTGGTTCATACAATTCTTGTTGACACCCAACATCAGTATTTTACTCCACTCAAAATCATCTTTATCATTCTCCATAAGCTTTAGAATCATGTCTTTGCATCTCTTATTAAAATCTGTCAATTGTTTACAATGTAAAAACAAGTGTAAAAATGTTTCCTCCTCGTCCTTACACACCTTACAAATAGCACTTTGCTCCATCCCAATCTTGTTTAAGATCACATCTGTAAATATTGCTTTATGTCTAATAAAATATTCCAGATTGTCTATATTTGTCTGTATCACTCCCACTTTCATATTATCCCATATACTGTCCTCTTGTAAACCATCAAATTTATTTAACCAATATTTATTTACAGTCGGATTTTTAAAAACACCATCTCTAAAAATACCATAAAACATTTTAACAGAACATTCTTTTAAAACGAGCATATTTTCTCCCAACTTCATATAAATCTCATTTCCTTGTTTTTCGTCTTCCATATTTTCAATTCTTTTAATCCAGTCTTGTGGTATAGCTTTCTTTATTACCTCATATTTGTTTTCTATTTCTTTTTTACTAAAATCTTTCTTTGCTTCATCTAAAACATCAAAAATATATTGCACTGGTAAAAAGCCTTCTTTAAATTCGTACAGCAGATCTCTAATTTTCACAATTCCAACCTCCCACCATTGTTTAAACAATATTTCATTTCCTTCTTTCAATACGCTGTTATTTAGGAATAAAGGTTGATTTAAAATGTTCTCTCTTCCATGTGGATTAAAAACAATGTTTTTTAAAAATATCCCCCATGCGCTCATCAATTCTTTATAAAAATCAGGCAATTTCTCTGTCATCCAGCTTTTTGTTTTCATCCACAGTATGTTATCTCCTAGGTTAAAATTAGTGCATTTGTTTAAGAAGAATCTAAAAGTTTCTTTCCATGAGACTACATTCCCTTCATCCAGATATTTCTTTATTATTTTCACTCTGAGGCTATTTTTCCTTTGCGGCACATCCATTAATCCTAAACCACCCTTCTCCACTGCTCCTATTAAAGTATTGTATGCAATTCTAGCTGGCTTTCCCCCCCCATAAAAAATCTAAAAAACATTTTTTCAACCTTTTTTCCATCCATAACGGCATGGATGATGTGTATAAAACATGCCATAGTTTAGAAACCATTAAAACATTCAACACTAAAACTTTTCCTTTCAGAGTCAGAGTTCTCAATTTCCAAAAGTTTAGTCTTCTTTCAATGCTACCTAACATTTCCTCCCACATAATCCCTTCTGCCTTTTTTTCATCCTTCCCCATTACAATTCCTAAAATTCGTATTTCTTTAGTTTCTTTAAAAGGAAAAAAATCTGTTAAGCATTTTACTCCTCCAAATGTCATATATTCAGTTTTATTCTCATTTATTTTTGCTCCTGATCCTTTACAAAAGTTTTGAACTAGCTGCATTGCTTTCTTCACATCTTCTACATTTTTAACCAATAGAGTTGTGTCATCAGCATATTGAAAAATATTATTCTCTTTTCCGGCAATCCCTAATCCTGTTATTCCTACTGCCTGTTTTATAGATAAACCTAAGGGTTCAGCTATTAAAGAATATAAAAGAGAAGACAATGGGCATCCCTGCCTTATTGATCTTGTTAATCTAAAACATCTCGTTAAAAAACCATTACACTTAATTCTTGTCACTGCCCCGTTATACAATATTTTAATCCATTTGATAAAATTCTCTCCAAACCCAAAACACTTTAAAACTCCAAATAAATAATCATGCTCAACCCTATCAAACGCCTTTTCAAAATCTAAGCTGATAATATAGCCATCCTCATTTTCCTCATGCATATACCTTACAATATCTTTGATGCCAATTGTTGTATCCGCAGTGTCTCTTTCTTTAACTCCATAAGTTTGGTTTGTTTTGATTAACTTTGGAATGACTTCTTTCAGTCTGTTGGCTAAAATTTTACATAAAATTTTTAGATCCGTATTTAACATTGTGATTGGTCTATAATTTTTGAGGTCTGCTTTCTCTCCTTTTCTCTTGTATATTAATTTCATTAATCCCATTCCCATCCTTATGTTCATGTTTCCTTGCTTAAAAATGTCTTTATATATTTCTTTTAAAATTCCAGCTAAAATATCTATAAAAACAATATAAAATTCATTGCCCAATCCATCTATACCTGGACTCTTATTTTTATTTAACTGACTTATTGCTCTTTTTATTTCGTCTTCTGTTATTTCTCCATCACATTCTTTTTTGTCAGCTTCTTCTACCTTTACTTTAATTTGATTAAGTAATTCTGTTTTTTCTTTTTCTTTTACCCCTTCAGAACTAAACAGCTTCTCGTAATATGTTTGTATTTCCTTTAATATTTCTTCATTTTTATCGACAATAATTCCATTTTCACCTCTAATTTCTTTAATCAGTCCTGCTTTACCCCTACTTTTTTCTAAATTAAAGAAATATTTAGTGCATTTTTCATCTTCCAATATATATTTTGCTTTACTTCTCAATCTAGCTCCTTCATAATTTTTCTCTTCTATTTCTTTCAATGATTCCTCCAGTTCAAATATTTTTTGAATATCTTTCCCATTTTCATTTGTTTCTTTTTTCAACTCGTCTCTTATTTCTTTCTCTTTACTTTTCTTATATTTTTGTATTCGTTTACAATACTTCATTGTAAATCTCTTTACCAAAAATTTAATATTTTCCCACCACATTCTTTTGCCTTCCATATACATCTCATTTGTCTTTTCTTTCTCAATCAGTGTTTTAATATTTAAAACATAATCCTCTTTTTCAGAGATGGGAAGTAACGAAGTACAAATACTTCGTTACTGTACTTAAGTAGTTTTTTCGGGTATCAGTACTTTACTCCACTACTAATTTTTTTGACTACTTTTTACTTTTACTTCTTACATTTTTACACAAATATCTGTACTTTCTACTTCTTACATTTTTTAAACCACGGTCGTTACTTTCGTTTTTATGTGTTTGGTGGCGCGATCTATATTATTTCTTGTCATTGCGCAATAATATGAGCGCATTTCTGATGCAGTCAGTCTCTTTTTCCTCATTGCGCGCCTGCGTGCTGTAGCGCGCGGCTTCTTCAAGGCTGTCGCGCACTGTACATGGTCTAGCCCTAGTTCATGAAGCTTACTATGAGAAAGGCTAGGATTACTACGCAGTGTCAGAGGGAAACGGCGAATTTAACATGACTGATGCTGCCCTGTTTACACGGTAATAAGACACCTTTTGCTCGATCGGATCACAGGTAAACGAGACACATTCCAGTCAAAAACATGCTGTTTAAATGCTTACGCCTTTTTTTCCACTTCCGATCATACTGCATAAGCTTTCTCTGGTCTTTCAATCTAATACCGCGAAAAATAGTGCTTTTTTTTGTAAAACAATCAAATACTTTATAAAAAATGTATGCATTGCGGTTTATTTCCTTTATTTCTGATGAGTTCAAATTTCCTAATACAGAATTTATGCTGTTTTTCAGGTTTTATTGACTATGATTTTACATAGGCCTATACTGTTGTCTTCAATTAATAATTTTTAACAAATATTTTACAACAACAAAGGTAGTTATACTGGGCAATTTATGTGTATGTTACCTGTCTTACCTGTGTATGTTGCTTTTAGCATAGAATAAATGTAGGCTATTACAGTTTTTCTCAGTCACTTTAGTACATTTCTCAGATCAGAACTGAAATTTGTAAAACAGTAGGCCTGTGTATTTCTCAAAACAACACGTATAAATAGCAAAACACCATGGATTACCTGCAAAAGCCAGTCTCCTGCTCAAAATCATTCAGTTCATCTCTCAAAACTACATTTCTGTGTCAGTGAACATGTCAGTGGTGCAGAATGACATGTGCTTGTGTCATTGTATATGAATAAGACTCAAATTACTTAGTCATGTTATCAGTATCAGTGTACTCTGGAGGGCTGTTCTGGTGTAAACCATGGCAATATTTTTGCTGTTTGTTCTGTAATTTGTTGCCAGATCATGTCATTCTGATACAGAAAGGAAAAGAGAGCACGGCATAGCACAAAGAAAAAACATAAGTAAAAATGTGAACAGGACAACCTCCTTTTAGACCTTTATTAGAAAAAGTCAAGATTCATCTGGGAGAAATGTAAAAAATGCATTATGACTAAATATTAAGACAACTTGTTCAGGCATTTGAACGATTAAATGTTGTGGGGGTGAATCTATTCAACAGAGATAAAATAATACATGTTGATCAACATGACATGAGCAACTGATAATATAGGAAACATCAGAGAATTGCACATAATCATTTGCATGGATGAACAAAAATATTTGCAACTTGTTCATAAAGAGAAACTGCTTTTCTGATGTGCACAAGTGACACAATGATGATCTGAAGATTGAACAGGGAGTTTAAAGAATTTCAATTCTGATCTAAGAAATGGACCAAAGTGACTGAGAAAAACTGTAACAGAATTCATGTTTATCCATTAAATAAAATATTTATTTTATATATGAGGGGGTTATATATGAGAGCTGCTCTTTGAAGAGAATAAGCAGCTTTAGCCTAATGCAAAAAAAATAGTTTGCAGTCATATCTGATAAGTATTTATTTTAGCAAAAGAAAAAAATCAATATATTTTGGACAGAATTCAGTGTAAAATGTAAGACATTATTTATTAAGATAGACAGAGTGTATCAACATGAATTGCAGCTGTTGTTTTTGATCTAACAGTGGCAAAACTACATGCTGAACACTGTGAGTTTGTGTCAGGATGATTACCTACTTATCTCACTCGCTATCCTTCAGCTTCGTCCCTGATTTATCAGGGGTCGCCACAGCAGAATGAACCGCCAATTATTCCAGCATTTTTTTTTTACGCAGTGGATACTTTTCCAGCTGCATCCCAGTACTGGGAAACACCTATACACATTCACACACACACACTTATAAACTACTGCAAATTTAGTTGAATTATTATTCGCCTATACCGCATGTCTTTGGGACTGTGGTTGAAACGAGTACTTTTTACTTTTGTACATTTTTCAGGCGGTACTTCTTTACTTTTACTTAAGTACAAAAGTGTAGTCAGTACTTCTACTTTTACCAAAGTCGTTTTAAACACGAGTATCTGTACTTCTACTTAAGTAAAGGATGTGTGTACTTTTGCCATCTCTGCTCTTTTTCCAAAACTTTAGTATTTAAAATCCAAACACCCGGTCCTCTTTTCACATTGCTCCAATCTATCTGCATAAATAATGGTTTGTGGTCACTCATACTTGTTTCTTCATATTTAATTTTGTCTATATATCTTTCCATGTTTCTGCTACATAATATAAAATCAATTCTTGTTCTACATAAAAAATTCCCCACCAACTGTTTTCTTGAATACTCCTTAATATTTTCATTTCTTTCCCTCCATATATCGATCATATCCATTTCCTCAATTAATAGTTTCAACTCCCTTCGGCCTTTGTCATATTTAAAACACATCCCTTCTGCCATATCCAATTTACTAAAAACAGTATTAAAATCACCCATCATAATAATTTCATTATAATTATTTACAACTTTTCTTAAGGCATTAAAGAAATCTTTCTTCTTATTTTCTTCTGTTGGTGCATGAATATTTATTAATATCGCTACTTTTCCTTCATAGTTCATCTCCACAGCTATGCATTTACCTTCGTTATATTTGTATATTGTTTTATATGTTATACCACTGTTTTGTTTTATTAAAAAAGCTACTCCTCTTCCTTGCCTATCATCCCCATTATTATATAAAACTTCACCATTCCATCTCTTTTTCACTTCCAACATATGACATTCTTTCCAGTTTGTTTCTTGCAATAAAATCACATCTTCATATTTGCACATTTCTTTCACTTTTTCAAATTTTTTTAAATCAGTCAGTCCTCTGGCATTAAAAGTGGCAAATCTTAAAAGCATAAAACATATAAAAAGAAACAATTTCATTTTTTCAGTCCATCTCCTGCAGATCCTTTAGTAAATCGAATTTATTTCTAGTTTCTATTGAGTTTTCATTTAAAAATCTTCTTCTTGCCACTTCTAAATTGGGTTTAGGTTTAACTGACCTTCTCCTTTTCGTATGCTTTTCCTCCTCTTCTTCTTCTTCGTCTTTTGCTGTGTCTTGTTCCTTACTTCTTTTTTCAGTCTGTTCAATTTTTTCCAAATCCCTTTGTAAACTCTCCGTTATGTCCATTTGTGTCCATTCAGTTTCCTCTTGCAATGTGTCCGTTTGTTCGTTGCTTCCTTGGCCTTGTTCTGGCTCCATTTGCAATGTGTCCTCTGGACTTTCAAATAAGTCCCTCTGCGTTCCTAAGTCTTTGATCAGTTGAGCTTGCTCCTCTTGGTCATTTCCTTCAGTTTCGTCCTTGTTTTCGGTTATATCATCTTGCTGTTTCGTTGTGGTTTCCTTTTCTGCTTGACTGTTGTTTCTTTCATGCATCTGCATGTTTACCTGCTGTTCTTCTTCGTTTTCTATCCAACATTCACATTTATTTAAGGCCAAATTACAATCCGGGCACAACACAGCTGTACAGTGTCTTGCAAAATGTCCTCTTTCTTCACATTTGTGGCACCTGAAGTCTGGGCATTCCTTCATCTCATGGTCTGAGCTCATGCATAGTCGACAGGTTTTTACCTGATTGGTGTGCATGACTCTAAAATACTGTGGCCCTTCCGCCGTCTCGATTTTGGTGCTGTATGGTAGGGAGACCACCTCCTTTGGAAATCTGGCTTTTACAAACCTTGTTCCATCTTCGATGTTTGTGCCCGGATACAATCTTCTTTTAATTTTAGTTATAGGGAAAACTCCCCATCCCTCTAGCTTATTTAAAATTTCTTCATCAGCTAGGTAAACAGGCAGATGCATGAACGAAACAACATAGTCTCTGTTTTGTAATCTCCTTACTTCACATTTCATTCCTTTAATTGTTAGTCCATTGTCTATTAAAATGTCAGTGTCATCTTCAGTCTCCATTGTTACCTCATACTGTCTTGTTTGTTTGGGTCTCACCGCCAGAATCCTTCCTTCTCCGATCAGCTCCGTGACTGCTTTTATTACATCAGCTCCTCTTGCATCTTTCACATGTTCCACTTCCACAGTTACTGTTGCTTCCTTTGTGTAAACTCTTCTTTGTATCTCTTGATTATCCGTACCTTTTTCACCTCTTCGTTGGTTGTCCAGTCCATTTTCTTTATCTCTTCGTCTGTTGTCAAATCCATTTCCTTTATCTCGTCGTCTATTATCCAGTCCATTTTCTTTATCCTTTCGTGTTAGTCTCTCCATTTCCATGTCGTTGCCAGGTAGTCTGTCCATGTTTAAAAATGAAATGCAAAAAATAACCACCCTCCAGTCAGCAAAATGCTGCTGTTAGGTGGTTTTTAAAGAAAAACTAAATTCAAAAACAAAACAAAACAAAAAACACTTAAGGTCAAAAAACAAAACAAAAAGGTAGACAAACAAAATGGGGAGAGCCTTCCTCTCCCTACTGCTGCCAACTCACTTCCTGTTTGCTCTATAGCGCCCTCAGGGTGGTATGGCCGTAAGCGACAGCAGCTGTCAAGAGCTGGTTATTTAAAAGAGGCGCAAGATATGTCCGGTTGACAGTTCTTTAAAATCTCACAGTCTCAGAATCGACTAAGTCCGTTTGGGGGATGGTGGGTCTGACTGGCGGGAACGACATGAAGACTTCCACCGGTAGCGTTGCTTAGACCAGGCCCAAGCATGCCAGGCCATGCCCGATGGGAGACCAACTTTTCCCGGACCTCCCGCACCTGGAGGTACGTGCCCGACCCCAGTTGCCTCTGACCTGCCATTGTGTTTTCGGAGAAGGTGCAAAAGAGTGGACTTAGGTTTTGACGGCTTTGTGGTTCAACAAACCGGGGGGTCTCTGGCGATGTCTGCTGCCGGGTAAGAGTCTCCGTCTCCCGCAAGCTAAGTGCAGGGCAAATACGGAAGCCTTACATTAACTGTTGGCTGAACTACGTGTCGTTGATGCACCTCAGCCACCTCGAAAACTGGACCGCGTCAGGCGGTGGAACCGGGCAGGGCTGGTGCACCAGAGCCAGGTGGGTCACCAACGGTACGTATGCCTGGCGTGTGCAGTTGGCAGAGTCTGTGTTCCCGGGCTTAAGTGTGGGGTGCCCGGGCACTGCTGGAGAACAGGTGTCAATCCAGGGCCCCTGCGGAGCCGGAGCTTGCCCCGGAAAGGGCGATAGTCTCCGGGCAGAGTGGGTCTGGCTTTGGGGGCTGGGGGTTATGGTAGGAAATAGTCCCAGGGCCTGCGGTGGTGCAGTTTGGGCCGGGAAAGGGCGATGGTCTCCGGGCAGAGTGGCTCTGGCTTTGGGGGCTGGGGGTTATGGAAGGAAATGCGACCCGGGGAACTTGTCAAATGAAGAAATTAAATAAGCTTACAGCACCTGGTATTCCCAGGCAGTCTCCCATCCAAGTACTAACCAGGCCCAACCCTGTTTTACTTCTGAGTTCAAACGAGATCAGGTACATGCAGGGTGATATGGCCGTAAGCGACAGCTGCGGTCAAGATCTGGTTATTTAAAAGAGGCACAGCACCAGGACCCGACAGCAGTTTAGCTCGCATTGACACAGCTCCGACAGAAACAACGCCCTTGTCCCGTCAATTGTTCCCCTATGGGTTTATTTGTCCCACCCCTCCCAAATAAAATGAGTACGATAAACGATACTAGCACCAGAACTGTGACACGGGGAAGTGTATTAGCTGCCAAATGAAAAAAAAAATATATAAGCTTACAGCACCTGGTATTCCCAGGCAGTCTCCCATCCAAGTACTAACCAGGCCCAACCCTGTTTTACTTCTGAGTTCAAACGAGATCAGGTACATGCAGGGTGATATGGCCGTAAGCGACAGCTGCTGTCAAGATCTGGTTATTTAAAAAGAAGCACAGCACCAGGCCTGACCGCAGCTTAGCTCGCATTGACACAGCTCCGACAGAAACAATGCCCTTGTCTGTCAATTGTGCACCTATGGGTTTTATTTGTCCCACCCCTCCCAAATAAAATGAGTACGATAAACAACACTAGCACCAGAACTGTGACCCGGGGAAGTGTATTAGCTGTCAAATGAAGAAATTAAATAAGCTTACAGCACCTGGTATTCCCAGGCAGTCTCCCATCCAAGTACTAACCAGGCTCAACCCTGTTTTACTTCTGAGTTCAAACGAGATCAGGTATATGCAGGGTGATATGGCCGTAAGTGACAGCAGCTGTCAAGAGCTGGTTATTTAAAAGAGGCGCAAGATATGTCCGGTTGACAGTTCTTTAAAATCTCACAGTCTCAGAATCGACTAAGTCCGTTTGGGGGATGGTGGGTCTGACTGGCGGGAACGACATGAAGACTTCCACCGGTAGCGTTGCTTAGACCAGGCCCAAGCATGCCAGGCCATGCCCGATGGGAGACCAACTTTTCCCGGACCTCCCGCACCTGGAGGTACGTGCCCGACCCCAGTTGCCTCTGACCTGCCATTGTGTTTTCGGAGAAGGTGCAAAAGAGTGGACTTAGGTTTTGACGGCTTTGTGGTTCAACAAACCAGGGGGTCTCTGGCGATGTCTGCTGCCGGGTAAGAGTCTCCGTCTCCCGCAAGCTAAGTGCAGGGCAAATACGGAAGCCTTACATTAACTGTTGGCTGAACTACGTGTCGTTGATGCACCTCAGCCACCTCGAAAACTGGACCGCGTCAGGCGGTGGAACCGGGCAGGGCTGGTGCACCAGAGCCAGGTGGGTCACCAACGGTACGTATGCCTGGCGTGTGCAGTTGGCAGAGTCTGTGTTCCCGGGCTTAAGTGTGGGGTGCCCGGGCACTGCTGGAGAACAGGTGTCAATCCAGGGCCCCTGCGGAGCCGGAGCTTGCCCCGGAAAGGGCGATAGTCTCCGGGCAGAGTGGGTCTGGCTTTGGGGGCTGGGGGTTATGGTAGGAAACAGTCCCAGGGCCTGCGGTGGTGCAGTTTGGGCCGGGAAAGGGCGATGGTCTCCGGGCAGAGTGGCTCTGGCTTTGGGGGCTGGGGGTTATGGAAGGAAATGCGACCCGGGGAACTTGTCAAATGAAGAAATTAAATAAGCTTACAGCACCTGGTATTCCCAGGCAGTCTCCCATCCAAGTACTAACCAGGCCCAACCCTGTTTTACTTCTGAGTTCAAACGAGATCAGGTACATGCAGGGTGATATGGCCGTAAGCGACAGCTGCGGTCAAGATCTGGTTATTTAAAAGAGGCACAGCACCAGGACCCGACAGCAGTTTAGCTCGCATTGACACAGCTCCGACAGAAACAACGCCCTTGTCCCGTCAATTGTTCCCCTATGGGTTTATTTGTCCCACCCCTCCCAAATAAAATGAGTACGATAAACGATACTAGCACCAGAACTGTGACACGGGGAAGTGTATTAGCTGCCAAATGAAAAAAAAATATATAAGCTTACAGCACCTGGTATTCCCAGGCAGTCTCCCATCCAAGTACTAACCAGGCCCAACCCTGTTTTACTTCTGAGTTCAAACGAGATCAGGTACATGCAGGGTGATATGGCCGTAAGCGACAGCTGCTGTCAAGATCTGGTTATTTAAAAAGAAGCACAGCACCAGGCCTGACCGCAGCTTAGCTCGCATTGACACAGCTCCGACAGAAACAATGCCCTTGTCTGTCAATTGTGCACCTATGGGTTTTATTTGTCCCACCCCTCCCAAATAAAATGAGTACGATAAACAACACTAGCACCAGAACTGTGACCCGGGGAAGTGTATTAGCTGTCAAATGAAGAAATTAAATAAGCTTACAGCACCTGGTATTCCCAGGCAGTCTCCCATCCAAGTACTAACCAGGCTCAACCCTGTTTTACTTCTGAGTTCAAACGAGATTTTTTTTTTTTTTTTTTTTTTTTATTTATGTAACATCACATTTACATTAAAAAGTATTTTCACATACAATAAAATCATGCATTGTTTGGCTTTTCAAACAACAAAAACAAAAAATAAATAAATATATAAAATAAATTCACTTGTATTTGTCCCACATCCATGTAACATCGTTCACATTAAACTCTAACATTGTGTTTCCTTCTATAAACATTTCTATAAAATCATCTTTTTTATCATTTAATAAAAAATATTCCCGTAAAAACCTAAATGTCATTTCCATTTTGTTTTTAAATAAAATCCATACATCTACTTTTCTTTTTTCAAATTTTGCAACATTCCTTCTTTGCCATATTACATTCTTTGCAATTGTTATACATAAATTAAAAACAGTCATATTACAACCTTTAACCTCATAACCAAATAAAAACATTTTCTCCCATTCCTTTTGAGTCATGTTCTCATTATATGTATCTTTCAACATAGATTTAATAATACGTTTGATCTTGTCCATAAACACACTCAATTCTTCACAGTGAAAAAACAAATGTAAAAACCCTTCTTCTTCATTTTTACAGACTTTACACATTGCATCTCTTTCAATCCCGATTTTACATAATCTCATTTCAGTTAAAATACAATTATGTCTTAATAAGTAATTAAAATCTTCTAATTTTGGATCCATATATTTCATTCCCACATTTTGCCATATTTCACTTTCATTTAAATCATCATATCTTTCTTTCCAATAATTGTTTGCAACGGGTTTTACAAAAGCCATTTCTCTAAAACACAAATAAAAATCTTTTACTTTACAGTCAATAAAAATCTTATTCTCTCCATTTTTCTTTTTAAAATACAAATCAGGCATGTCTCCATTTTCTCCCTCTTCGTTTTGTTCAATTCTTTCAACCCATTCATGTGGTATTGCTCTCTTTATATCCTCGAACTGTTTTACAAGTGTTCCTTTATCTACATTTATTTCATTTTCAGATAACATGTCTTCAATTGCCTGTAATGGAAGATAGCCATTTATCACCTCATAGAGCAGATCCTTTACTTGCCTAATTTCAGCTTGCCACCCTTTTTTATAATATATTACCTTTCCATCTTTCGTGATATTCATGTTTAAAAACAAAGGTTGTTCTAACAGTTGGTTTCTTCCTTTAGGTACAATGAGCATATTATCTAATAGTTTTCCCCAAGCTTCTAAAACCTCTTCATAAAATGTTGGTATACCTGTCCTCATTTCCTTTTTTGTTTTCATACATAATAGACTACATCCCTTATTTACTCGACCACATTTCTTTAAAAAATATTCCATGACATTTTTCCACACTGCTTTACTCTTAACATCTATAAAACCTTTTACCAATTTTACCCTTAATGTTTTCATCCTTAAAAGTGGGTCTAAAAGCCCAAGTCCCCCAACTTCTTTCCCTCCAATCAACGTGTCGTATGATATTTTTGCTCTTCCTTTTCCCCATAAAAAATCTAAAACACATTTTTTAATTATTTTATAGTATCCACAAGGCAATGGGGTTACACTCAGCACATACCACATTTTTGAGAGCATTAAAGAATTAATCAATAAAACCTTTCCCTTCAATGTCAGGTTTCTCAATTTCCAAAATCTCAATCTAATTTCTATCCCTTTTAAAACTCCCTCCCAATTAAAATGATCCGCTTTATTAAAATCCAAACCAACCCAAATGCCTAAAATCTTGATATGCTCATACTCTTCCTTAAAATGTATGTGCTGAGGTAAAACATCTGCCCTTCCAATCCTCATACACACACTCTTTTCAACATTAATCTTAGCTCCAGTCCCTTTACAATATCTCTTTAAAATCCCCATTGCCTTTGTTACACTTTGAATGTCTTCAACCAACAAGGTCGTGTCATCTGCATACTGGTAAATTGGTTCATGTTCAGTTCTTTCTTCTATTTGTATTCCTTTTATTTCATTGACTTCTTTTATTGCTAGTCCTAATGGTTCAGCTACTAATGTATACAGTAGTGCAGATAGTGGACATCCTTGTCTTATGGACCTTGTTGGTTGAAAACATTCTGATAAAAAAACATTGCATTTAATACATGTTAAAATATTATAATAAAACATTTTGATCCATTTCCTAAAATTCTCCCCAAATCCAAATTTTTTAATCACTTCAAACAAATAGTCATGTTCCACTCTATCAAATGCTTTCTCTAAATCCAATCTAATTAAATATCCACTCATGTTTTTCTCCTTCATATACAATAACGTATCTCTTATACTTTGAACTGTGTCTATTATGTCCTTCCCCTCTACTCCATATGCCTGTGTGGTGCTTATAATTTTAGGTAATATTTTCCTTAGTCTGTTTGCTAAAACTTTTGCTAAAATTTTAAAATCTGTATTTAACATTGTTAAGGGCCTATAATTCTTTAAATCTAAAGGACTTCCTCTTTTTTTGTATATCATTTTAATCATTCCTATCTTCATTCTTTCACTTAATTCTTCTTCTTTAAAAACCTCATCATATACTTCTTTTAAAACAGGTACTATAATTTCTCTAAAATTCTTATAAAACTCATTGGTTAAACCATCTATTCCTGGACTTCTCTCCATACTTAACTGTCCTATAGCTGCATCAATCTCTCCTTCTGTTATACCTGCATCACAAAAAACTTTATCTTCATCTGAAACTTTTAGCTTTATTTGATTTAAAAGAAACTGTTGATCATCTTTTGTAGTTCCTTGTCCCTTAAACATATCTTCATAGAAATTTTTAACAGCTATTAAAATGTCTTCAGTTCCTTGTTTTAATTCTCCATTTTTATCCATGACCTCTTTCATTAAGTCTGCTTTCTGTCTACTCTTTTCTAAGTTAAAGAAGAATTTTGTACTCCGATCCCCTTCAACAGTATACTTTGCTTTGCTTCTAATTATGGCCCCTCTGCATTTTTCATTTTCCATCTCTTTTAGTTGTTCTTGTAAATATATTATTTTCCCAATATTTTCATTTTGATCTATTTGAAGTCTTTTTATTTCATCTTCTAATTCCTTTTTTATTTTAATTTCTTTATTATTTTGAACTCTTTTTAAATTTTTACAATATTTTATTGAACATGTTTTTATGTCTAGTTTCATATTGTCCCACCATATTCTTTTATCTTCTCTATACATTCTATCCAATTTACTGTTTACAATTAATTGTTTAATTTTTTCTTTGTATGTCTCATGTTTTAAAATTGTTGCATTTAAAATCCATACACCTAATCCTCTTTCAACTCTTACAAAATCTAATTTCACACAAATAATCGAATGGTCACTAAAACCAACTTTTCTGTAAAATACACTTTTGATATAATCATCCATTTCTACATTGAACCATTTTAACACTTTCATTTTTCCAATTTGTTTCTTGCAAAACAATCACGTCAGCTTCTTTACATAACACCAACATTTTTTCAAATTTCTCCACATTCAATAAACCTCTTGCATTCCATGACAAAATATTTAAAAACATAATAAAAGATATTAAAATATTAAAACAACCCATTATGTATTTTAGTCTCCCTCTGCATACCCATTTTTAGCACTCAACCAACAGCCCCTTCCATAAAAAGAAACACAAATTAAAATCATGTTAAAAATAAATTAAATGGTTAAAAAACATTTCTCATTATCTTCTTCCAGCCCTCTTAACACTTCATACAATTTTTACGTTTTTAGCCCGTATCTTTGTCAACGTCTTTTTTCTTGCATTGTCCACATTTGGTTTTATCTTTAATGTTCTTCTTCTAAATTGTCCTCTTTCCACTTTGTTCTTCTCTACATAATCTGTCCTTTCTTTTCCATCACTTTCCATTCCTTCGGCTTGATCAGTCTTATTTTGTTCATCGTTTTCCACCATACTTAAAAAGTTATTAAAACTGTCAGTTATTTCCATTTGTGTCCACTGTTTTTGTTCTGATGTCTGTTTTTCATTCACATTTTCTCCTTCCTCTTCCAATATGTTGTTTGTTTCCTTATCCATTACCATTGTCTTTGATTCTTCACCTTCTTTGTTGTTTCTTTCATGCACCTGTCCGTCTTCTTGATCTGCTCCCCCTCCTTCCTCTCCTTCCATCCAACATTCACACTTGTTTAAAAATTGTTTACCTTCTGGGCATTTGACAGTATTGCAATTTTTGGCAAAGTGTCCCTTCTCTTCACATTTGTAGCACTTAAAATCTGGGCAATCCTTTAGCAAGTGTTCAGGGCTCATGCACAGCCTACAGGTCTTCACTTGATGGCTGTGCATTACCCTGAAGTACTGCGGCCCTTCCGCTGTTTCCAGCTTTGTGCTATATGGCAATAATGCCACCTCCTTAGGGAACCTCACTTTTAGGAACCTTGTTCCATCCTCAATGTCAGTGCCTGTGTAAACTCTTCTTTTTATTTTTGATATGGAATTAACTCCCCATCCTTCTAATTTTTTTAAAATTTCATTATCATCAAGATAGACTGGCAGGTGCATGAAAGAAACAACATAATCCCTGTTTTGCAGCTTTTTGATTTCACAGTTCACTCCCTTAATCATCAGGCCATCGATCAATTCCTCACGTTTCCTCCTTTTCCATAGTTAGTTCAAACTCTTTTCCTTGCCTTGGTCTCAAAGCTAGAATTTTCCCGTGACCACACTTGTCTGTCACGGCTTTAATGATGTCCACAGCTCTTACCTCATTTACTTCTTTCCAGTTCACTATCACTGTTGCTTCTTTTAAATATTTTCTTCCACCAAGTTGGTTTTTCCTTTGTCCAGCTCGTTGTTGATCATCCAGTCCATTGTCTTTAACCATTCTTGTCCCTCCGTCCAGTCCAGTTTCATTTGCCATGCGAGTCTCTGCAGCCAGTCCAGTTTCTTTTGCCAAAAATCCGTCCATTTTATGCCCAGGAAAAGTGCAAAAAAAAAAACAAAACAAATAAAACCACCATCCCGGCAGCAAGATGCTGCTGTCAGGTGGTTTAAAAAAAACAAACAAAAAAAACAAACAAAACTATATTTCAGTCCACAAAAAAAAAAACACAAAACAATAAAAATCTAAAATGGAGGAGAGCCTTTCTCTCCCAACTGCAGCCTTTCACTTCCTGTTTTGCTCACTAGTGTCCACTAGTGTACGCAGGGTGGTATGGCCGTAAGCGACAGCTGCGGTCAAGATCTGGTTATTTAAAAGAGGCACAGCACCAGGACCCGACAGCAGCTTAGCTCGCATTGACACAACTCCGACAGAAACAATTGTTCCCCTATGGGTTTATTTGTCCCACCCCTCCCAAACAAAATGAGTACGATAAACAACACTAGCACCAGAACTGTGACCCGGGTTAGTGAAAAACTAAAATTTTGAAGTCACTGAAACAAGGTCATGAAACACATAGAGAACACTTGTTCACAAGACTTTTGAGAACTGAATCTTGTAGCCTAGTGTTTTTGCTTCAAAATGATGTGAGAATTATCTTGTTTACTTGCTCACAGAAAACAATATATTGAATTCAAATTTCTAAGTCACTTTCTGAGTGAAAATGGTCTATGCGAGTAGGCGTGAACTATCATTACTAATGCAGTGACTCACACCTGAGAGACAAATACCTGCATATTGAGCTGCATAATGAGCCATCAGACAGGTATGTGACTAAGAGAGAAGAGTTTCAAGAAAGAATCTGAGGGAAAAATAAGTATATTTTTTTTTGTTTGCAGTTTATTTTAAATATATTTAACTATCACACAAAATCACTCGAGGTACACGTGTGAGAGTCAGTACACTGTATAAAACTCTGTAAACTATATAAACTTACATATAGGAAGTAAAAATGGATTGGGGATGGTGGGTCTTTCTTGCTATCTGCAACAACTCTCACTTGGGGGATGGCTGGTCTGGCTTTGGGGGTCTCTGAAACGACGAAGTCCGTTTGGGGGATGGTGGGTCTTTCTAGCGAGCGCCTGAAACGACAAAGGTCCGGTAGGAAGATGGTTGGTCTGACCGGTGGGCAGGAGCAATGAGTTGACGACCCTCACCGGTGCACTGGCTTAGACCCATGCCCAAGCCCGCCAGGCTATGCCCGACGGGAGACCACCTTTCCCGGCATACTTGCCGGGACGTCCCGCGCCTGGAGGCACATATCCGACGCCAATTGTCTCTGACCTGCCATCAGGGAATTGAGGAAGGTGAAAAACAGTTGACTTTGCGGTTTAACGATCCAGGGCGTCTTTGGCCAGGCGGGCTGCCCAAGAAAGAAGGCCCGATTCCCGCCAGAGCTGGTGGCCGCTTTGGCCCTGGAAGGGGGTCTCCATCCAGGGTGTGTTCAGACATTGAACGCTGCCCAGGAAAGAGGGTCGATTCCGGCCACAGCTGGCGTCCGCTTTGGCCCTGGAAGGGGGGTCTCCATCCAGGGTGTTCAGACATTAAACGCTGCCCAGGAAAGAGGGTCGATTCCGGCCACAGCTGGTGGCTGCTTTGGCCCTGGAAGGGGGTCTCCATCCAGGGTGTTCAGACATTTAACGCTGCCCAGGAAAGAGGGTCGATTCCTGCCCCAACTGGTGGCTGCTTTGGCCCTGGAAGGGGGTCTCCATCCAGGGTGTTCAGACATTAATTGTTGCCCAGGAAAGAGTGTCGATTCTGGCCACAGCTGGTTGCTGCTTTGGCCCTGGAAAGGGGGTCTCCATCCAGGGTGTTCAGACATTAATTGTTGCCCAGGACAGAGAGTCGATTCCCGCTAGAACTGGTGGCTGCTTTGGCCCTGGAAGGGGGTCTCCATCCAGGGTGTTCAGACATTAATTGTTGCCCAGGAAAGAGTGTCGATTCTGGCCACAGCTGGTTGCTGCTTTGGCCCTGGAAAGGGGGTCTCCATCCAGGGTGTTCAGACATTAATTGTTGCCCAGGACAGAGAGTCGATTCCCGCTAGAACTGGTGGCTGCTTTGGCCCTGGAAGGGTGGGGGCTTTCAACCAGAGCAATCATCCATCAAACCCCGCCCGCTAGCCCGCACGCTCTCACGCCCTCCCGCATAAGGAACCCTTATATTAGTTGGTGGTAGAACTACGTGCTGTTGGTGCACCCCAGCCATCTAGGAAAAAAGCATGGCGTCAGGCGCTGGAACTGGGAGAGGCTGGTGCCCCCAAGCCATCTTTGAACTTGAATTCTTCCAGGGGGAAGAGGGTGGTGCACTAGAGCCAGGTGAGTCACCAACGGTACGTTTGGCTGGTGCGTGCGGTTGGCTAAGTTAATGTTCCTGGGCTTAAGTGTGGGGTGCCCGGGGACTGCTGGAGATCAGGTGTCAATCCAGGGCTGCTACGGAGCCGGAGCTTGCCCCAGAAGGAGTGAGGGTCTCTGGGGAGAGGGGGTCTGGCTAAGGGGGGTGGGGGTCATGGATGGCAAAGGGCACCAGGGCCCTCTGAGCCTTGAGTTCGGCCCGGGAAAGGGTGATCCCTCCTGGGCAGAGGGGGTTCTGGCTTAGGGGGAGTGGGGGTCGTGGATGGCAAAGGGCACCAGGGCCCTCTGAGCCTTGAGTTCGGCCCGGGAAAGGGTGATCCCTCCTGGGCAGAGGGGGGTCTGGCTTAGGGGGGGTGGGGGTCGTGGATGGCAAAGGGCACCAGGGCCCTCTGAGCCTCTGACTGGGGGTCTCTGAAACGCCCAAGTTGGTTTGGGGGATGGCGGGTGTTTCTAGCGAGCACCTGGAACGGGGGATGGCGGGTGTTTCTAGCGAGCACCTGAAACGACCAAGTTCCGGTAGGAAAATGGCTGGTCTGACCGGTGGGCAGAAGCAACGAGTTAACGACCCTCACCGGTGGACTGGCTTAGACCCAGTCCCAAGCCCCGCAGGCCATGCCCGACGGGAGACCACCTTTCCCGGCATACCTTCCGGGACATCCCGCGCCCGACACCAATTGTCTCTGACCTGCCATCAAGGTTTCGGTAAAGGCGTAATTATATGGACTTAGTCTCTGGCGATTTTATACTCAGACCACTCTACTGGCCGATAGGAGCTCGTGTCGCCCCTAGGGTAGGTCCCCACCCGGCCCCCACCCTTGGCCCTTAAGGTGTCCAAGGTTGGGTCAGCCTCTATGGGTGCGGATGAATCCTTCCCTGCGTTGGGCGCGATTTCAGGGGGGCCAGGGTGGGGTGTCCCTCCGCACACAACCCCGCCCCCTTCCCGCCTCTATCTGTGGGAGAAAGAACTCAGAGGACCAGTCTGGTTTTGACCTAGAGCATGCCCGCCGCTAAGCCCGTCTGCCCGCCCGCCCGATCCCCTGGGTTTTATCACCCCTCACTGATTCTCGGCCCGTGCGCCCCCTGCCCCCTCGCCTGGGGCTGGGGATGTTTGGTGGGCTCGGTATGTCTTCTGGCGTGGTGGGAAACAAGCCCCAGGGGCAGTGTGGGGTTACGGTCTGTCGCAGGCTTCCCCCCAACCTCTGTGTGTGCTCTTTCTCCCACAGTGTTGCTCTTGGACGGTCATGTCCGAATGCGCGCTCTGCCTCAATGTCTCCAGCCGGCTCTCGCCGCACCTGTCGGCGGTTCACAAGGTGGCCAACTCAGAGGAAAAGAGGCTCTTGCTCTCGCTGGCCGCGTGGACACGCGGAAGTTGCCGTGCCCGGCTGTCGGAGGACGCCGGCCCGGCTAGACAGACACCTGAAGCAGCACGCGGAGCTCTCTGCCTCGGCCCGGAAGGAGGCCATGGGGAGGGCAAAGCGCCGCAAAGTAGCTCAGGAATTGCGGTGGTTGCAGTCCACCTGCCCGGCGGTTCCAGTGGCGAATTCACACGCTGTTATCGGGAGTTGCGGAGGGTGGGGAGGAGGAGGACGACGACGAGGAGAGGGTCGCCTCCTGCACTGTCATCCCCCGACCCGGCCCCCAGGCGAGGGGCGGCCGCAGGCCCTACGCCCCCCGGCCCTCTGGAAGCCTACGGCCCGCAAAGGTATCCGTTCCCAGACCACATTCCCGCCCTCAGTTGAGTATGGTTTTGGCAGTGTTCGGTTGGGCTGGTGGTGGGGGTGTATGGTCACGACTGACTTTTAATTTTGGTTCCCGTTCTACAGACTTGCTCCTAGAAGAGTTTGAGGGTTTTCAACTGGGCAGCGAGCCCACCGCTCGTCTGAGAAACAACCTTGCGTCCAAGCTAACGAGGATCAAGGCCTTTCTTGGCTTCATGGTGGATGGGTGTGCCCATTCAGAGCACTTCCTTTTCCTCCACCAGCCAGCGCGCATCCGAGCTTGGGCTGCTCTGCTAGGCCGGACGCGCATGGCCGAGCCCACCAGACAGCACTATCTTAAGAATGTGGCCCAATTCCTCGATTACATCTCGGAAACCCCGCCGGCTTCATGCCGCCTTCTCCAGCACGGCCCTCGTGCTAATTCGCAGAGAGATCAAAGCGCTCATCCGCGGCATACGATGCCGGGTTGTGGTCCACGAGGTTCGGACGAAGCAGGCGAAAGAGGGTAAGCTGGTCTCCAAGGCTAGCCTGGTACGCTGTCACCGGACTGCTGGGAAGAAAGATCCCTGCCCTTCTAGGTAAGTGTTCTGTCCGCCGGTCAGAGTTTCCACACCACCCCGCTTCCTTTTTACTCTGGGGCTCCAACGGCTCTTGGTTAAGTGGGCGAAGCCAGTGTGCCCGCCTCCCCCAGATAGAGTACAATTTTCTAAAACATAATATACAATAATATACAATTTTCTAAAACAATAAAAAATCAAATGGTCTTCGCCATGCAGTGTCTTTATTATTACTGTATCTGTGTGTTAAAAATGGCTTCAATCGGGACGAATGATCCCTGTCAAGTGTGTTGAAAGTGTCGCATAGGACACCCTGGTTCAGGTACAGCCATGGTTAAATGGCAATCGGGACAACTGAGCCCTGTATCGTGTGTTAAAAGTGTCTCGTGGGACACGCAGGTCCAGGTTCCGCCTTGCTTAATAACCCATAGGGAGAAATTATCCATTTTGCAGCACAAGAAGGTGCTAGGCTGGACGTGGCCGTCCAGGTCTGCGCCTGGTTTGAACGGCCATATGGCCCGTGGTCCAACTCTGGGTATTAGCAAGCGTCTCCAAGGACAGCTCTGTCCTTTGATCTGCATAAAGAAGCCAGCCGAGGGCTGCCCCCGAGTGAGGCTTGATTGCTGTGAACAAATCTACTGATAAAGTTAATTATAAATATACTTTACATATAACCTAAGGCATCCGCTTAAATTTACACATGAAACATTGTGTACAGAAGACACATTCAGGGCAAAGTCAACAATGTAAATATGAAGAGTGTAAGATAATAAAGGGTGTAAGGTTTGTAAAAGCCCAGTGTGAGCATCACATGGTCTTAGCTGTACAGGTAGGAATCTCAGAGCATGTGGAGCCATGTCAGCATCAGTCTCTCTTTACCGCTGTTGTTTTCACATCTGGAAAAAAATAAGCAAGCTGATTACATAAACCACATTATTAACATTTTTGTGATGTTTACTGATACTAGTACTAATTTACCCAATAAACTCAGTTACCACATAGGAATTATAAACTGAACAACACCTGTATTGTCTATCTAACTGTCAGTTTATCAGTATATTTTTCACAATAGCTTAGCATATGCATACTTGATGGGAGAACATAATGCAAATAACAAAGAGACTATATTTTAACACTTTCAACCACAAATAAGTTTACCATACATATACTATATACACGTTATAGGATGCACTTTGTACAGCAATTAAACTATAAGTGGCCTGTAAGGACATATTTCATATAAATCATGAAGGTAAGAATAAAAGACTTACTCGACAGGAATTCTATCCTCTGCTGGGTCTAGACGTTCTTCAAAATGTATGCGTTCGTCATCAGAGTCGCGCTCTTCCTCTGAGGGAAAAGTAAATTCTTCGTCGCTGTTCAGTACCGTGCTTCTTCACTTGTGTCGCAGCCCAGCAGGCCATCATTTAAACGAAAGTAACTATAATAAAGCTTGTCGTTTTATGCCATGTCTCAGGAAGCGTGTACATTACCTGGCTCACCTCAGTTCATTTCCATATGAACTGCGCGCTCACTGAGGGCGGGATCAGGTTCGCTGTAATGAGGCGATACAGGAGAATCCGTACCAGTCCTTACTTTAATACAGATTACATGAAAAGAGATTATTTGTTTTCGACTTGAATTGGTTAATGCAAAACTAGACATATTAAGCTTTCTATAGATATATCTCTCATGCCTCTTTGTTGAGTATTTGCTGAGTTTCAGTTTATTTTATTGCCGTGTTTTTTTTCTGACACAGTCTGCCTATTGCGTGCGTGTCATGCAGACGATTGTAATAACAAAGCCTCATGGGCCTGGTAGCATTAACTCTAATGAGCTCAGACTGAGAAACTAGACATAGCGATGGTTTCATACTGATTACTTTATCAAACAATGCTTGTTTTCAACATGCACTCACTGCATTTAAAGTAGACACTTCAAGCGTTCTATAGATGTGTCTCATGTCTGTGTGTTTTGTTTTAGCGGAGTTTCAGTAGATTTTACTGACGCGTTTCTAAAAACAGTTCGCAGAGACAGAAAAGAGTAAATGCCTACAGTTTATTATCCTTATTTTGCAAAAGCACACACGTTTGTTGTCATTGTGAGTGTACACAATAAAAACTAGACACTTAACAGATTCGATTGATGTATTGACCTTATCTGTACGATCAAAACTGAAAGTGTAATTTAGTTCTTTTCAGCATTATGAGTTGATGACACTTCAAAACGCGTATACGTGGTCTTCAACCCCTGGGGGTTAATAAATGGTTTTTAACTGTTATAGCAGACGAATTCTTCTGTATGAGTCTGAAATGTATGATGTCTGGTACTAAACAAAAGCTAGTGATATTTGCAATGCATTGGTGTAAATGAAAAACTAGTTTCAGAAACAGTATTTGTCTTGGCCCGCCCTCCATGGCAACTGCTCATTGGAACACAGTGCCATTAAGATAGATCAAACCAGATCACTTAAAAACCTATTGCAACAGTAAAACTTTGCTTTTTGCATTAGGTCGCTCATGCTCGCTGCTGCTCTCTGCCCCTTCTCGCCTTACTCTCGAACACTGCACCGCCACGCAATTGGGTTGCAATGAACTATCCATACAACCTCTTAAAGTTTAGGAACCGCCAAAACCACAAAAAACTTCTGCAAACTGACTCTCAGCAGAGTCTGTCACCCCGGTAACCCAGGACAACTTCCACTCACAAGCGAGTGAATCCCAAGGATGTCACTGAAGCTGAGTCACCAACCAATCAGAAACGTTGTGTTTTGTCGAGGCCAGTCGGCGAAGGAAACTCAAACAAATGTTGTCTCTTGCTGATATGGTGCAAATTGCTCTTAAGCAGTTAAAGAGAAGCCAAATCTCTGCTTTTGTGGTTTCTCAGGTGTGATTCTAAGATCTAGTAATAAGAGCTAAAATTAATTTGGGACGGTTGTCAACTCATTTTGCACAAACACCAGGATTGAGAACCACTGCTCTGAGGTACTCAAAATAACAAACTATCATACTCAAAATGAATTGCCTTCCTAAAGTTACTTCTCTACTTTAGTATATCCCTGTAAATATTTCTTTACAATATTTAAAACAGTTTGATAATTTAGTCATTTAATTTATCTGGAACAATAAGCACACTAGGTTGCATAGGAGTACATCGCAACAGCCAGTTGATAAAAAAAGGGTTGGGGCTTCCTGAGCATTTATTTCATCATTACGCCTTCAGTCTGAGACATCTCGTGCACTGGTCCATCCCTCCTAAGAGCGCTCCATCTTGGTTTATAGTTGAACAAGCCATCCTACTTCCCCTTCCACCACTACAATGTCTATCCATCCATCCATTTATTCATTTTATTTTGTAAATATTATATTTTTGAGATCAGCCTCAAAAATAACACAATTTTTACTGACAGAATTTTAGGTGCAGCCTAGGACTGTCTCTGCCATTTGCAGATAACGTTGTCCTTTTAGCTTCATAGGACATGGACCTTCAGCATGCAGTGGGACGGTTTGCTGCTGAGTGTGACATGGCAGGGAAAGAAACAGCACCTCTAAGTCAGAAACCATGGTGCTTGACTGGAAAAAGGTGGCCATCTCCAGTTTGGAGGAGAGTCCTTACCCCGAATTGAGTTCAAGTATCTGCTTTTTGTTTTATTTTTCATGAAGAATGGAATGTGAGATTAAAAGATGGATCAGTGCAGCGGCAGCAGTAATGCAGTTGATGTGATTGTCTGTTGTGGTGAAGGAGCTGAGACGAAAGGCTATGTTCTCAATTTACCGCTCAATCTAGGTTCCTACTTACACCTATGGTCATGACTGAAAGGACAAGATCTCGGATATAACCGGACACATTTTACAAAGGGTTATGACCCGCTTGTTTGAGTCGCACCACAAAAGATAGATGAGCCAACAAAATAGCCTGAATGCAAATTATTTATTATTAAATGTAACTCATAGAACAATCAATCAAAGCAACCAACAAATGTCTAGGGATAATAATGAAGAAAGAACTTAGGATATAATCACAACAACACTTTAACTACATGATATAAGTAATGCAAAACAAAACCATAAGGTTAAAGAGTCAATGAGATGGCAGGTCTTGACATGAGGACTCCCGAGTAGCCACAGTGTCCTGGGGTAGCTAGCACAACAACTTTTATATACCCATTGATGAGTAAAGCAGGCATCTAATCAGGATTTACCACATACTCCAATCTGGAGTCTTGGGATCATCACAGTGTATAAATATTGTAAAACTTAATACCTGTCGCTCTGCCTAAATCATAAAATATTCATCAAGTTTGTATTCTACTCAAAAAAGTAAATGTAGTAAACTAGAAATAGTCTTGAACCTAAAAGTAAACAAACGTTACTAATAAAAGATGCAACACAGGACAATTGAATATGCTTTCTAAACTTGAGGTCCTGGAGCTCCACCTTCTTTGATGTGCGGCGTCTTCCCAGTGATTTGTTTCTCATTCAGGGAGTCAGACAGAGAACATCATCCACAATAACACTAGCTACATGAATACACTGGAGAGTGGAGTACAGATGTATCCGCACCTCTACAATCACTTGCAAAGAGATTTTAAGCCACTGAGGTGCTGTTTGCCAGACGTTTATGAAACTATTCTTCTCTCAGCCGCCATCATTGTGTTTACGGTGAATGCGAGAACCGCAACACATTTACAACCCCACCTACTGCAGTGTAGGAATGTTGTAAAACAGTATACCGTCACTCAACCTTTTCAGACATTATTCAGACATGAAACATCCTGTGCACATGAGAAAATGTTTTGCTGCATTCATGTCATGTGTGCAACTTTTTGTCCATGTGTTTCTTAAGCTGCGCCGAATGAGCAAAACTCTGTAGACGCTGATCAGATCTGTACGGTTTCTCTCCAGTGTGAATCCTCTTTTGTGTTTTCAGATGTGTTAACTGATTAAACCTCTTGTCACAGGGTGAACACTTTTACTGTCTCGCCAGTGTGAATCGTCTGGTGCGGTTTCAATTTTGGAGCTGTAATAAAAGTCTTCTCACACTCAAAGCACATATACTCTTTCACACCAGTGTGGGTCTTCATGTGTTCATTAAGGTTTGCTGATCGGTTGAAACTCTTCCCACACTGAGTGAATGAGAATGGTTTCTCTCCAGTGTGGGTCTTCATGTGTTTATTAAGGTCTGATAAGTTGCTGAAACTCATCCCACACCGAAGATGCGACTACTAGAATTTGAGCATGCAAAATTCTGTTGTACGGCGCTGTGAAAAGGGGCGGGATTAAACAAGATGATTGGACATTGAAAAAGTGAGCGATTGGTCCATATTTTAAATTTCTGTCCAGAGAGGTCATGTTTTGATCTACGATTGGTCTCACATAGTCAAGTGATGCGATTTCGCAGGTCAGAGTTCACCAAGCTTGAACTTTGCAACGCAGTGGACAGCGAAACTGGGAGTGGACAGCGAATGGGGAGAAAAGTCCAGTGTGACCTTGGCTTAAGTGCAAGTGAATGGCTTCTCTTCAGTGTGGCTGATGATTGGATGATGATTGGCTGAAACTCTTCCTACACTGAGTGCAAGTGAAGGTTTTACGTGCATTCGACTTCATGCAGCGCTGGGCAGATCGATCGAAATCTGTCTTAAAGCGGTGCATGCTGGTTAGAAATTTTGTCCGGATTGATGCTGCGCCGACGCCACGTGACAGTCACATGTGGCATCTGAAGAGCATCTGCACGAGCTCTGATGACGACACCGATATTACACGATTGGCCGAGCTCACCGCATGACAACAACCACGTGTGTTTCGGGTTTGTTATTGGACAACTTCCGTCTCACAAATTTCAAAACAAACAATTAACTTTTCATGTCATCTCTATCTTGTACACATCATGCTTATTAAAAGACTACAAATATTTTACTTCAGTAATCATCTTTTGTAAAATAATCTGGTTATAAAGGCTAGATTGTTTGCACAGGTTTTATGTCGACAGACTATTTACTGCATTCAGCTCCATAAACCATTTAAATTATATATTTTAGTGAATAACCTAAATATTAACTCAAATAGGTCTTACAGACTTGAAATAAAACAATTATCATCATATCCTGCTACCCTAAAGGTTTCTTAACAAATTAAGTTAAAGAACTATTTTATTAAATAATTATAAAAGAATTTTTAGGATTAGAAAATATATATATTTTTATTTCCTGTCTAGCCTTTTATTCAGTTTTAAAAGTGACATTGATGTATCTGCTCTTTCTGGGAAACTTCTCCTTAGTAGCTCACTTATTTTAGGGATGTCCCTTTGTTCAATCTTTTTTGATTAAAATGTTTTTTTTAAAAAAGGTTTTCATTATCCAAAATAATCTTAATCATTGTATAAATTAATCAAAACACCTTGTTTTGGGGTTTACACTAAACCCCTTTTTAGCATATTAAACAAGAACTATTAGCCTAAAGAGTGATGTTTAAACTCCTAGAATTTGTGCTTATTGCTTTGTATTTAATAGGCCTGTTCGTTTTGTTTATATTACCCTCTCGTTTCCCCTTATTTCTCTCATGCGTTTGTAATGTATTTAATTCATAAATAACTTACTGTTTAAAAATGAACTATAGTTTGTAGAAACTGTATTGTGTTTTATTTGTAAATCTTCTGTTGTTATAAATAAAATAAATAAAAAAATGATGATGACGCCATGTGATCGGTCATCATGACTTTGAACACCGAAGTATCCGGCTTGACGGCTCCGTTTTCAACTCTGCCCCCGCCTGCGCTCGGCTAATCTCGTTGATCACCGGCTGCAGCTGTGCTTCATGTCGAACGCACCTTTTCTCTCCAGTATGGATCCTCATGTGTTTATTAAGGTGTGATGAGCAGCTGAAACTCTTCCCACACTGAGTGCATGTGAATGGTTTCTCTCCAGTGTGGATCCTCATGTGTTGATTAAGGTATGATGAGCGGGTGAAGCTCTTCCCACACTGAGTGCATGTGAATGGTTTCTCTCCAGTGTGGATCCTCATGTGTAGATTAAGGTGTGATGAGCTGCTGAAACTCTTCCCACACTGAGTGCATGTGAATGATTTCTCTCCACTGTGGATCCTCGTGTGTTGATTAAGGTATGATGAGCTGCTGAAACTCTTTCTACACTGAGTGCATGTGAATGGTTTCTCTCCAGTGTGGATCCTCATGTGTTGATTAAGGTTTGCTGATTTGTTGAAACTCTTCCCACACTGAGTGCATGTGAATGGTTTCTCTCCAGTGTGGATCATCATGTGTTCATTAAGGTGTGATGATTGGCTGAAACTCTTCCCACACTGAGTGCATGAGAATGGTTTCTCTCCAGTGTGGTTCATCATGTGTAGATTAAGGTTTGATGAGTGGCTGAAACTCTTCCCACACTGAGTGCATGTGAATGGTTTCTCTCCAGTGTGGATCCTCATGTGTAGATTAAGGTTTGCTGATTTGTTGAAACTCTTCCCACACTGAGTGCATGTGAATGGTTTCTCTCCAGTGTGGATCCTCATGTGGTGATTAAAGTTTGATGATTGGCTGAAACTCTTCCCACACTGAGTGCATGCGAATGGTTTCTCTCCAGTGTGGTTCATCATGTGTAGATTAAGGGATGATGATTGGGTGAAACTCTTCCCACACTGAGTGCATGTGAATGGTTTCTCTCCAGTGTGGATCCTCACGTGTAGATTAAGGTTTGATGATTGGTTGAAACTCTTCCCACACTGAGTGCATGTGAATGGTTTCTCTCCAGTGTGGATCCTCATGTGAATCTTAAGATGGCATTTTCTTCCAAAACTCTTTCCACACTGAGTGCAGGTGAAACGATTCTTGTCTCTCCTTTTCAAAATACCATCAGTCTGTAAATTAGTTTTTTCCTCAATTTTGACATGATGTTCCTCCTCTTTACTCCCCTCATTCTCTTCAATTAGGTCTGAAATAAAAAATGAATAAAACATTAGTTTTCATTAAGTCTTAAAATCTCTCATCAAAAGCTGAAAAGTGAAGACACTGGAAACATTGGCTACACACACTGTAATTTTGATGCACATTAAATGTAAAATAAATCAGATCATATTTTGTTTGGTCCATTAATGTGTACACATTTAAGCAGATTCAATTCAATTCATCTTTATTTATCTAGTGCTTTTACAATGTAAATTGTGTCTGTGGTGGAAATTCATTTTATTTATCTTATATTTGTTTATATACTCATTTATATACATTATAAAGGTCTGTTCTTTTATTCTTCCATGAATGTACTGTTTACATTAGACCAAGTGTGACCACTTTAACATCTGTTTATCACAAGACAAGATCTGGATAAGTACATGGTGATTTAGCAAACTACATGTTCGGATGGGAGGTAATACTGAAATATAGATGGTCAAAGTTTGAGCGCTGATGTAACTGTGATTCATCCTGTATGTCACTGATGACCTTGTGGGTATTACAAACTAGAAAGAGAACGCACTCTATTTCTGTGTCTCACTCTCTGTTGTTGATGTATGATCGTGTGACCTTCTTTGCAAAGGATAAAACTTTAAAAGACACTTTGGGTAAGAATTTGTCGTCTTCACCACTGAGAGAGCCTCCTTAAAGAAAATTGCCACTACAGTGTCAAAGCCGCTTAACATAGAAGTTATAGTAAATTGAAACGGTGTCAGTCCAGTTTTCAGAGTTACTTACATAATTGATTATAAAAGTCATTTTGGTTACATTGATAAGACACAGATTTGAAAACTGTAAATGGCCTATTTTTATTTGTATATAATTATAATGTAGGGGATCAACCTACGTTATAAGATCGATCAGGGATTGATTAGCTCATGTCAATGAATCGGATCCTGAAGATTCGAATCATTTATTTGACTCAATTGAGTCAGATTGAATCAGATTAAAAGATTCACACTTTATCTATCATTTGTCCCGCAACTATAATATATAGTATTTTACCAATCTTGTTTATATTATTTCCGTGGCCAACAATAATAAAATAACACAGAATCTGGTTAACTTTTAGCAAGGTAACAATCTACAGCTCAAGGCAATGACTTAGAAGCACATAAACAAGCACACAGTTCTTACAAAAGGAGAACAAAGATTTATTGAGCTACACTACGATACGTGAAACTAACTACGTAATAAGCAAACAACAAACAAACGCACACACACATTCACACACACACAGGCAGTTCAGAGGATGCAAAATGAGTTGACAACAGTCCCAAATTAATTCTAGTACTTCTTACTAGACCTTAGAATCACCTGAGAAACCACAAAAGCAGAGATTTGACTTATCTTTAACTGCTTAAGATCATATTGAAGGGACTCATCAAACCAGTTCGAATCAGGCTTGGGGTCTTGGGGTAGCCACATGGCCTAATTCATTTAACTCAGCTCCAGGGCTTATACTATCATATAACAGTGAACAACTGTTATTCGACAGTCTCCCCCAATACCCTGGTTGTGGATGGACAATGATGCTTTCAGCGGTTTCGTAAATAATCAACCAGCGAGACAATTGAGCTTTCAGGAAACTGCTTGCATGAGACTTTTAAACGACCGATCATGTGTTCACCCTCGAGACATTCTAATTGCAGCTAGATGGACAGAATTCAGAGACAAAGGGATACCTAGCAAGTAATGCAAATGAACGAGAGACAACTCTTTTAAATGTTGGAACCAAGGCAAAGTTTGATATTCTGAATAATAGCCATAGGTTTACTTATGTGCTGTGTTTGTTCCAACCAACCAGGTTAGCAATGTGTTGTTACCCTTATAACAGGTTAAAATGATCTGTATGTGTCTGAAATGCTTCCTGTTTGGTGTTGAACCAAACCCTTTTTTATTTGCAATACATTGGTGTAAATGAAAGCTTAGTAATATAAACTGTTTTCGTCTTGTAACATTTGATGTCAGATAGTTACAATTTTACAAGAGATTTTACTACGTGCAATCTCTTGGAGTCTGTTAATAATTGACCGTGGCTACGCTGGTACGGGGCGTGGCCCCGCCCTTCATGGCAGTCGGTCATTGGACGACAGCGTCATGAGGGATAGACTAGAGCAAGTCACTTAAAAGCCCCTGCAGCCCTAAAATCTTTGCCTTTTGCATCAAGCTGGCTTGCGCCCGCTGTTGCTACTGCCCCCTTTCGCCTGCCACACGATTGGGCCACCACAAACTCTTCATGCAAACTTCGTAAGTCTCGGGATCCCCCGAAACCGAACGAACTTCCGGGAACTGGCTCTCAGCAGAGTCGGCTATCCCGGTAACCCAGGACAACGAGTCTCCGCTCACGAGCGGGAATCCCAGCAACGTCACAGAGAAGCCCCCCATCTCCAGCGCCACGTGGTCCTCAGGCGAGGCCAGCCCGGCGAGGCAAATCCAGTCAAGAAGACTTCAACAAACTCGCGCAAGTAACACAACAACTGTTGTCTCTTTCTGACCTGGTGCATATGATCTTAAGCAATTAAAGATAAGTCAAATCTCTGCTTTTGTGGTTTCTCAGGTGATTCTAAGATCTAGTACGAAATACTAGATGATTTGGGACGTTTGTCAACTCATTTTGCATCCTCTGAACTGCCTGTGTGTATGTGTGTATCTGTGTGCGTTTGTTCGTTGTTTTGTTTATTACGTAGTTAGCCTCATATACCGTAGTGTAGCTCAATAAATCTTTGTTCTCCTTTTGTAAGAACTGTGTTCTTGTTTATGTGCTTCTAAGCCATTGCCTCAAGCTATAAATCGTGTTACCTTGCTAAAAGTTAACCCTATTCTGTGTTATGTTATTATCGTTGGCCACGGAAATAATATAGACAAGATTAGTAAAATGTGATGTCTCTATTTGCGGGACACATTTCAGATAAAGTGTGAATCTTTTAATCTGATTCAATCCGACTCAATTGAGTCGAATCAATGATTCGAATCTTCAAGATCCGAGTCATTGATATGAGCTAAATAAATCCCTAATCGATCTTATAACGTAGATTGATTTCTTACAATATGCACCAGATCAGCAAGAGACAACATTTCTTTGTGTTACTTGCGAATTTGTTGAGGTCTTGACTTGTGTGTCCTCGCCGGGCTGGCCTGAGGAAACACCCACGCTCCTGATCGGGTGGCTTCTGTGACGTCTTTGGGATTCACTCGCTCATGTTCGTCCCGAAACTTAAGAGGTTTGCATGGAGAGTTCGTGGTGGCCCAATCACGTGGCGGTGCAGTGTCCGGGCAGGCGAGAGGGCGCGGTGAGCAACAGCGGCGCAATCCAGCTACTGCTAAAAGCAATGCTTCATGACTGCAGCGAGTTTTTAAGGGACCCATATTGATCCATCCCCAAGGCACTGTCTTCCAATGAGCAGTTGCCATTAAGGGCGGGGCCACGCCCCGTACCAGTGTAGTAAGGGTCAATCATTAACAGACTGCAAGAGATTTCACATGGTAAAATCTCTTGTAAGATTGTAACCATCACCGTCATTGTGTGACAGTTCATATGCATGCTTGAGTTCATCTTTAATGCTGTTGGACTCTTCTTTGATGTAGTCAAGCTGCTGTGTGAGTCGTCTGATCTCCTGTCTTGCTTCAAGCAGGTGAGCTTCAAGGGCTTTGTTTCTGCTGTTCTTGTCTTTAGAGTCAGCATTTACCTCTTCTAATAGCTGTTCGACGTACTCAAGCTTGTTAGCGACATCAGCATGGTCGGCTTTGGCTTGTTCCATTTCTTGGGTGGTGGTGGCTAGAGTCTCTTGAAGTTTATTGATCTCCTCTTTGGCAGCTTGACCATCTGGCTGTTCCGGTTGTTCCTGAGCCTCCAGTTCTAGCTGGTTGATGCAGGTTTGCACGCATGTCAGCTTGTGCTTGAGCTGGGCAGAATGCCGGTCACTCAGCTTGAGGGTGGCGATGAGAATGCGACTCAAAGTACCTGTGATCTTGGCTAGGTCTTTGTGATTGTAGCTTTTGCTTGGGTCTTGCTTCATGAGGCTGTTTAGGTTCTTGTCCAGCTGGTCCTGTGTTAGGTGCTGTAGCGTTTCGGTGGCCTTAGGGAGGAGGCTGTCCGTTGCAACACTTAGCCATGTTTCTAGGTCTTTCCAGTGGCCAACAGGGTCTTTGGGGAGAGCCATGCTTTGCGGTGGTGAGGGGGAAGACCTAAAACTGACACTGACACAGACCTAGGGGAGAGAGAGAGAGAGAAAAAAAAAAAAACAAGAAAAAAAAACAAGTGGCAAACAAAAGTGTCAGGGTGTAATGTCAAGCGTGAGCTACTGTTGAGTGTGGAATAAACAGGTGGGTGTTGTTCTCTGTGACTGTGATCCTCTGGGGGGTGTGCGTCTAACTTGTAGTCTCTGTGGGGACAGTCAGTAACACACACAGTTAGGACAGCTAGAGAACAGAGGAAGAGAAGAAGACTGATAAGGAGTAGAATGACAATTGGCTGCGTCCAGGTTCCTAGAAAGAACGTTTCCTTTAGCTTTGTCAAGCATGAGGTGAAAGGATGCTTCTAGGCTGGAAGTTGGAAATGGGGAGCTCTAAACACCAGGACTGTGATTCTTATTTAATTTCCTCCGAGGTGAAAGAAAGTGCAATAACAATGACAGTATTGGTTTCTTACTCGTTAGGATTGACACTGAAAGATTTTATTAAGCTTATTGATGTAAAATCTGTTTTTCTTATTATCTAATTTTCTTGTTCCCTCTGCTGTTTTTCTGAAAGGTTGATTTTGGACTGTGAACATTCCATATCTCTTTTTGATACATCAACTGCCTCCGAAGGACAATAGATAAGCACACACACATATACACACACACACACACACACACACACACACACACACACACACACACACACACACACACACATTTTGCCACATGTAAGCGGTCTTTGTCTCATTGTTTTGTCCCTTTTATGGTAATACCTTCTTGTGTTAGGGCTCAGCCATAGGCGTGTCCTCAATGTGTATATAATGTTGGTTTTTCCTCCCTTGTGTTAGAATATAATCATACAGAACCATTCAGCTGATTTTCTTCTCATCTTTTCCGAGCTCGGACGATTCTGATGCAGACACTCACTGGTGACACAATAACAGAGAAAAGGGGAAAGGGAATTTTCTCACAGTCTTGGGGGCTCGTCCGGGATATATCTGGTCAGGTAAGAGAATTTCTATTCACATTACCTGATTAGATATATCCTGTTTTATCTGTAGAATTTTGTAGACTAGGAGGTTATCCTGCATAGTTGTGCCTAACTCTCAATTAACTTTGGGTTTACACATTATGTGGAAGATCACATCGGCATATGTGATGTTGGGTTATCCTGCATAGTTGTGCCTAACTCTCAATTAACTTTGGGGTTACACATTGTGTGGAAGATCACACCGGCGTGTGTGATGAAGCGCTTCAGAAAATAGATTAGCTCATAATAACAAATTGTCATCAGTGAGTTTTCTCATCATGGGTCAAACTTATCCAAAGCCTGAGCCCAGTGATACCCCCGTGGACTGGATGAACAAATGTGGGTGGGGATTTTACACTGAACCATATATCTCAAATTTAGCGGGATGGACTGAGGGTCAATCCCAGTGGAGAGATTACCCACGAGAAGGGACATTCGATCCCAGTTATTTAAAGTCTTCCTACAACATGACTTATGGTGATATGGGAGACCCTGAATGGGATATAAAATATATGAAGGAGGCCTATGACACATGGTATAAGATGAGTTTGATTTGGAACGATAAAATAATATTTATGTTCCTAAAGCCGTGTTAAAGACGGTCCCAAAACCCCCTAAGGGCCGTGAAAGGGGCGCGGGTAGTAACTGTTACAGTTTTCCGCCCCCCTATGCTGCCCCTTCGGCCCCTACTGCCCCTGCTGAACTGGGCCCCAGCAAGGCACCAGCTAAAAAACAGACATGCGGTTCCCCGGCACCAGTGAGCACTGTTGCTCCACCTTCTAACATTTATCCCTTAACAAAACAGTGGCAACAGAAACGTAATGAATGCAATAATGATAATTATGACAGACCTGAAGATGCAGGTCCGGGTGAAGGGTCTACAATAGACCCCCCAAAGAATGTAGCTGCAGTTAGGGTGGCCAAAGCCAGAGGCATTGACATTGTGCCTCCCTCACCCAGCGCACTGAAAGATCTTATCTCTTTGCTACCTGGTGTTGACAACCCCATGGCTTTTGTCGACATGTTAATTAGGAGTTCGCGTCATTGCCAGTTAATTGGGGCAGATTACAGATTTGTATTACAAGCCAAAATGGGTAAGGATTATGATGATGCTGAAATTTCCGAGAAAATTCCTGCGTTGTGTCATGAGAATGATAAAGTCACACATGAAAAAGAAACATTGCTGCTGAACAAGATGTTAACATTTATACTGACAGTAGATACACCTTTGGCGTTGCCCATGATTTTGGACAAATTTGGGCTACCCGTGGGTGTATAGCTGCAGACGGCAAGCCCATATCTCATAGCTCATTGGTCATGGATCTCATCCAGGCCTGCCGTTTGCCTAGATCACTAGCCATCATTAAAACAAAAGGCCATTCTACATTTGACACCCCTGAAGCTAAGGGAAATAATATGGCTGACACAGCAGCCATTGCTGCTGCTAAATCTGGAAGGATTGACATTGTGGCCATTCAAGCTACAGCTTCAGTGGCAGACAAAACTTATTGGGAAGAACTTGATGCTCGTCCTGATTTCTCAGGAATTTTGATAGATGCCAATGACCGTTTATGCATTCCTTCTGCTTGTGCACCTTTTCTCGTCCGCGAGTTTCACGGTGTTACACATCACGGCCGAAGAGGGGTACTAGACACAATGATGTCTTTTCTGTGTATACTTAACTTATCACATCATGTTAACAGTACATTAGACAGATGTTTAATTTGTGCTCAAAACCATGTGACCAAACCACAGGCTAAACACCAACAGCTGACAATGCCAGAGGGCCCATTCCTGCAGTGACAGGTAGATTTCACTCATCTTCCTAAGAGGGGACCACATAAATATCTTTTGGTGTTTGTAGATAGGTTTTCAAAATGGGTAGAAGCGTTCCCCTGTGCGAAGGAATATGCAAAAACTGTAATCTTGTATCTAACAAAATACATTATTCCTAGATATGGTATACCATGTGGCATTGACTCTGACAAAGGCACTGCCTTCACAGCAAAGGTGATTCAAGGCCTTGCTAAAGAATTAGGCATTACATGGTACATGCACATACCATATCACCCACAGTCATCAGGTGTAGTAGAAAGAACTAACAGAACAATTAAAGACAAATTGAGAAAAGCTATGCAGGACATGGGACGGTCTGACTGGCCTGCATTACTCCCAGTGGTACTGGCGGACATGAGAATGTCCCCCCATAAGGGACTCCAGGGGCTGTCACCCTATGAGATAGTAATGGGTAGACCCTTTCTAGGCCCCTGGAGGAAGGGAGGGTATGCACTGGGTGATGGCTCATGTGATGTTCATATTAGTGAGTACACGCAACAACTGATTGGGGTTTTGAGCCAATATTGGGCTAAATTACATTCCTGCGCAGCACCAATGCCAGAGGATAAAACTCACCTCTTTAAGGTTGGGGACAAAGTATTGATTAGGCAATTTGTTAAGATGGGTCAGGGTCTTTCTGATACCAGATATAGTGCACCCACTGAAGTTGTTGCGGTTACTCGAACTGCTGTCTTAACTTCCTCTTTTCCACAGTGGATTCACGAAACCAGACTGAAGGAAGCTCCACCTGTTGTTTAATGTTTGCATATCTATGTATATTCAGTCATAATCTGTCTTGAGATTTCCTTTTCTTTACAGAGGGGCGCCCCCACCCAAATCCAGTGCTGGCCAGCCAACTTCTGAGATAACACCTGAAGTACAAACTGTATGGTTGCTATCGGATCGGAGGAGCTGAACACGCAGTACCGTTATCAAATAGAAACTGTCAGTTTGCATCATGACCTGGAAAAGTGTGTCTGCTGTAGTAACTGGACTGATCACCTTATGCCTGGTGGCGTGGCTCTCGCTACCGGTCTTACACCACCAGCACAAGAGATGAAGTGAATATGAATAATTTTGATTGGGAGGAAGAACCAGGGGACGACCCCATTGGGGTAAACTTGTGGTATAAATATGTGAAGGTTTTGGTAAAATCGTACAACGTGTCGAGTTGTTATGTTTGTTCAGTAATGCCTCACTCAGCCAAACAGAACACCCTATATGGTAAGCCAATGAATAAAACTCAGGCCAAGTGTTATGCAAGCTTTGCTGGATGTGGCTATCAGAACCCCCAAATTCAAATAGACGATTATGATATTGATAGGATAGGTTTTAAAAAAAAATGGCACCTGTGATTCAATGTTTTGGGTAAAATTTAATCATACCTCACAAAGAAGACCAATTGGACACAAGGTTTTCTTTAACCACACCTTGAAACATCCAATGTGCTACAATCAGACCAATGGCACCATCTATATGGGCAGCACTCTGAACTGTAAACAGGTTGTGGTTGGTGGTGAGGGGGCACCCGTGGACGTCTCTGAACGCTCCAATGGCACCTATGTCGTCCAGGGCGGATGGTGGTTATGTGGACGAACAGCCTACATGTCACTACCTGCTAATTGGACTGGTCAATGTGCCCCCATACATGTTACTGACCACACGTTCATTATGACCGCTGTATCACGCACTGGATCAAGGAGACAACGAAGTGTGCCCACTTTTGCACCCCATGACCCAATATGGGGTCAGGACGTTCCTGAAGAGTTCAAATTATGGTCCACGAGCAACAAGGTCACATTGACTTTGTTTCCTAATATAGGTGTGGGAAAAGGTTATGCTGAGACTTGAAACCTTGGATTACAGGTTGGGTTTATTGATTAATGCGTCAAAGGTGATAGATAAGGCCCAAAATAAAGAGATCTCTAACATTTTATGGTAATGCAAAACAGGATGGCACTTGACTTTTGACTGCCTCTACTGGAGGTGTGTGTGTATTGCTAAACACAACATGTTGCACTTACATATCAGATGATGTTAACAGTGATGCTATGCCCAATGCCTTAGGCACCCTGACTAAGTTAAAGGATGTAATGACAGCTGATTATCGCCCTGATCATAACGGTGGATGGAATATTTTCCACAATCTTTTTGGCTGGGTGACGCCCTTTATATCAATGATGATCCCTGTTATTATTGTTATGTTGCTGATTTGCCTTTGTGGCCCATGCCTTGTACAATGTATAATGAATCGTGTTTATGCCACCATTGAGAGTATGACTGGTCGTGGATATGAGCGTATTCCTATGCGTTAGGCTTTTTAGAGCCTAAAAGAGGGGATTGAAGGATTTTATTATGCTTATTGATGTAAAATCTGTTTTTTTTTATGATCTAATTTTCTTGTTCTCTCTGCTGTTTTTCTGAAAGGTTGATTTTGGACTGTGAACATTCCATTCCTCTTTTTGATACATCAACCGCCTCCGAAGGACACTAGATAAGCACACACACACACACACACACACACATTTTGCCAGATGTAAGCGGTCTTTGTCTCATTGTTTTGTCCCTTTTATGGTAATACCTTCTTGTGTTAGGGCTCAGCCATCAGCGTGTCCTCAATGTGTATATAATGTTGGTTTTTCCTCCCTTGTGTTAGAATATAATCATACTGAACCATTCAGCTGATTTTCTTCTCATCTTTTCCGAGCTCGGACGATTCTGATGCAGACACTCACTGGTGACACAATAACAGAGAAAAGGGACCCGAGAAAGGGAATTTTCTTACAGACACCATACAGCAAGTAGACCACTTTTGGATGCGAATCTAAAATCAAGTTTGAAAACGCCTGTCTTCTGGTTGACCCGTTTCGTCCTTGATTGGGTAGCACCCTATGGCGAGAAAGGGTAGAGAGAGAGAGAGTCAGATCAGTTAAACGTAAAATGTTTAAGCCTTACAAACATCTGTTAAATGTTTCGAACGTTCTCTGCTTTCATGATTCACACAGGTACAATCCCAAAATGGCAGCGGTAGTCAACTCAGGAAAAGAAAGTTAAAAGAAAGAGTAGAAAATGGAGCGAGTTTTCAAATGACAAAGTTGACAGAGTGGTGGCGCTGTTGAGTCAATACATTAAAAGGGTTGGTTTATTGTGTTATCAAGATAACTAATTAGCCTAAGTGGAGAGGAAAATCCTATTTTTCCTTCTGGGTTTTGGCTAATTGGAGGCTACTGCGCTGGTATGTTTTGATGACTTGAGTTCAGTTATAGCCACTCATAGACTACACTGTCCAATTGCATCAACCAACCACCAGGGGGAGCACTGTCCTGTGAGGTAATTTAATACCTGAAGGATAATAAAAAATTAAAAGTAAAAAAAAAAAACTTGATTGCCAGTTAATTTAAAACCAATTCAAATTAGTAATGACATCAAGTGATTCAGAAATCTGAATTTATCCATAAACTTGATTAGGAGCTGCTATAATTAAATTAATCAATAATGGTTATAGAAAAGGGAAACCAAACACCAATTATCTATTAATGAAATTAAAATTTCCAAATAGTAATAAATGTTGGTTGAGACTAACATTCAGTGATGTTGTCATTAAAGTCATAAACACAATTATGATTTAACTAATCAGCCAGCATTCCTGCAAATCATAGTTATGAGAATAAATCAATTTCTAAATCAGTGATGATAGGGAATGCGTAATATTCCTGATGTCATTAAATTTGATCAAAAGTGTTTATTTAAAATTAATCAATAACTATTATTGAAATAGGGCAACCAAACATCAATAAACTATTAAATGAAATTAAAATTCCAGAATAGTGATTGTGTTGGTAAAGTCCCAAAGACAATAAATGTGATTAAATTAATCATAAAACACTGTGCTTATAAATCAACTTCAAATATCAACAGTCATAGAAAATGGTTGTTCCTATAATGTTGAAAAGTTTCAGAAGAGAAAAGCAATTAATCAGTAATTAAGCATTAAGCATTAATTTGATGATTGAGCAATCAAAAGCATCAAGTTATAGTATTGTAGAACAAACTATAATTCATTGCTAATAAACCAACAACTCATAAGCATTTGTATTGATCAAACAGGCCAAGTTAAGCAGGAAACACATTTGACAAATGCGATTAAACCAACGATGAGATCGCGTACAATGAGGGTTTATCAAATCTGCATTAGTCAAAGCATTTTCCAAGAAAGGGGGAAACTGAGAAATAAGGCAAATAGCCTATAAAGCAGGAGAATCGAGATTAGAATTCTCACTAACGTGATTCAGTTTGTCACTTCAGCTAAACACTGCATTCAAGACCACAAGAGCACTAAACACACTAGCCTTTAATGCGCACATGAAAGTTACTTCGAAAAAGTCTCCCAGGACTTCCGGGATGGCTGTTGCTATGACAATGGGCACAGAGCGAGCCAAATGCATTTATGAACACACATTAACACACATCATGTCACATGTGAAATGGCTGCACATTTCAAAAGAATGGAGCACTATTGAGATCACGGCAGATCAGCGCTCTGTGTCAAGACTTTTCACAGTCAAAGACACGCGTGGATTAAACCACACACACTTAACTTGATTTCACGAGTTCGCACTTACAGAAGTTTAAGAAGCATATTTGGCATGCTGTCCAGGGAGAGGGCTCTGAGCTCGGGGAAGACCCCTCCCCCAACTCACGTTATTCCCCGTATCGGGGAACAGAGAGGAGTTGGGGTTCGAGCGAAGAATCTAGCCCGGCCTCAGAACGCTCCTCAAAAAACGCTATTTGATTATAGGACAGCAGCCAGACAAATATGCGATCCCCCCAAAAATTGCTAATCTTTAAAAAATTTTGGAGGGATGCTGTTGAGTTAGCTGTAAGGCATTACGAAGTGTGTGTTGGCCGTGGTGCATGATAAGGTGTGCGTCTCCTGTGGGAGCGGTCACTGCACTAGCAGTGGTGCATAATAATGAGGTGTGCGTCTCCCGTAGGAGCGGTCACTGCGCTAGCAGTGGTGCATAATAATGAGGTGTGCGTCTCCCGTAGGAGCTGTCACTGCGCTTGCAGTGGTGCAAAATAATGATGTGTGCGTCTCCTGTAGGAGCGGTCACTGCGCTAGCAGTGGTGCAAAATAATAAGGTGAGCGTCTCGCGTAGGAGCTGTCACTGCGCTAGCTGTGGTGCATAATATTGAGGTGAGCGTCTCCCGTAGGAGCTGTCACTGCGCTAGCAGTGGTGCATAATAATGAGGTGTGCGTTTCCCGTAGGAGCAGTCACTGCGCTAGCAGTGGTGCATAATAATGAGGTGTGCGTCTCCCATAGGAGCAGTCACTGCGCTAGCAGTGGTGCATAATAATGAGGTGAGCGTCTCCCGTAGGAGCTGTCACTGCGCTAGCAGTGGTGCATAATAATGAGGTGTGCGTCTCCCGTAGGAGCGGTCACTGCGCTAGCTGTGGTGCATAATATTGAGGTGAGCGTCTCCCGTAGGAGCTGTCACTGCGCTAGCAGTGGTGCATAATAATGAGGTGTGCGTTTCCCGTAGGAGCAGTCACTGCGCTAGCAGTGGTGCATAATAATGAGGTGTGCGTCTCCCATAGGAGCAGTCACTGCGCTAGCAGTGGTGCATAATAATGAGGTGAGCGTCTCCCATAGGAGCTGTCACTGCGCTAGCAGTGGTGCATAATAATGAGGTGTGCGTCTCCCGTAGGAGCGGTCACTGCGCTAGCAGTGGTGCATAATAATGAGGTGTGCGTCTCCCGTAGGAGCGGTCACTGCGCTAGCAGTGGTGCATAATACTGAAGTGTGCGTCTCCCGTAGGAGCTGTCACTGCGCTTGCAGTGGTGCATAATAATGAAGTGTGCGTCTCCCGTAGGAGCAGTCACTGCGCTAGCAGTGGTGCATAATAATGATGTGTGCGTCTCCCATAGGAGCTGTCACTGCGCTTGCAGTGGTGCATAATAATGAGGTGTGCGTCTCCCGTAGGAGCTGTCACTGCGCTTGCAGTGGTGCATAATAATGAGGTGTGCGTCTCCCGTAGGAGCGGTCACTGCGCTTGCAGTGGTGCATAATAATGAGGTGTGCGTCTCCCGTAGGAGCGGTCACTGCGCTAGCAGTGGTGCATAATAATGAGGTGTGCGTCTCCCATAGGAGCAGTCACTGCGCTAGCAGTGGTGCTTAATAATGAGGTGTGCGTCTCCCGTAGGAGCGGTCACTGCGCTTGCAGTGGTGCATAATAATGAGGTCTGCGTCTCCCATAGGAGCGGTCACTGCGCTAGCAGTGGTGCATAATAATGAGGTGTGCGTCTCTCGTAGGAGCGGTCACTGCGCTAGCAGTGGTGCATGATAATGAGGTGTGCGTCTCCCGTAGGAGCGGTCACTGCGCTAGCAGTGGTGCATAATAGTAATGTGTGCGTCTCCCATAGGAGCAGTCACTGCGCTAGCAGTGGTGCATAATAATGAGGTGTGCGTCTCCCGTAGGAGCGGTCATTGCGCTAGCAGTGGTGCATAATAATGAGGTGTGCGTCTCTCGTAGGAGCGGTCACTGCGCTAGCAGTGGTGCATAATAATGAGGTGTGCGTCTCCCGTAGGAGCAGTCACTGCTCTAGCAGTGGTGCATAATAATAGGGTGTGCGTCTCCCGTAGGAGCGGTCACTGCTCTAGCAGTGGTGCATAATAATGAGGTGTGTGTCTCCCGTAGGAGCGGTCACTGCGCTAGCAGTGGTGCATAATAATAGGGTGTGCGTCTCCCGTAGGAGCGGTCACTGCGCTAGCAGTGGTGCATAATAATAGGGTGTGCGTCTCCCATAGGAGCGGTCACTGCTCTAGCAGTGGTGCATAATAATGAGGTGTGCGTCTCCCATAGGAGCTGTCACTGCACTTGCAGTGGTGCATAATAATAAAGTGTGCGTCTCCTGTAGGAGCAGTCACTCCGCTTGCAATGGTGTATAATAATGTGTGCGTCTCCCATAGGAGCAGGTACTGGGCTAGCAGTGGTGCATCATAACAGGGTGTGCATCTCCCGTAGGAGCCGTCACTGCACTTGCAGTGGTGCATGACAATAAGGTGTGCGTCTCCCGTAGGAGCAGTCACTGCGCTAACATTGGTGCATAATAATAAGGTGTGTATCTACAGTGGGAGCAATAGGGAGGGATTGAGGAACGAGGATTAGATAACGCTTAGGAGTTGGAATAGTAAAAGGGGGACTGATGCAATAGTATCTGGATGGAGCCTTTATGATGCAAGCTGAGATTGCATCACTCAATGATGCAATGTCAGACACGATGCACTCAGTGGAATGAGTGACGTCGCTGTGATTGGTAGGGTTAGGGGTGGGGTAAGGTGAGCGCATAAAAAAGCTTTGGATACAGCTCAGATTGCACTGCACCAGGTCTGGATCCAGACCCCTCTCGACTGAGGGTGCATTTCCACTAACGTGTGTTCCACTGACATTCCGATTAATTTCTATTGAAAACTTCAATGATAGACTTAAAGTAAATGAAAGTAGTACAAAGGTAGCAGTGAGGAGTAGCCAAAGGCTTTGAAAGGTGTCCCTTGATTTATATCAAGTGAAATTTCAAGTCCACAGCCAATCGCTATAAAAAGAATTGATGGAGTAAGCTAGACCTGTGATTCTGAATGATTCTGAACTGTATACGTTAATAGCGTCTTTGAGTTTATCCGTATTTATCCACCAAGACAATAAATCTGCTGTGGGATATAAACTATACACGGTGTTGTAATCGGCAATCGATTACTCTTGACTGGCTTACTGATGCTCGAGTGACGTCACTGCCACTGCTACGCAAGCCGCGCAGCGTGTGTTTGTAGCTCTGTCGCATAGATTCGCAATTTGCATTTTTATTATCGAATACCTACACATTCGCTTAATACTACTTAGGGGGAACAAACCCTTAATACATTTTATACAACATTTAACACTTTATACAAATAAATCTACTTTAAAACGTTCTGTTTCTCGAGCATCCGCCTGTTGTTTGTAGCTTTAGCCAGCTAGCACCGCTAGTCAGCTAAAGCTACCGACTGCTTTCATCCCCTAACTTTCACACTTACTGGCTTTGCTCGTAACCCTGTACGATGTCGCTTGTGTCTCTGTCCTTGTGTGCAGGAGAGACATCGATGGAGGCGCTGGACATGGAGCTGGAACGGCTGGAAGAACGCATCCGTCTTCTGCAGATGAAGCGAACTGAACTCAGGGCACAGAGAGCCTTGCTCGATGTGCCCCGCGCTCCAGTTCGCTCATCTGAGGTAAGCGCACAATACAGCCGTGACACTCCGTCTACCTCAACCCCGCGTGTTCCTCTGTCCAGGCCCAGCGCGCCTAGGACGCGGTTCGCCCAGGGGTCGTTCACGCTGGCACCCGGCTACCACGGCCCCTGGATGCAGCCACGTAAGGTGCTAAGGAGACCCCAGGGCAAGGATTCTCCTCCTCCCGAGTTCGAGCTCTCCACGGAGAACCAATTCGCCCCTCTCCGCGAGACGGGTCACGATGTGGCTATCATCGGTGACTCCATCGTACGCCACGTCCGTCCTGCTTCCACTTCAGGTAATAAAATACGCACATTTTGCTTTCCTGGTGCTCGCGTTAAGAATATTTCTACACAGATTCCGAGTATCCTGAGCACTGGCGAGAGCCTCGGTGCCGTTGTCCTCCATGTGGGGACGAACGACACCGGGCTCCGCCAGTCGGAGATCCTGAAAAGGGACTTCAGGAGCCTCATCGAGACGGTTCGACGCACCTCGCCCGCCACGCAGATCATCGTTTCTGGACTGCTTCCTACCTACCGCCGAGGAAATGAAAGGTTCAGTAGACTTTTTGCTCTGAATGAATGCTATTAACATGGTGTAATGAACAGAAACTGCTCTTTGCCAATAACTGGAATCTTTTCTGGGAGCGCCCTAGGCTCTTCCGTCCGGACGGCCTGCACCCGAGTCGAGCTGGAGCTGAGCTGCTGTCGGACAACATCTCCAAGATGCTTCGTTCTGTCTGACTAGTAAGTAAAAATTCACAAAATGCACATTTTATCCATATAGACTCTTGTTCGACCCACTTAAATTACAGTAACACATGTCTAGCTTACCCCATAGAGACTGTGTCTGTTCCTCGTGCTATTAGATCAACAATTAAACATACTGTGTGCTCTAGAAAAAATCTATTAAGAATAAAAGCTGAAAATCCAATAAAAATGATAATACAAAATTCGTTAAGCTTGGTCTCCTAAACATAAGGTCACTAGCAACTAAAACACTTATCATTAATGAAATAATAACAGATAACAATCTAAATGCACTCTGTCTAACTGAAACCTGGCTGAAACAAAATGACTATATTAGCTTAAATGAAGCAACTCCTCCAGGATTCACATATAAGCATGAGGCTCGTCATACTGGCCGTGGTGGTGGAGTTGCATCAATCTTTAGTGATATTCTTAATGTTAATCAGAGAAAGGGATTTATGTTTAACTCCTTTGAGTTATTAGCTCTTAATGTTATGCTACCGGATATTAAGCAAAAATCTATCTAAATTTTCTATCTCTCGCTATAATCACCATATATAGACCCCCAGGACCCTATGTCAATTTTCTAAAAGAGTTTTCTGATTTTATTTCTGATTTGCTAGTTAAAACTGATAAAATACTAATTGTAGGAGACTTCAACATCCACGTAGATGACTCCAATGATACACTAGGGCTCGCCTTTATGGATCTACTACACTCACTTGGGATAAAACAAAATGCTGTCGGTCCAACCCATCGCTTAAAGCATACATTAGATCTAATATTGTCTTATGGAATTGAGGTCTTTGATGTAGACATTATACCACAAAGTGATGATATTACAGACCACTACCTCTTACTATATAAGCTGCGTTTACCTGAAATTAGCAGATCTGCACCAATGTACCGCCCTGGTAGGACTATCGTTCCGTCCACCAAGGATGAATTCATAAATAACTTACCAGATCTTTCTTTATTTCAAAATACACCCGCAAACGCAAATGACCTTGATGTAGTAACCAGCAATATGGATGCCATATTTACTAGCACACTAAATACTGTGGCACCCATCAAATTAAAAAAGGCTAGAGAGAATAAAACTACACCATGGTACCAAGAGAAGTTCTCCCGTGAGAATACTCTCAGCCGCTCTTCTCGAGCCCAGCGCTGAGTTTCACTAGCTCTGGAGTTAGTGAGTTAAATGGCAAAAAGACAGTTAGCTACTCTGTGCTTAATTTGACCAGGGAGAAATGCACAGTTAGTCTTTAAAGCTGGGACACGCACAACTGTGAAGGCCTTTATAAGAGAAAGAATAAGGAAATTGCTTATGGTTTCTCAATCCGTGCGCTTTAAAGCGGCTTTTTGTCTCGTGGACAAACTATTAACTGCAGTTCGCTTTCTCAGAAGCACTCGAGATGTGCGTTCGTGCATTTAGAGACGCTGGATACCACAATGAATCATACAGTAACACAACACCTTTGTTTCTCTATTTCATGAAAAGTCAGTTCATGCTGTGCCAAGACATCCTCCACCATAATGTAAAAAATCAACCTACGTTATAAGATCGATCAGGGATTTTATTAGCTCATATCAATGACTCGGATCTTGAAGATTTGAATCATTGATTCGACTCAATTGAGTCGGATTAAATCAGATCAAAAGATTCACACTTTATCTGAAATTTGTCCAGCAAATAGAGACATCGCATTTTACCAACCTAGTTTATTATTTTCGTGGCCAACGATAATAACATACCACAGGATCGAGTTAACTTTTAGCAATGGAAACATAACTACAGCTTGAGGCAATGACTTAAAAGCACATAAAACAAGAACACACTTCTTACAAAGGAGAACAAAGGTTTAAGCTACACTACGATACATGAGGCTAACTACGTAATATGCAAACAACAAACAAACGCGCACACACACATTCACACACACACACACACACACACACACACACACACAGGCAGTTCAGAGGATGCAAAATGAGTTAACAACCGTCCCAAATTAATTCTAGTCTTTCGTACTAGATCTTAGAATCACCTGAGAAACCACAAAAGCAGAGATTTGACTTATCTTTAATTGCTTAAGATCATATGCACCAAATCAGCAAGAGACAATTTGCTCGTGTTACTTGCGAGTTTGTTGAAGTCTTCTCGACTGAAGTTTGCCTCGCCGGGCTGGCCTGAGGAACACGTGGCGCTCCTGATAGGGTGGCTTCGGGTGACGTAGTTGGGATTGTCACTCGTGAGCGGAGGCTGTTCTGAGTTGCCGGGGTAACGGACGCTGCTGAGTTCGTGGTGAGTTTGCGGTCCGAAACTTAAGAGGTTTGCATGGCGGTGACCCAATCACGTGCGGCGCGGTGTCCGGGCAGGCGAGAGGGGGCAGAGAGCAGAAGCAGGCGCGAGCCAGCTTGATGCAAAAAGCAAAGTTTTAGGGCTGCGGGGAAGTTTTAAGGGACCTGATCTGATCCGTCCCTCTAACACTGTCACCCAATGAGCAGTAGCCATGAAGGGCAGGGACGCGCCCCGTACCAGTAGCCACGGTCACTTATTAACAGACTCCAAGAGATTGCATGTGGTAAAAATCTCTTGTAAGATTGTAACTATCTGACATCAAATGTTACAAGACGAATACTGTTCGTACTACTAAGTTCTCATTTACACCAATGTATTGCAAATAAAGAGGGTTTGGTTTGATACCAAACATAAAACATTTCAGACACATACAGATCATTTTAACCTGTTATAAGGGTAAAACCACACACTATTAACCTGGTTGGTTGGAATAAACATGGCACATAAGGAAACCTATGGCTATTATTTGAAAATATCAAATTTGCCTTGGTTCTAACATTTAAGAGATTGTCTTTCTTAAGTCTTTCATTACTTGCCAGAGATCTCTTTTGTCTCTGTGAAACTCTGTCAATCTGGCTGAAATTAGAATGTCTCGAGGGTGAACACATGGCCACAAAAATCACAAGATCGGTCGTTCAAAAGTCTCGTGATGGAGAGATCCTGTTGAAACCTCATTGTTAGATGGTTAATCATTTACGACATGGCTGAAAGCATCTCTGTCCAGCTACGGCCAGGGTATTGGGGGAAGAGAGTCAAATGAATTGGCGCACTGTTATGTGATGGTATAAGCCCTGGAGCGAGTTTGATGAATGAAAGACAACGTGGCTGCCCCAAGATTCCAAGCCTGATTCGGACTGGTTTGATTTCTGCAACATCCTTTGCATTGAGTTCCAACATGCGGTATTTCTGCGATCTGGTGCGAATGAGATCACATAAGTGAACCGTGAAGTTCGCGTTAACCACGCACCGACCACTGTTTTCAAGCAGACTCGGGTACGGTTTGCGGTCCCTCCGTCTGTGCACACGTAGAATAACTTTAATTATATTCTCTAAGCTTCAAGCCTGGCAAAGTTGCTTGAGTCTACGTTCTGTGTCTCGCGCCATTTGAATCACATCCAAATTAAATCTGACATAACAAACTAAACCGAAAGCCACGTACGCTGCTTTACAAAACAAATAACCTTATATTTCGAAAACACGCATTATTTTACACAACTACGAGCACACATCTAACACATTAGTAATAATTATTTTAGCATGGGGAAAATGCTGAGTTTGGAGCAGGCACGTGCAGAGGTGGGGGCTTTGGGTACTAGAGCCCCTGCCCTTTTTTTCCTGGGGATAATAATTATTTTAATTATTTTTTAAATACTAATAATAATATAATATATGTATAAGGTAATGTGTGTTCCATTTAAGGACAGCTTTCCCTGTCAAAAAATTAAAAAAACATAATTTTAAAGTATATCTTGGTTTTAGTCTAGCCGCTCCAAGCGAGCCTTGAACCGACGATTTGGAAAGAAAAACCACATTTAAAAAATCTAATGAAAATAATAGATTGAAAAGCGATAGTTCACCCAAAAATGTAAATTTACTCACTCTCAATTGGTTCCAAATCTTTGTCTCTTTATATCGTTAAACACTAACGAATAAAAGATTAAAAAAGATATTTTAAAGAAAGCTATAAACTTGAAATCATTGACTTCCAGAGTAGGAAAAACAAATACCATGAAAGTCAATGGTTACAGGTTTCCTGCTTTCTTCAAATATTATTTTGTGTGTTCAACAGACGAAAAAAGTCAAATAGGTTTGCAACAAGTAAAAGGTGAGTAAATGGTGACAGAATTTTCAGTTTTGAATAACTATCCTTTTAAGAGTGAGTATATGGTGAATTTAGGGTGAAATCTCTTTAAATATATTTTATTTATTAAAGTACAATTAGTATTATTATTATTTAATAAAAAGTGCCCTTTTTCCACTTGAGCCCCTGCCCCTTAAAAGGTCTCTGCACGTCCCTGGTTTGGAGTAACTGAAACGGCAACACAACAGCACCGGTCTGCAGAAGGGTCTAGCGCGTGTGTATCTGCTCTGTAGGTGCCGCGCGCATCTTCCTCTGGCTCTGCGCCAAGCGGACTGATTTTTAACATTTGATGACGTGTTGCACTAAAGTAAACATTAAAAGCACACTAGCATAATCGTACACTTCAGGGAACAGCCAATGCTGTCTGATCACAGGAATCTCTGAGTTATCGTATGCGTCAAAGGGTTAAAAGTGTGTTCATTTTATTCTTTTATTATTCAGCGATTCTTCTTTATGATTCCGCGTACCTGTTTTTCCCTGGTGCCGGAATACTTTAAGCCCTGTGCATGTTCTCCCCACGTTCGCGTGGGTTTCCTCTGGGTGCTCCGGTTTCTCCCACTAGTCCAAAGACATGTGGTACAGGCGAACTGGGTAAAGCTAAATTGTGTATGAGTGTGTATGGATGTTTCCCAGAGATAGGTTGCAGCTGGAAAGGCATCTGCTGCATAAAACATATGCTGGATTATTTGGCGGGTTATTCCACTGTGGCGACCTCGAATTAATAAGGGGAACTAAGCCGAAAAGAAAATGAACGAATGACTTTGCAACATCAAGCAGCATTAGGCATGGGCCAGTATAAGATTCTGACGGTATGATAACCTTGAACAAAAATATCACGGTTTCACAGTACTGTGATTACTGCTCTAAAATATATTCTTTTAAATGTCTGGGTAAAAAACAAACACTTTTTCTCTTTTAAACACAATATATTTTCTTTTAAGAAACTTTTGAAATATTTTGGAGCAGTAAACATGTCAGGCTGAATAAGTCGAATTAATCATTGACTACTGCTGCCTTCATTAATTTCAAAAACAGACTTCTTTATGATTTAAAACAGCATCTATGGATATCTTTTCTGCTGGAGATACTGTTGTCCTAAAAAACTCAAAACAAAACGTGTAAAAAAAAACTTACATATACCGTAGAGACGGTACAGCAGAAAATATTGGCAGTTTAACCCTCAGGGGTCTAAGGTGATTTTGGGGCCCCTGAGATGTTTTGACATGCCCTGACATTTGTGCTAATTTCAGCTACTTATTACATGGTATTGGCCAACATGTATTTTATTTGTATTCAGCACAAACTGTGCTACAACAATATGTGACAATTATTGATGTACAAGCTTGTGTTTTTTAGAAAAAAAATATTATGCGTGGTTAGTAGGATTTGGAGAAAATTTTTTAGCTGAAATAAGGTCCAAAAAAACACTCTAAATGTGCTTGACCAAGGCTTTTGAGTAACCAGTCTGGTAGGCTAGAATATTTACTTCACAATTATGTAAAAATTATTTTATTCTCTCAGTCAAAGGAAACATTACAAAGATTTACATTTTGTTAAGTTTGTTTGGCTCGTCTCAGGTCTATGCGTGAGTGACAATGGTCATGAATAATTCACACCTGGAGAGACAAAAGACACTCCCCCACTCATCCATCAAGAGCATAGTATAGCAAAGTCCATTTGCAAAAGCTAGCCCAAACTAAATGCTTGTTACATTTAGTTAAAATTTTGTAGCTTGTAATTTTTTTTCAATATTTTGCTTGAATTTTATTGTATTATCTTTCAATTTCTGAATATATTTGGTGACTAAAATATTATTTTAATAAATATATCTGTTTAATAAATCTGTTTTGTTTAAATGCATCAAAATACATTGCCTATATTCACTGAGAAATGGAGGGAAATATTTGAAATGGTATAAAACGTGTTTGCAAAACTGTTGTAATAAAAACTTTCTTGTGCATTAATCCAGCATTTAATAATAATTTCTGAATGATTCTGGCATAATGACAAAACACAAGAATAATCACAATAATATTTTAAGACCTTTTATATATATTTTGCCCAAATAGTTGCAACCTTAGTTAACTTTTTCCAAACTTTAACAGGCTGAACTACGGTAAAATAAATAAAAATTAAATTAATAACACGTATAAGATGCGTCACGTTCTAGCCAGCACGCTGTGGGCGTGTGGTCAGCCTACGTCATTGTTTGTATTAATGGCGGAAGTGGGAAGAGCCGGCGTGATGCGCGCTCTGCCGGGAGAATTGTATGGATTACCTAGCGAGACAACATTTGCTTTCAAAATGAGTTGGAAAGTTCACCCTCCAAGCTTTATGCAGGTATGTCTGTCATGTGTATGTCTCATGTATTCGTGGAGATTCCGCTGTGTTTTATGACCTCAGTTTACATGTCGCGTGAGTCTCATGTGGACTATTGTAATAACAATGCCTCGTGGGCGTGGTCGCATTAAAAATAATGAGGCTCTACAGAGAAGCTAGACATCGTGTTGGTTTCATACTGATTACTTTGTCAAGCAGTATTTGTTTTCAACATGCACCGCTGCACTTAAAAGTAGACACTTCAAGCTTTCTATAGATACCTATCTCATGTCTGTGTGTTTAGTTTTCGCGGAGTTTCAGTGCATTTTACTGACGCGTTTGTAAAAACAGTTCACGGAAAGAGAAAAGAGAAAATGCCTTCACTGTCTATTTTCCTTATTTTGCAAAAGCACACACTTTTGTTGTTATTGTGAGTGCACCCAAAAAAAACTAGACACCTAACAGATTCGATTGATGTATTGCTCACATCTGTACGATCAAAACTGAAAGTGTCATTTAAGTTTTTTTCTGCGGTTTCATGTGAAAACACGTCAAAACGCGTATCCGCGGGCTTCGACCCCAGGGGGTTAAAAACCTCGACTTTTTTCAAACCATAGTATACCTTGAAAACGGATATTGTACCATGCCTAAGCAGCATAACACTATTTTTAGGACTTAAAAATTCATTCGTTAAAAAAAGTCTCAAGCAAAAAGATTCCAATGGCGCCGCCTGCTGGTACATGAAGAATATGGTCAATATTCAGAGAATTTCTGATGAACTTTACACTCAAATGTTGGCATATCATCAGCATGCTGTAATCTATTTCTTAAGCAGCAAAAGTCATTTTTAGACTAGTTTGTTGGCCAGTTGTAGTCAGTGCAATGCTAAACGTTATTGTTCCACTATAATTTGTTTGTTTTGTCTCACGTCGTCCCACAACATCATCATATAGACCTTTTTCTTGGAACGCCAAACTACCCATTATGCTTTGCGTGTATGCGCAAGGAGAATGCTAAGAACTTCCGGTCGGCAGCTGATGCGTGTAAACGGTCACATTTGGACAGCTTTGAAACGATAGTTTTAATCTATTTTACCTGCTTTTATCATCTTTGAACTAATACTGTTGTCGTTCAGCGCCACCTCCTGGACTGATCGTTTAAAAAAAATGTGATCTAATATGATGGCTAAGGCATTTTCCACTCGTTGACAGACGGCATCTTCTGCCGTTTAAATTAAGCCTCGTCATCGCTAAAGTCAACAGTTTCTCTTTCTTTCAGATTTATAATCAATCCAAACAAATATAGTTCACCAAAATGTTTGACACACACACGTAGCCTACTGTACTGTCCCACTAACACACTGATTTAATAACTGTGACAAAGTGAAAATAAAGTGACGTTTTGAAATGACAGAAAAACACAAACCGTGGTAAACACTACACAATAATGAAACATACAAGGTTCGCGATTAGAATGAACAGCAAATCAACCAGCAGAGTATCAGTAACAGACTTTTATTGGTCATTTTTATAAATTGCATGACTTACACACCTGTTAAGTTTCATGCCAGTAATCTGGGTTTGCTCTATGATGCAGTGAAGTATTGCATGCGTATGTGTGCTAAAGAGCCGCTGAGCTAACAGCTGACAGGCCGGGGAAACACGCACACACTGTATTTCTGACGGCAGACACGTGAACTAGGAGAACATTTTTCTCTCGCGCTTGAACCACATCTGACAGATTATAACGGCTTTAACACACACCTTTCAAAGTTGTGTGTCACCAAAACACTCCGTAATCCACTCAAAACGCTATTGAAACCTATTTTCGGAGCGCAAATTACCCGTTGTAAACACTGTAAACGGAAGTTCTAACCATTCACCGGAAGACGCAGGTCGCTATGGCGGCCTCCATGCAGCAGCCAAGAAAAAGGTCTATAGTTTAGAATACTGTACAATGTTTTATAGCAATTAATTATTTTAGTGTCCATTTCATTCAGCATATTTAATATTGGGGGCATCCACGGTTTTTTAAAACCAGAGTTTCTGCAGGTTTCACCAAGTTAAATGTAAGACTTTTTAAGACATTTTTAAGACCATTATGACTGAAATTTTTATAGCGCCAGTGCTCAAGAATGCTTTACAAAAACAGTAGGCGAACAAGAAAAGCAATAACCTTAAGAAGGTAGAGAAAATGGGAGACTAATAATACATAAAAAGAATGACAAAAGACATGAGAACAAGTAACAAGAAACTGATTCCTGTCTTTCAATGACTGCTAATGTGCATTTAGGAGAACTAGGCAGCACACTCAGGGCTACAAGATGGATTTAATTTAGTATTCTTATTATTAAAATATATCCGAATGAGGATCAAATGACTGAGTTGGTCTTTGAGAATGAAAATCAACCTGTTTGTTCCTGCAGATCTTCCTGTTTGACTCTGAATGTTTCTTCAATCTTCACATCTTCACTCTCCTCTTTAATAAACGCCATCTTTATAACAGTGTGGAGATCAGTCGCTTCAGCAGGATTTTTTCTCTGTGTTTGGACACTTTATCCTGTTTAAAATAAACAAAACAATAAAAATGTTCAGTTTAAAATAAATAAAACAATGAACAGAAACAAAATAACTTCTCTTCAACAGTTTCTTTATATGAGAGTCATTAACAAAGAGAAATCAAGTAAAGAGTAAGTCTGAGCAAGAAACAATAGCCACAAATGAGCTGATTAAAACTAGTACTCCATTTCTTTTATATAGTGATGTACACTTAGAATGGACTGACATTATGCTATTTAATAAATTAAACCTTCATTAAAACACTTATTACACACATTTCTGTTACTTTATTCAAACAATAGCCCTCATTATGTAAAATAATACTTCGTTGTATAAAGGGTTAAAATAATATTGTCAACAGCAGGTAGCATCATTTAGCATCGGGTAAAATACCTAAAACTTTAATCAATCGGTTCTTCTTCTTCTTCTTATGAGTTTTATTAGCGGTTGACATACTAATCAATCGGTTTAAATTCATGTAAAAGTTCAAAACAAAGCTTTCTTCAGTTGAACCGCAGCGCGAGAGCGGCGCAGCCTTATGACGTCACATGTCACGCCAAAATACAAGTCTGTTACTTTATTCAAACAATAGCCCTTATTACTGTGAGTAAAATAGTACAACGTTGTACTGTGTATGTGTGAGAGAGATCAGATATGTTATGTAAAGTGGAAAACGATGGAGAAATGTATCAATAAGTCATGACTGCAACAGTAAGTGGCAAAAAGCTAAACAAAAAATACTTTTGTTTTGGCGTGGCGTGTGACGTCATGAGCCTGCGCCGCTCCTGCGACGTGATTCAACTGGAGAAAGGTTTGCTTTAAAGCTTTTACACAAATATAAACCGATTGATTGTTTTTTCTCAGGTACCTCTTAACATGCAATCGGTCTTTGCAGATGATGGTGCGTTATGGAAAAGAGGAAGGAACACTGAACACATTAAAAGTAAGATGCAAGAGGCTGTTTATTGTGTTGAAAAGTGGTCATTCTTGTGAGGGTTTAAGTTTTCTGTGGAAAAAACTAAATCACCATTTTCTCTAGGAAAAATCAGGAAATCAATGGAATGGAGATGAGAATGTATGGTCAAATAATTGAGCAAGTTAAAGTATTTAAATTTCTAGGGGTATGGTTTGACTCAAAACTTACATGGAATGAACATATAAATAATATTCTAAACAGAGGTAAGAAAATACTAAATATTATGAGGTGCTTAATTGGGATGTGAATGGGGAGCGTTGGGAGTGTTGTGTATGGTTTCGCAGCAAAATCACTGCTTCATAGGTTAGAAATTGTACAAGCCCAAGCACTGAGACTATGCTATAGAGGTAAAGTTGGTTTTATATTCGCACATTCGGACTTTCCCTTTAATAATATAATTTCATAAAAGTATTATTTGTAAACTCTAAATAGCAAAATCATATTAGCAGCAAATGACTATCAAAGTCTAACATTGTTCACAGTCAAATAAACAGTAGTAAATATGGAAATCATATTAGCAGCCAATGACTATCAAAGTACAACATTGTTTACAGTTCATTAGGTAGTGTTAATGTTGTTTTGAAGTCACACTTGCATGTTAATTTCGATCGAATATTCAAAGTAACATGGTAAACAATATAGAGACTTCTAAATGAACGAATGTGCGAATATAAAACCAACTTTACCTCTATGACTATGCTGTGGTGCAGTTAGATCGACTTCAGTTGATGCTCTACATGTAGAGATGGGAGAAACTATGTGTCTTCGCAGAGAAAAGATCATGATGAATTATTGGGCAAATCTAAAAGGACATACAGAGGATAGAAACCCATCTGTTAAAGTTCTCCACCCATGTTGGGACAAGGAAAAAACAAACAGTAAATGTTTTGCATGGAATTCAGTAGAGCAATAGAATTGGATTTAATTCAGAAACCGATCACTCCAACAGTCCCAATATCAATTACGCCCCCATGGTTATTTTACTCAGCAAATGTTGATCTAAATTTGCTAGAAAGTAGTCGTACAGTTAAAGAGGCAGGAAACATGGTAATGTTGGTAGAGGACAGAATCCAATCATATCAGAACCATATAGCAATTTATACAGATGGATCTAAAGACTCTCATAGAAAAACAGCATATGCATTTACTATCCCATCTTTGGATATATCAGTAAATAAGAGAACATCAGATCACCTGGCAGTTTATACAGGGGAATTAATAGCAATATTAACAGCATTACAATGGGTAGAACAGATGAAACCAAGAAATAAAATTATTCTGTGTTCCGATTCCAGTGCAGCATTATTATCAGTTCAATCATTTTCATCTCAAAGCAGACAAGACTTAATTATTGAAATATATGAAGTACTGTACAGGCTTAATAAGATTAACATAGTGATTACTTTTATGTGGGTTCCAGCTCATCAGGGAATTAAAGGAAATGAAATGGCTGATTCACTTGCAAAGGATGCAATAAAACAGGAGAATGTTGTAGAGATGTCATTCAGTAAAGAGGAGATCAACGCAATAATTAAAGATAAAATCAGTATTAAAATGGCAAAACAAATGGAACAATGCAAATACTGGAAGACATCTTTTTAACATTCAAAAGAAAGTAGGAAGGATGAAGAGGATAAGGAGAAGTACATCGGAGGATAATGTAATATCTAGATTAAGATTAGGGCACACTAGATTAAATAAAACGTTACATATCATTGGGAAACATCCTACTGGGTTATGTGACTTTTGTCAAGTAGAAGAGTCGGTAGATCATATATTAAGCCAATGTCAGAAATACAATAACGAAAGGAAAATATTCAGGAAAATACAACAGGAAACAATAGAAGCAAATCAAATACTCAGCCAAACAGAGAACTATAATTATTTATTTTCATTTTTGAGGGAAACCGGACTAATATATAGAATATAATAGATATAAGTTGAGTCTCATAACCCTTCTGGTTCACACTCTAGTATAGTAGGTGGCGGTAATGCTCCTTAAAGTTGGATCCCACCCGCTATAAAACAAGAAAAAGAAGAAGAAAGCGATTGATTAAAGTTTCAGTTTTTTTCACCCGATGCTAAGTGATGTACCTGCTGTTGACAATTTTATTTTAACCTTTTATACAAAGTAGTGCTATTTTACTCTCAGTAATGAGGGCTATTGTTTGAATAAAGTAACAGAAATGTGTGTAATAAGTGTTTTAATGAAGGTTTAATTTATTAAACAGCATAATGTCAGTCCATTCTAAGTATTCATCACTATATATAAGAAATGGAGTAAAGTTACTAGTTTTAATCAGCTCATTTGTGGCTATTGTTTCTTGCTCAGACTTACTCTTTTACCTGATTTCTTTTTGTTAATGACTCTAATATAAAGAAACTGTTGAAGCAAGTGTTGAAGAGAAGTTATTTTGTTTCTGTTCATTGTTTTATTTATTTTAAACTGAACATTTCTATTGTTTTGTTCATTTTAAACAGGATAAAGTGTCCAAACACAGAGAAAAACTCCTGCTGAAGCGACTGATCTCCACACTGTTATAAAGATGGCATTTATTAAAGAGGAGAGTGAAAATGTGAAGATTGAAGAAACATTCAGAGTCAAACAGGAAGATCTGCAGGAACAAACAGGTTAATTTTCATTCTCAAAGACCAACTCAGTCATTTGATCCTCATTCAGATATATTTTAATAATAAGAATACTAAATTAAATCCATCTTGCAGTCCTGAGTGTGCTGCCTAGTTCTCCTAAACGCACATAAGCACTCATTGAAAGACAGGAATGAGTTTCTTTCGTCACTTATTCTCATGTCTTTTGTCATTATTTTATGTATTATTAGTCTCCCATTTTCTCTACCTTCTTAAGGTTATTGCTTTTCTTGTTCGCCTATGGTTTGTAAAGTGTCTTTGAGCACTGGCACTATATAAAATAAATAAAAACAATAAATTAAAGAAGTTTAACTGAGCTGAGGATTTTTGACCTACAGTATTCTCATAGAAGATATCTGCTATTACAGTGATAGTGTTGGCTTAGTACTTTCACTTTGCATATGTCACGTTGATCACAATTCCCTTTTCTTTCATCAACTTTATGGGTTTAAACTTGTTTCTAGTAGTTGTTACTAGTTCTCACAGATAGTATCTGAGTTAGAATTACATCATTATTATAATAACTAATTACCAGGGCTATTGTGTTTAAACAGGGTTTCTGCAGGGTCTTAAAATGTCTTAAATTCTAAAATCAAAAATTTAGGTCGTAAATTTACTGAAATATTGTGTTGTAGGTCTTCATTTTCCTTTGTTCATGTTTTGCTACCCAATCTGGCCAAAACCCATACAATCATCAACAATCATCTCAATAAAACTTTCAACTTTTTATTCAAAAAGGTCATTTTAACTCTATTTATCACAATGGTTTAATTATTTTCCTCACAACAACATTTGTTTAAACGTGCTCCATGTATTTACTGCTGAGGACATCGACCTGGACAGATTATTGTTCATAGATTAATTTATTATAATTTTTAAAACGTTTAAAACATTTGTTAATTTGTTTTTTTATTTTAAAGAAAGTTTATGTTGGAAAAAGTGTATGGAGACAAGTAGATTTCTCTTGTTTTTACACAATATTTAAGATCTTTTGCTAAGAAATATCTAAAATATTGTAATTTATTATTATTTATTTATTATTGTATTAATAAATGTAATAAATTATAATATTTTTTGATTGGACAAATAAAAATCTTTTTCATCTGGGCCATTTGAAAAATCCTTAGCCTTATGAGTCTAGAATTTCATTCATAAGGGTCTTAAAAAGTCTTACATGTAACTTGGTGGAACCTGCAGAAACCCTGGTTTAAAGTATGATTTTACGATTTTAAATATGCTGAATGAAATGGACACTAAAATAATTAATTATTATAAAACATTGTACAGTATTCTAAACTATATGATGATGTTGTGGGACGACGGGAGACAAAACGAACAAATTACAGTGGAACAATAACATTTAGCATTGCACTGACAACAACTGGCCAACAAACTAGTCTAAAAATGACTTTTGCTGCTTAAGAAATAGATTTCAGCATGCTGATGATATGCAAACATTTGAGTGTAAAGTTCTTCAGAAATTCTCAGAATATTGACTATATTCTTCATGTACCAGCAGGCGGCGCCATTGGAATCTTTTTGCTTGAGACTTTTTTTAAAGAATTAATTTTAGATCCTAAAAACAGTGTTATGCTGCTTAGGCATGGGACGATAAACGTTTTCAAGGTATACTACAGTTTGGAAAAGTCAAGGTTTTAAAACCCCCAAAATGTTCTGCTATACCATTCCTTTGGTATATGAAAGTTTTTTTTTTTATGTTTTGTTTTAAGCTTTTTAGGACAACAGTATCTCCAGCAGAAAAGATATCCAAAGATGCTGTTTTAAATTGTAATGAAATCTGTGTGAGCGACGCAGTGGCACAGTGGGTACCATGTTCGCCTTAAAGCAAGAAGGTCATTGGTTCAAGCCTCGGATGGGTCAGTTGGCATTTTCTGTGTGGAGTTTGCATGTTCTCCCTGTGTTCACGTGGGCATCTTCCGGGTGCTCCGGTTTCCCTCAGAAGTCCAAAGACATGCAGTAGAGGTGAATTGGGTATGCTAAATTTGACCGTAGTGTATGAGAGTGTATGGTTATTGCCCAGTGATGGGTTGCGGCTGGAAGGGCATCCACTGCGTTAAAACATCCACTGCGATAAGTTGGCAGTTCATTCCTCTGTGGCGACCCCAGATTAATAAAGGAACTAAGCCGAAAAGAAAATGAATGAATGAATGAAATCTGTGTTTGAAACAAATGAAGACAGCAGAAGTCAATGATTCATTTCAATGATTCCGCCTGACATGTTTACTGCTCCAAAATACTTTTGTAGAGACTCGCTGGTCAAAACCAGTTCGAATCCGGCTTTGGAATGTTGAGCGCATCTGGCTTTACTCGCTCCAGGGCTTTGTAGGGTGACAGGGCGCCAATTGATCCGAATTGTCATCCCCCTAACTCGGACAGATGCTGCAGCTAATTTTGGTTAATCGTTAACCAACGAGACAAAGACCCCTTCAAATTCTCTTATCACGAGACCCTTGGATGACCCTCACGTGGACGACCATGCGTCCGACCACGAGATGGACAGAATTCAGAGACAAAGGAAAAGAAATGGAGACTTAAAGAAAATGATTCTTATAAATGTTATAACCTAGGCAAAATTTGATATTTTGAATGACATTTATAGGTATTGATGTGCTGTGTTTCTTTCAACCAACCAGGTTCATAATGTGATTTTTACCATTATAACAGTCTAAAATGATCTGTATGTGTCTGAAATGCTTTGTTTGTATTCAAACAAAACCCCTTTTCATTTGCAATACATTGCTGTAAATGAGAATTTTGTGATCCGAACCATATTCGTCTTGTAATATTTGATGTCAGATAGTTACAATCTTACCAGAGATTTTATCACGTTAAGTCTCTTGTAGTGGATTAATTAGTAAACTTGCCTACGCTGGGACGGGGCGTGGCCCCGCCCTTCATCTTGCCCTTCATTGGACGACAGTATCAAGAGGGATGGCTCAGAGCCAGCCTATAAAGCCTCCGTGCTACGTCAACCATGTGCGCAGCCTCTTTGCATCAAGCCGGCAGACGCCGCTGATGCTTCTCCGCCCCTAATCGCCACCACGCGGTTAGGCCAACATCACAGACTTTTCCTTTCAAAACCTGTTAAGTTTCGCAACCGCTGAAACTTCCACGAACAGACTCTTTACGGAGTCGTTACCCGGGACAACAGCTCACTCACGCCGAGTGAACGAGAATTAATAAATGTGATGTCTCCATTTGCGGGACAAGTTTGAATCTTTGATCTGATTCAATCTGACTCAATTGAGTCGAATCAATGATTCGAATCTTCAGGATCCGAGTCATTGATCTGAGCTAATAATTTCTAAATTGATCTTTTAACATAGATTGATTTCTTACACTTTCAAGAAGAAAATATATTGTGTTCAAAGGGAAAAAGTGTTTTGTATTTTACCCAGACATTTAAAAAGAATATATTTTAGAGCAGTAATCACAGTACCAGGAAACCGTGATAGTTTTATTCAAGGTTATCATACCGTCAGAATCTTATACTGACCCATGCCTAATGCTGCTTGATGTTGCAAAGTCATATTTTCTAATTTTATTATTTTTCTTTGTCTGTATAGTCATGAACACATTTGTTTGTAGAGCAAATAGTGTAACTGTTTTCTGCCATTTATTATTTCTGTTTATTATTCCTGAGGCCTATTCCATAAAGCAAGCTTAGAGAAAAAGCCAGGCTTATTTTGGTAAGTCAGGTTTATTATCGGCGGATTCGGGTTCATAAATCAAATTTACGATAGTTCAAAGTTACTATGGCAACTTATGCTGGGCAACTAGCCTGGTCCGGGGCAGGTTAACTCTCAGGCTAAGTATTAAGTTCAAGCTTAATCAAGGTAATATTAACATTCACCTTCTGTAATTTGATGTCATTTTAATTCACTTAACCTCTTAATAAGAATTAAATTTTATAGTCACTTAATAGTGTGTGTGTATATGTATATATATATATATATATATATATATAATTACATTTTAAAATAAGTTAATGCAAACAAAAAATTACAAACTACAACATTTCAATTTTATATATTTTCTTTTGTTTCTGTAGATTTTTTTATTTAATATTTTCCCTCATATTAATTTGGGTGTACTAATTTTTGGACTATGATTTTCAGTTTATTTTTTGTTAGATTAGTTCCAAATTTTGCTTTTGCTTTTTGCACATAGATATTATTGTAAAGCATCCAGTAGAAAATATTAATTTAAAAGAAAGATCTGTGATGGGTGTACTTAGCTATATATATATATATATATATATATACATATATGACTGATATAAAGAAGTAGGCTACATTTCTAAAAGAATGACTTTAAAGCTGTAAACCCGAATAAAATAATCGGGAGATGGATCTGGGCTGAGCTGTAGCATCACTTAAATATACAGATATTTTTCCACGTGTCAAAGGGAAAGCAGCCATTTGCAGCGGATTTGGGAGCGAATGAAAAATCCCACTGCTTGTGCGTGCACGGCTCTTTGTACCCATCGTTTTAAACTTAATGTTGTTACGTTAAGCACATTTTGAATGTTACAGGGAGCCTACAATGCATTAACCTTTTTCTTGCAAGCAACAATTGGCAGTAAGCACGTATTCTCTCTCTCTTGCGCACAAGCACATATTTCAATGTATTGTGACAAATCTTTAACTTAACGTTAATCGGCCTAAATAATGGCCTATATTTTAAAATCTGCAATTTCCTGTCAGCCTTCTTGCTTTGTTGCAAGCCATACTGTAGTTTTTGATTGTTTAAATGATTATATATTTGAAATCAAAAATCAAATGCTACTTACTCGCTGTGAACATTGCTGTGTCTCATTTCAGAGCTCATTCTTTCATCGTAGTTGCCATGGTAGCACACAACTTAATCGATGCACCTGTGCTCGACCTTCAGGGTTTCACGACAGTAACGTGCACGAACAGTTATCTAGATTATTTCAACTCAACTCAGATTAGTTAAATCAAATGATCTTCAACTTGCTGTTATGAAACCAAATAAAGTGTGGACGTTCGGCTCATTGAAGTCAGGTTTTTGACTTTAATTGCCGCTTTTCTAAACCACTTTTATGAAACAGCCCCTAGGGGTTATAAAATAATCCTGGGTGTTCATTACCAGACGTTTCACATTCGCAAACCCTGGGTTAACATTATTTGTATATTTACATTGTCACTGTCCCTGATTGGACAAACAGCAGGTCACCTTTTTAGATGGCATTTCTGCATGTTGTCGGGTATATAAAATGTCACCATGTAGGTCTTCAGCTAAGCCTCAGGACATGCACAAAGGCAAGAAAACAAAGACAAAAGTACAAATGAATGAAAACAAGTAGCAAAGTGTGTCATCTTGCCATCTCATCACTCCAGTTTACAGCAAACATGGCATTAGGCATTTGTGTAAGTTCATTCATTCATTTACCTTCAGCTTAGTACCTTTATTCATCAGGGGTCACCACAGCGGAATGAACCACCAACTTATCCAGCATATGTAATGTAATGTGTATTTATATAGCGCATTTATTGTGTATGGCCATACACCCAAAGCGCTTCACAATCATGAGGGGAGTCTCTCCACACCACCACCAGTGTGTAGCATCCACTTGGATGATGCGACGGCAGCCACAGGACAACGGCGCCAGTGCGCTCACCACACACCAGCTATTGGTGGAGTGGAGAGACAGTGATAGAGCCAATTCAGTAGATGTGTTTTAAACAGCGGATGCCCTTCCAGCTGCAACCCAGCACTGGGAAACATTTGCATAAGTTATATACAATAATGCAAACTTACAAATATTAGCGTGAATTATGTGTACTTGCTATGAACATGCAGAATTTGTCTCAATTGGGTCTTCCAAGCAAGTTACAAATGTTTAAATCCAGTGGAAGATGCACATGAGGGAGCACAACACGAGTAATCTAGAGCGAGTGCATTTGATCATTTACATTTAAAGCCACAGGCACAAAAAGAGCTTGGTTTTCCTCTGACCCCCAAAATTAAAAATTCTGCAAGGTATATGATCTGATTTTGAGCCGTAACCTCTTACATCTAGATGTAAAAATGACATGTACATTTTTAAAATCATGTAAAAAAAAATGTCCATAATAGGTACCCTTTAAAGCAATGGTCTCAAACTCAATACCTGGAGGGTCGCAGTTCTGCATAGTTTAGCTTCAACCACCTCCAACTCACCCCTGCTTAATAGTCTCTAGTAGTCTAGACCTTGATTAGTCAGATCACCTGTGTTTGATTAGGCTTGGAGCAAAACTGTGCAGAGCTGCGGTCCTCCAGGAATCCAGTTTGAGACCTGTGGTTTAAAGGGATAGTTCACCCAGAAATGAAAAATGGCTCACCATTTACTCTCCCTCATGTGGTTTTAAACCTTTGAGTTTCTTGATCCTGTTGAACACAAAAGAAGGTATTATGAATAAAGCTGGCTTACTTTGTGTTCCAGAAGAAAGGAAATGTTTAAAACCACATGACGCAGAGTAAATGGTAAGGTCATTTTAATATGTGGGTTAAATATCCATTTCATGCTTGTCACTTTCTGTCTTCATACTGAAGTTTACTTTTTTTTTTTTTTAAGACCTGATGTTGCTGAAAGAAGAGACTCATCAATGGAATAAAATGGAAGAGAAACGCCAAGACATAACGACTGATGAAAAACCCACACTGACTAAAAAGACTTCATCACGCGGAAGACCTCGGAAATCCAAATCTAAGTGTAATTTCACTTGTCATCAGTGTGGAAACCATTTCAGTCAAAAATACAGCCTTAAAGTCCACATGAGAATTCACACTGGAGAGAAGCCTTTCAGCTGTAAACAGTGTGGGAAGAGTTTCAGTCAAAAACCAAACCTTAATGTTCACATGAAAGTTCACACAGGGGAGAAACCTTACACCTGTGAACAGTGTGGAAAGAGTTTTGCTAAAATCTATCAATTTAAAGTCCACATGAGAATTCACACTGGAGAGAGGCCGTACACATGCCAACAGTGTGGGACAAGCTTTTATCATGCAGGAAACTTTGCAGTGCACATGAGAATTCACACAGGGGAGAAGCCTTACTTTTGCCCTCAGTGTGGAAAGAGTTTTAAGCAAAATAGCAAACTTGAAGTCCACATGAGAACTCATAATGGAGAGAGAAGTTTTACTTGCACACAGTGTGGGAAAAGTTTTGCTGAAAAACAAAGCCTTGACATCCACATGAGGATTCACACTGGAGAGAAACCTTACACATGCACAGAGTGTGGTAAAAGTTTCGCACGTAAAAAAACACTCATTTACCACATAAGAACTCACACGGGAGAGAAGCCGTTTCCATGTGCTCAGTGTGGAAAGAGCTTCACAACCAAAACAAGCCTCATGAACCACATGAATGGTCACACTGGAACCATAGTGTTCACATGTGATCAGTGTGGAAAGACTCTCACACGCAAAGACTGCATTAAGCGACACATCAAGATTCACACAGGAGTGAATCGTTTTAGATGCAGTGAGTGTGGAAAGGGCTTTAAATGTAAAAGAACCCTCAGCACTCACCTGAAGCTTCACAGTGGAGAGCAGAGTCCTCAAAAATGAGTCCTTGTCCACACAAACACGGTATATTCAAAATGGCAGCTTGTTCATGTAGTTTAGCTGTTTATTCTTGTGAAGTTTATTTATAAATAAATTTCGAGAGGATCACATGCTTATGATTGTACACGGCTGTTCCTGCATTAGCTAACACATGATTCACCAATCAGATGCTTCCTAACTCCTATAAATAACCAGAGTTTCTTACCTCAGTTATCTTCGTCTTGAAGAATCCCCCTCCCACCCCTACTCCCCCTCCTTTCTAGATTGGGTGACACGCCGGCCCAGTGATTAGCACTGTGTAGCCATCCGTTTATCTGTCATTAGCCAGAAACAAGTCAGGGGAGTTCATCGAGATCTACCTGAGCTCAAACTCCCCTCTCACCCTGCTAACGGGAGGGAGCCCAGGATCTCATGAGCCCAGGCCTCTCTCCCGAGACAGCATGCCAAACAGGCTTTATTATCAATCATCAGCCAAGTGTGAACTCTTAAAATACATATCAAGTTAGTAAAAATGAAACCCTTTGAACACCTGAAGATTTAAACTTAATAACTGAAGAGGGGTGAAGATTTTCAGTAATTGTTTTGTAGTGTAGATCAGGGGCCCAGTACAGCCCAGTACCAGGTTGTGAGAGTTGCTACCAGGCTGCAAGAACACAAAAATAACTCTATATGAGTTTCAACTTTATCATGAACCGATAACCATATTTGTGCACACTGCACACTTCAATCAAATGGTCGGCTCTGAAAAGAGATTTAGAAAGATTAGGGAGGAGAGAATGTTTGGGGAGATGCAGGGAACACGGTCCTACACCCTTAGATTGTGTTTTTGATCATTCACATTGTTTGATTGTCACTCGCGTGAACAAACACTGATTTGCCTCCAATTTTGGGCTTTTGTCTGCAATTTCACAAAACTTGTTGGCAAATGAAAGTCAGGGCTAAACACGTGCGGATTAAACTTGGAATAAAGCAATGAGAGTGATGCAGACTCCCTAAAGCCCTGTTCAGACTACACAATGTGATTTTTCAGTTATGACAGTCACTGTGTTAGATTATGATTTTTTGGACTAATTAAAGTCCTGGTGTGTTGTGGGTAACAAATGAAGAGTTTGGTTTCAAAACACTACATGTTTAATTTGAATAATTTGACAAAAAAACATGTTTTCTTTATCATAACAGTGAAAAATTCTGTAGCCAATTGGTTACCTTGAAAGATACATGATCTCCTTCACCAACACAAATAAATTAGTGTATGGGAAACCCAGTGTTGCTTATTGTCAATAAGAACATGAGTGATTTGTTAGCTTGCATGCTAATCCCAGTACTCAACAAGCTTTTGAAGCACTTGAAGCTTTCTATTAGTTTGATTATTATTTATATGCTATACATATTGTACTGATAATGTGCACTGATGGATGCTAAAGTGTGCTGTCTGCAAGTGCTGTGTGTAGGTTATAGTTTTAGGTTTATATTTTTAAGGCAAATAAATTATATATAAAAATGAGCAGCAGCTTTTAGTTTCAAAATGGCAACAATGAAATAACAGTTGACAGCAGCACAGTATTGTACACAGTAATCATATAGGATGAGGTATCCTGAACAAGTGAGTCTGCAGTTTATATATTTTAATGTGTAATTTTATTGTATTTGGAAATATCTCCCTTTTTTCTTTTCATAGATGCTGCATTGTATTACATACTGCACAGAGGCACTAAAAGAAATTCAGCCAAAAGTCTTGTCTGGAGCTACCCTAAATGGTGTGTTGATGCTCATTTCCCAAATGTCTGAATAAGGATAGAGAAGATACGTTGACAGTATGTAGTCTCTGTACTGTTTGAGATGACCACATCTTACCAATTGTAGAATGGGGATGGGTGAGGGACACTGAGAAACATCTCAGACAATGGGGTGTCAGAACTTAATTAACACACAGATCACATCTGCGACATGAGCCAATGAGAAACTTCATTTACATTTAAAGGCAGTAAACTAAACCTTTATAAACGGTTTGAGTTTAATAATGTTCAGGGTTCATTTTGACTCCACTGAAAACAGGGTACTACTGTGTACTTTGAGACTGCTATATACACTCACCGGTCACTTTATTAGGTACACCTGTTCAACTGCTTGTTAATGCAAATTTCTAATCAGCCAATCACATGGCACCAACTTAATGCATTTAGACATGTAGACATGGTCAAGATGATCTGCTGCAGTTTAAACCGAGCATCAGAATGAGGAAGAAAGGTGATTTGAATGACTTTGAACATGGCATGGTTGTTGGTGGGTCTGAGTATTTCAGAAACTGCTGATCTACTGCTGGTTTACAGAGAAAAAAAGAAAATATCCAGTGAGCAGAAGGTCTGTGTGCGCAAATACCTTGTTGATGTCAGAGGAGAATGGCCAGACTGGTTCCAGCTGATAGAAAGGCAACAGTAACTCAAATAACCACTCATTACAACCGAGGCATGCAGAAGAGCATCTCTGAACACACAACATGTCCAACCTTGAAGCAGATGGGCTACAGCAGCAGAAGACCCCACAGTTTGCCACTCCTGTCAGCTAAGAACAGGAAACTGAGGCTACACTTCACACATGCTCACCATAATTGGACAATAGAAGATTGGAAAAACGGTGCCTGGTCTGATGAGTCTCCATTTCTGCTGTGACATTTGGATGATAGGGTCAAAATTTGGCATCAACAACATGAAAGCATGGATCCTTCCTGCCTTGTATCAACAGTTTAGGCTGGTGGTGGTGTAATGGTGTGGGGGATATTTTCTTGGCACACTTTGGATCCATTAGAACCAATTGAGCATCGTGTCAACGCCACAGCCTTCCTGAGTATTGTTGCTGACCATGTCCACCCCTTTATGACCACAGTGTACCCATCTTCTGATGGTGACATATATGGATAACGCGCCATGTCAAGGCGTGAATAATCTCAGACTGTTTTTTTGAACATGATAATGAGTTTACTGTACTCAAATGGCCTCCACAGTCACTTGATCTCAATCCAGTAGAGCACCTTTGGGATGTGGTGGAAAAAGAGATTCGCATCATGGATGTGCAGTCGACAAATCTGCAGCAGCTGTGATGCTATCATGTTAATATTGACCAAAATCTCTGAGGAATATTTCCAGTACCTTGTTGAATCTATGCCACGATGGATTAAGGCAGTTCTGAAGGCAAAAGGGGGCCCAAGCCAGTACTAGTAAGGTGTACCTAATAAAGTGGCCGGTGAGTGTTTAATAGACATCTTCATTGAGATCTTCTACCTCCTCGTCATTTTTTCATACATATGCCCTACCCATAGTATAAAGATGCTATTAGGTTTTACAATTATATGTTTATATTTATATATTAATTGTAATACAAGCAGTCAGATATATAAACTGAAACTTTTTAATATTACCTGGTAAAAAAACACACATTTTTTAATTTATACGTTGTAGGAATGGGTTTTAACCACAGCGGTTCAAACTGTAGTTCTGCCGAGTGACAAACAAGTTATCAGCATGATGGTGAAAACTGTACATTTCTAGTCAAACCATTCTTCTGCAATCTTATACCAAAAACGGAAATAAGGGCAGCATTAATAGCTAAAAATGTGGGAGAGCATTGATATTCTGTGATTGTATTGTATTGCAATATGGAGCAATTAAGTGTTGATATTAAATCAAAAGTAATTAACAAATACTGGAAAATTAAATGATTTAATGAGAATAATTATCTATGCTTACAACTGAATTAATTACTAATAACTGTATAAAATGATAAAACATGAAATGATGAAAACATATAATATTAATTGTACCCAGCTTAAATGTAAAAATAACGTTACCTAAGAAAGAAAGAGACAGGGGAGGGAGAGAGAGAGACAAAGAGAGCAGGCCCCGAAGATAGTCTGATTGCAGTAGAGTCAGAGAAGATAGACTCCAGAGCAGGAAAGCACAGAGCAAAAAAAGAGCCAGAGCAAAGTTTACCAGCTATTTTGTTTCTTTCTTGACCATGTGACCAAAGCCCAAATGCTGAGACATTCAAACTGACCAATCAACATGTACTGTATGTCTGCCTACATGAACTAAGCATGCATGATGTATCCTTAACGGAAGAAATTTATATTTAATTTGTGTATATATTTACTGATATGTGTCCGTAATACTGACCAGATCTGACTAGTTTCCGTTAGAGAATATTGTGTATGCAATTTAGCAGTGAAGCTATATCCTTAATTAGAAAGATATTGCAATATCAGCATTTTATCAAATACCTGGTAGTCTTTAGCAATGATGTCTTTCTCCTCTAGCTCAACAGTCCCTCTTTGCTGCCTGAGCAAATGTAGATTGTTGAGATGTTTGTCTACATTTGCTCCACTGCAGGGACTGCAAAAAAGGACTGTTGAACTAGACACCACCTCATCCATTTCCTTCAGCGTTGTACAGCATGCAAGAAGGCCAAAGACATGCATTGCTAATTTGTAAAGCTTTGCAATCCTAAAAAAGAATGAATGAACATTATTGTCATTATTGTCATTGTACATTTAATTTAAAACTATAAAGTAATGACACTCCAAAAAAATATTTACTGTCTTTTGCACAGATGCTTGACATAGCATAGATGAAGTATCGGGAGGTCAAATGTATCTGTCGAATGTTGTCCTGTGACCATCTGGCAGAGGTGGAAAGAGTAATAAAATCTTGTACTCAAGTAAAAGTACTGTTACTTACAAAATGTTTACTTAAGTAAAAGTAAAGTTACATGTCTATAAATCTACTCAAGTAAAAGTAAAAAATAACTCATTAAAAATGTACTCATGAGTAAAAGTAAAGAGTAACTATTTCTCAAAAGGGACAAGACGATATAAATCTCCAATTAGTTGTTTTTATTTAAGTAACTTAAAAAATTAAAGACCTATAACAAAAAAGTATATAATTATTTAAAATATTTTACAGATTATCCTATTTAACAATTTATACAAATTCACAAATTCTAATGCAACATCTGCTGTGTTAGCTAAATGAGCTATATGCACACAGACTTTTCATTTTTAGCCAGGCAGCCCAAATGCTTCCGATGAACTGTCTTTCCATTTCAAAATTGTCACGTTTAAGATCTGTTTTCTTTAAAAATCAGCGATCTTCACTGCCTGTTAGATATATGATATGAAGTGGGTCTCAGATTGGACAAGAAGCACTGCATTAAAGTCCATTTCCCCCCCGCCATGTCTTTAAAATATAAGTTTGTTTTACCCCAGTATTTTGGTTGTTGCTAGATCGGATACAATTGCGGCCGGAAGTTAACGAGAATTGTTTATATTATTTATTAAACTTCCAACCCAAACCTCCAACCCAACCCTAAACCCAACTATCACAGTAACGTAAAAACAGTAGTTGTATTGAGTATTATTTATGCTATTTATTAAATTACCCATTAAATTGTATTTTTTAAAGCCTACCCCCACCCCAACCCTAAACCCAACCGTCACAGTACTGTAAAAAATATTAATTATTATTATACATTTATTCATTCATTTTCTTTTCGGCTTAGTCCCTTTATTAATCCGGGGTCGCCACAGTGGAATGAAGTGCCAACTTATCCAGCATATGTTTTACGCAGCAGATGCCCTTCCAGCTGCAACCCATCACTGGGAAACCCATACACACTCATTCACACTCATACACTACGGACAGTTTTTAGCGTACCCAATTCCCCTGTACCGCATGTCTTTGGACATGTGGGGGAAACCGGAGCACCCGGAGGAAACCCACGCGAACGCGGGGAGACCATGCAAACTCCCCACAGAAACGCCAACTGACCCAGCCGAGGCTCGAACCAGCGACCTTCTTGCTGTGAGGCGACACCTACTGCGCCACCGTGTCATCTATTGTTATACAGTGTCATAAAAAATGCTGCTATATTGATGTGCATAGCGCACATCCAGCCGACCGCGTATCCGATCTAGACTTTACATCAGTATTTTCAATGGAATTTCTGCGCTAGCCTGTTGCTACTGACGGCGCTAGTGGTTACACCATCTTTCATCTAATTTTAAACTTAAACAACTAAATGAATGCTTAAGTCAATTTAACTGAATGTATTGTAACTACATTACAACATTGATGCTGTAAAAAACAACCTTGTGAAATTGAAAATAGTCACATTAAGCTTTCACCGGAAGTTTATCGTTGGCTTTAAAACTCTAGCGGTGCGTAGAGCCCATTGTGCATAAACAATTTGCTCCAAGTCCCTGTAAATATCTAATCGTTGTGCTAATGAACATTAGCAATGTTACGAACACAGTTGGGTAGTTACTTCCAAAATGTAATACAATATATATTCAAAGTTACTGTCCTTTCTTTTTTTGTAATTAGTTACATTACAATATTAATTTGTCAGAAATGCATTACGCTACTTTTGTATTACTTTTAGGTTACTTTAACCAAAATAACCACAGAAGTATGACTCTTATGAATTAAAGTATGCTTTTTCAATAGTATGTCTATGTTTTCAAATACATTTTGCTAATAATTGTAATTATTCTGAGAGATTTTTGTTCGCAAAAGGAGTCTGACAACAGCCAGTGCTCCACACAGAGATCAGATCATTTGACATACTGTATTTTATTTTAAATATATATTCATAGCGCTTCACTTTTTACACATTTTTTTATGTTACAGCCTTATTCCAAAATGGATTAAATTGATTTATTTCCTTAAAATTCTACACACAATACCCCCCATAATGACAATGTGAAAAAAGATTTTTTGAAATTGTTGCAAATTTATTAAAAATAAAAAATCTGAAAAAATCACATGTACATAACCATTCACAGCCTTTGTCGTGAAGCTCTAAATTGAGCTCAGGTACATTCTGTTTCCACTGATCATTCTTGAGATGTTTCAGCAGCTTCATTGTGTAACATCCCCGGCTCGTTCCCACTCACCCAATCCAGTCTCACCATCTCACACCAGTCCCATCCAATCCCGAGAACCTTCCCCTGATTATTAATTATCTGCACCTGCTCATCATTAGCCCGGGCACTTTAAATACTCACCTCCTCCGTTCACTCCTTGTCCGGTATTGAAGTCTCATGGTTGTCTTCACCCAAGCTCCCTCGTCTTCTCTTCTTCCATGGATGTTCCTTCTGAGTCTTCGTAACCATCGCACTGACAAAGGGAAGTGTCTTTATTATCCTACCATATCCGAAGATCTGTATTCACCTACATGCACTTTGTGCCCACTGCCACCAACGGAGGTGTTAGGGTTGTTAACCCAGTCTTGACTGTCGCCAGGTTTACCAGGCGAAGACTTGTGAGGTGTTCCTCGGATGATCTTCCATTGCCCTGCACTGTGTGATATCCTCTTGTGATTTACGTTGAATAAACTAATGAAAAGATGACCATCTCTGACTTCTTTGTATACCAGCGTGACACATTGGAGTTCACCTGATAATATCCACTGATTTTTATATAGTCGATGAAATGAACTTAAACTATTAAAAATGCAACAAACATTTGTTTTGGCCCAAGCTACAAAAACAAGCTAATTTAAAATTGTTTTAGTGTTGGTTTTGCTTAAGCTGCACACTAGTTTGATCATGTAAACATGTCATTACAACTATATTGTATAAATATTATTACAAAGGGCTACATCATGCTGACAATCAAAATCTAAATGACATAATATAACAGGTCATTGTCCTCTGAGTGCACCTGAAAAGACATGAATGACACTTCTCATAAAGCTTGAGAATACAGTTCTTCGTGATATATATAATTTGTCAAATAAAGAGTTGCAGGTTAAGGAAACACTAAACAACATGTGATAAAGTTACTGCGGGCCCTGGTGCAGATGAAAAGAAAAATAGAAAGATAGAAGGTAACTAGAACAGATAGAGATAAGGTGCGCGCTGCTGATGCACTCGCTAGGCAAACGTCTGCGAGTTGCTTCTGCGCTATGCGCTGCGCACGCGCTACTTCAGCTCTCATTGTGCGTGCGATCGGGGGAAAAAAAAGTCTCCCCGCATTATCACATCGCATCTGGATTATATCATGTGCGCGCTGCTTTATTTCCACATAATAATGATCTGGCGGATCAAGTGCAGTAAAGTGTAAAAATAATGAGTCATATACAGTAGCTTACAGTGTCGTTGCTGGGGTTGACTGGCATTTTGCTGACAAACCTCCTAAACTCCGGCAATAAATCCAACTCCAGCAACAGTAAATATACAAGTTTGCCGCTGATTTTTCTCACGCTACTGCTGCAGTGACGTGGCTTCCGGGCGCGATTTCCTTTTTCTTTTTTCATTGCATTTCTTTATACATTCATTTTTTTACTCAGTAACGCATATGATTTAAAATGTAGCGAAGTACAATACTTTAAGCAAATCATACTTAAGTAAAAGTAAAATTACAGATTTTAAGCACTACTCTAAAAAAGTACAAATTCTCTAAAAAAATTACTTAAATACAGTAACGTGAGTAAATGTAATTTGCTACTTTCCACCGCTGCATATATACTGCATATAGGTTTCATATATGTGCACATGTCCTCATATAGATTCTTTCCATGTGGGATTAGACGCAAATAAGGCGTAAGGACTGGTGAGTGTTATGGAGTTTAATATCGCACGCCGAATGGAGAGAAAAAAAAAACCTCTGCATTTCACAATGTGTGTGTGTGTGGTCCTTTACTGACAGCCGCGTGTGTGGATCTTGTCGGAAAATCCGGGGAAAAGTCCTACACGATGGTAATAGTTTATTTGATTGTTTACTTCAATAATGCCACTAATATCTGCATACTCCACGTCTTAATTCCATTTCTGTTTAGTTCAGTTATGACTTTAGTCGGATTAAGGTCCTCAAAAAAAAAAAAAAAAAAAATTCGCTGTTTGGAGCTTATGTAGGCCTACAGTTCAAAATTCATGTTTAACTGAATAAACAGTTAGTAAACACAAATACATCTTACTGAACATCATTTATTTTCATCACCAATTATCATAGTAGAACAGTTTCTCAAGCAGTTTGTGATGCATTTTGGACACAGGAGATAAGCCCCTGGTCTAATGCGCCACCTGGCTTGAGAAACCCGTTCTCAAAGACTTACTTTTAGTCATTATCTGGGTAGCACACATATTCTGAATACCATCAGCAGATTTAAATGAGCCATTTGAATCTAGATTAATTCCAAGATTACAGTGAGATTAATCTAGATAAAAAAATATCTATGCCCACCTATAGTGAATATCAATTTAAACTACTTACACATTAAATTCTAATGTTTGTAAATATTTGACATTTTTGTACTAGTAAATATACTACACACACTAAAGAGACTCCAGAACATCTCACTGCTACTGACTGATCCTGCAGTCTTCAGCACAGTTTCACTGATGAACCAGGAAAAGCACTAAACCCAGCATAGAGCGGCTCAGTGAATGTGGTCTGGACTGAGTGGATGAGGCTCATTGTGTCTCTATAGATGTTGTAGAAGATCAGAGTTCCTGCACTGTGATCCACAAACACTCCTATTCTACTGCTGAATGGCTTTACTGGGAGATCAGTCTGTGTGTTATTGTGTCTGAATGAGAAACTGGAGGGATGGCAAATCAAACTCCAGGACTGAGCATTAGATCCAAACACACACTCATCACCGTATCCCTTCCTACTGATGCTATTATATGACACTGATATACACACACCATCTCTCCTCCAGTCAATCTCCCAGTAACAGCGTCCAGACACACTCTCTCTACACAACACCTGAGGATAATAATGAAATCTGTGTTGATGACGAGGATATAACTGTTTCTCTCTCACACGCTCCACCTCACTGTTGTTCCCAGACAGAATGAGTTCAGTGTTTGCTGTGTTTGGATCCAGTGTGAGAAAACGGGCATCTGAACACAAGAAGAGACACATTAATAACACATCACTCACTACAGCTGTGTGTGTGAGAGAAAGAGTGTGCATCTGTAAAAGAGCTTGTTGTTGTGTGTGTGCATATGTTTGTGTGAAACCATGTGCATGTGTGTATATGTGAGATAGAGATAGGAAAGAAAGTGTGTATGTGCGAGAGAGAAAGAGAGGGAGAAAATAAAGTGTCTCTCTGTGTGTGTGTGTGTGTGTGTGTGTGTGTGTGTGTGTGTGTGTGTGTGTGTAAGAGAGAGAGAGAAAGCGCACGTGTGCATGTGTGTGATGAAAACGAGCCTACCAGCTCGTCTTCAGGGGGAGAGATGTGAGTTTGTGAGGGTTAAAAAAAAACACGATGGCTTACTCACAAAGCACTGTCGTGCAAGGTGGTGTTTATTTACAAAATCCATTCACAGTAAAGGTATACTAGTGAAAAAACAAACAAAAATAAAAAAAGTACCAAAAAAACAACAAACAGGCAAATAAATCAGAAAAATATACTACAAATATATCATATATAAATTAACAATGAAACATAAAATTTCTTAATAAAATAAACACATAATAATCATTTCATAAACACAAAACACCTATTCACAAACATAATGCTTTCGTCAGCTTTCAATCGCACTGCACATGCAATGCCCTGTATTCATATACAGGTGCTTTCAATGTGCTCAGTTTGACCATCGCCGGATGTCTGACTACATCCACACAGGCACAGGTGCACCTGCTCCTCCGATAGTGGCAACAGCAGGGAGGAACAATATGATGAATAGTTTAAACTAGTCTATAAAATAATCCAAAAGGTGTTCCGAAAGCAGCGTACCTGCCAGTAACCGTTACACAAGTCTAACATAGTGATGTATTTGGTCAGACAAATCTTCTCCAGCAGATCATCAATTCTTGGCACTGGGTATGCATCAAACTTGGACTGGGCATTGAGCTTGCGGAAGTCGATGCAGACATGCAGGGATCCATTTTTCTTGGGAATGATCACCATTGGGCTGCTCCACTCACTCGTTGATGGCTTTATCACTCCTAGCCCCTTCATCAACTTTATTTCCTCTTTCAAGGGTTCCACCAGCCTCTCAGGCACACAGTAGGGATGTTGATGTGTTGGTGTTGGATCAGAAAAGTGGATGGTGTGTTGGCTTAACTCAGTCCGCCCAGACCTCTGACAGAACAAAGCATGAAACAGACTTAGGAGGTTCTGCAGCTCTTCCCTTTTAGAGTCTTCTAGGTAAGTGAGACTCACCACAGACAGCTGTCTCTTTAAATCCTTCATTTCCTGTTCCTCCACATCCTCTTCCACCTCAACTTTGCTCACTAGAAGGGCTGCTTCTGGTCCCTTACTGGGTGGCTCCTTCCACTCCTTTAATAGGTTGACATGGTAGGTCTGCCTGGTCTTCCCCTTCTGGATGATGAATTTCATATGTTACAGACCCTATCTTGTGGATCACCGTGTACAGCCCCTGCCATTTAGCCAGTAACTTGTTAGTTGATGTTGGTAAGAGTAGCAGCACTTTTTGCATCTCATGTTGGTCGTACCATCTCTTCTGTGCTTGCTGTTTTCTAGTAGGCTTTCTTTGGCTTGTCCTCTGGACTGCTCCAAATGGTCTTGCACCTCTAGCACATACTGCACAATGCTTTTCTCCTCCTTCTTTGATGCAGGTTCTCTTTTCCAGTCCTTGTTCAGCAAGTCTAGTGGTCCTTGTACCTGCCATCCATAAACCTGGCGTACTTCTCTGTACACAAAAAGAACAAACGGTAACCACTTATCCCAGTCTTGGCCTGTGTCTGCAAAAAACTTCCACAGAATGTTCTTGAGGGTTTGATTAAACCTCTCAAAAAGTCCATCTGTGTGTGGGTGGTATGGAGTTGTTCTAATGGCAGTGATGCCCATCTGCTTATGTAGCTGTCCCATCAGCTGTGATATGAAGTTCGTTCCCTGGTCAGTAAGTATTTCCTCAGGTAATTCAACTCTGTAGAATAACTGAATCAATGCATTGATGATCTTGGGTGTTTTAATGGAATGGAGTGGGTAGGCCTCAGGATACCTTGTGGCATAGTCACTGACCACCAGGATGTAACAATATCCAGCAGTGCTCTTTCCAATGGCCCCACAATGTCCATACCAATCCGCCTAAAAGGTGCATAGATAACAGGGAGAGGTTGCATGGGTGCACTGCCCTGCTCGGACACAGCACTTGTCTTTTGGCAGATGGCACATGTTTTGAAGTGTGTTTGCACATTAGTATAAAGTGTGGACCAGTAAAATTATTAGCTAATGCATGCATATGGTTTCTATTGGCCCAGATGACCAGCCTATCGAACAATGTGTGCAAGGTGCAGAACAAGAGGATGACAACAAAATGGTACAATTAAATGTACCACATCATTTTTTCTCACATATAGCACACCATACTTTACTACATATTCTTCATTGCACAGAATTGATAGTTTTTTCAGACTCAGCTTTAACAAATAAATGTTTCAAGGTTTCATCTTCCTTTTAAAGTTGTTCCCTGGGACCTTCCAGCCATCAACATTGAGACCCTACCCTGAAGACTCAGAGGCTGGGGTTCCCAGGTACTTTCTAGGGCCCTTGGTCCCGCTCTGCAACAGACTACCATCCAAGTCTGGCAATGGCTGTAGACCTGCCCTGGCTTGTGCTCTTGTAAGAGCTGGACATGACACATTAACAGTGGCAATGAAATGATCAGAGTCTTTGATGGTGGGTAGCACAATTTATAAAGCACTGCAAAGTCTCTTCCTACAATCATATCAGCTGGTAAATAGTCAACAACTGCAACATTAAGTACATTTGTGTTGTACAATACCTTTATGTGGTTGAGTACTAAGCCCGCCATGTGTTCAGTTATTGCTGAGCCAACCGTGCTGCTGCCTGTCCTGACTTTGGCTAGTGCTTTTTTACCCAGGTGCGTGCGTCATAGGGTAGGACCCAAAGCAGCTGCTCCAGGATGATGTCCTTGCCAATCTCCTCTTTGGAGTGCTCTTTTGGTTGGACCCATCACTTGTACAGATTATTTAGCCTGTGGTAGGTCTCTGTCAGTGATTCTCCCACTGGAACTGTAGGCGAACTAAAGTGCTGTTGGTATGTCTCTGGAGAGTTGTTGAACTTCTCCAGCAGTACTTCTTTCAGATCAGCATAGACCTCAACCTGGTCCTTGTTTATTGCCAGGTATGCCTTTAGTACTTTTCCTGTCAGCAATGGAACCAGACGGTAGCTCCACTCCTCCTCGGGTTACCTCCATGTTCTGGCCAGATGCTCAAACCACCGAAGATAATTCTTAATATCTTCCCCCTGTTGGAAGCTTGGCATCTTTGGCTCAGCCTACTGCATCGGCTCTCTTGGCACTGTGACCTTTGGGAAGTCATGGACATAGGCTGGCCTGTGTCTTGTGAATAACTATAATTCTCTTGTCGATAGCTCCATTCGTGCACTCTCTGCATCATAGAAGTCTCAGCAGGACGTATTGACCACCGAATGGAATCACAAAGACCTTGGAGCTCCTGCAGATATCGCTCCTCTCTCTGCTCTTGAGAGTCCAGAAATCTATGCATCAGGGAAAGCATTCCTTCGCCAGTTGTTGCATGAGAAGTAACTGGCTTGGTTGGGATTGGGCTGGACCTTGAGGAGACTCTGGGACAACTCATGGCTCCCTCCTCATCCTCCGTTGTCTCCATCGAATTCCAAGCAGCCCCTTCCTCTGATGCTGCATTCTTGGGACTGTAAACCCGTCCTTGGTTTTTGACCATTCAGCACTGTCTTGCGATTAGCCATCCCGCCGCTGCCACCAAATGTGATGGTAACAAGCCCACCAGCTTCTCTTCAGGGGAATGTGAGTTCATAAGTGATCAAAAAATTATGGCTTACTCGCAAAGCACTGCAAGGTGGTATTTACAGTGCCAAAAAGTCCATTCCCAGATAAGATATTGAAGGATTTTTGATTTCTACCTTCCAATGTGTCTCACCATTGATCAACATTTATCCTTTTTTCATCATCCTGTTTCTCATTAGTTTTATTAAAAATGATTATTGAATAATGAATAAAGTTAACACATTGCTTAATTTAAGAATGTTCAGTGCATTTGCCTGTCTCTTTGTAACTATTTTTTTAGGAGCCATCAAACTAGGTCAGAGGTCACGGAGACCTCGAGTGGAACTGAAGAGCTGAGGACTGGAAACAACTGTTTCTGTTGTTATTTCTATGAGTTAATACAATCTAAAATGTCTTAAGTGATTTTGCTATTTTTACGGTTAATTATTTTAAAGTGATTCTACTTTTTATTCAAGATAGATTTTGTGTAGTGAGAATTTAATTGCCTGAATGTAGATTATACCGGTTTTTAACCAGTTTTGATAAAGACGGCTGACAGTACACTCAGTCTTGGTAAGAAACAGATTGTACATAAAGTGTGTGTGTTCTATTTGATTGTGGATCTGTTTCACAGGTCTGGAGTCAGCTCTAAACAGTCTAGTGGATGTCTGACGTTTATATGCTAAAGATATTGTTCAGAGTTGTACGCACGCACACACATGGAAATTTTCCTAGTCTATCTGTGTTTTAACCAATCAGGTTGGAACACCTATATGTATGACACAGTTAACGATGTTATGTGAGAGTATCATTGTTATTGATTTGTGACTGTAAGCAGAGCGGCCTAGGAATTCATTGCGAGTGTTGAATCTGGCTTCTGCTGATGAAACTGCAAACTATCTTTAGTAAACTTTATTTATTTATTTGAATCTATGACTCTGGCTCTTCTTCATCTGACAGACTGGTCATTCTTTTGGTTAAAGCTGCAAACAATCCCTACAGTATATACACAAGTACCAAACAAACAAAAATTTAAAAAAGTACCAAAGGAACAAAAAACAGGAAAAATAAATCAGAAAAATATACTCCAAATATATCTACAAAAATAATAACAACAGGTATCCACAATATACAAGTTTGCTTGAGGCATCGCAGTATCACGTAACCACACATACACTCTGGCATGCACTGCAGCGTATGTGTGTGTCTGAACTCCAGGCAGTCAGTGGGTGCTTAGAGCACATCTACCCAGATGAGAGCTGTGCACGTCAGACTGTTCATCAAGTATCTACCTCTGGATCTAATCTAACTATATTTATTAAACATGATATTTAATTCATCTTGTTGTCTATATCTAACAACATATTCCCCGACTTTGGTCTTTTCAATCTGTTACTTGTTCTCAGGTAACGTGTGTTTTGGCTGAGCGCAAAGATAGGATAATATATTAATTAATGTAATCGTGTAAACTGATACTGCACATTTGACTGATTGCTTGCATTTATTTCCTATATAGTATAAACTTATTGTAAGTTATACTTTTATAATGGCCTTTACTGATTATTAAAACTGATATTCAGCAAAAGAGAGGGTATGTTTCGTATTTTAAATAAAAATGACAGGAGGCAGTTATGTTAGCCTTTTTTGTTATAAATATGCATACAGTGAAGATGACGGTCATATAAATATGCAGCTACACGACGCCTCAACATTTTTAGTGTCTGTTAAATTGTTGTCAAAATGAAAATAGGCAGTTCCTTATATCATGTTTCATTTTATTGTTAAGAAAGTGAAACAATGTACCCAGGGTGATGTGAATGAAGTTATAAAGTACACTGTTCCCTTTGAAGATTTACCCGATGTGTCCTATGGAGCTTTGCTTTGCGAAGTCTTACAAGCAAAGGATGCAAGACTGAACTTTGTGTAGGCTACTCAATATTGAGTAATATTACTTCATTTTCAGATGTCTCCATTTTCCCCCATCCACACTGAGACGGAGCAGCAGAATTTTCAAATGAAAATAGCCTCTTCAGCATTTTCAAAAAGCTCAGTTTTTGGCGCTCGAAAACTCCGGCGTAGTGTGGACAGAAGGCGTAACCATAGCAAAACTTGTGTGTTTTAAAACTAAACCGTATTAGTGTAAACAGGGCCTTGCGGCCCATTTCCACTGACTGGTACAGTACAGACGGTACGGGTCACCTTTATCAGGCTTGCGTTTCCACTACCAAGGGTACTATTTTGGTGGGCGTGGTGTATGACAGTTTCAGTCGACGTCATTCTCGCTCGAATAAATGTCTACAGTAAAGCTGTACAGGTCGTTCACATATCATATGAGAAGCACTTCTCACAAAACAGTAGGGGTGTCAAATTTTATCGTTTCTTCGGTGCACTGCGATGCAGATGGGGACAATTCGATATCGGTTCACTAATAGATCATAACCGGTTATTACGCACTGATGTCATTTATCCCCTATGCGCGATGTTGCGGTAGAATACTATGGCGAAGGTGGCGTGGGCGAGTAAATAAAACATTCCTACTACTTAAAAAGCAGATGTGCACATGTGTGAATGTGCTGGACAGTCTTTCACTGACACTGAGGATTGGTAAAGCACGAGCCGCTATTTCACTGCTAGGGAAAATGCTGTAAAACTCCATCTCTGCCCCTCTCTCTCTCTCCCACACACACACACTTTGGGCATTTGACCCATTGGCATGTTCGTGAGGTAAATTTTCCTCTCCTCTCGGCTGTTAAAGCGATACTTGTGGATCCAGACACAAGCCTGCCTGTGGTGCGAGTTTATTGTATTGTATTTATTCTATTACGGATTACCTGATAACCGCGTGTTATACGCATATAGACTGACCCGCGGCTGTTTTTCCCGCGTCACTCATGGGTGAACAGCGCTTTCATTTCTAAACAAAATCGCAGCCCTTTCTATTGAGCGGGTGAAGACAATGACTAATCATAGGGGTATAAGAACTTGCCAGCGCTCAAAAAGCAAGCGGGATAATATTTACTTTAGTTTATTTGTTATGAATCCTCATGCTGTCTTCTGTGCATGTATTGGAGTTTTGTCTAAACATTCACAAAGAGTGTTTGTTTTTTGAGCAGGTAAAATTAAAGGCACAGTTCATATATCTGACTGCTTGTATTAAAGGACAAAATTAGGACGAAGTAGTTTACTGTAACGTCTGCAATTATATAAAATAAATATATAAATGCAACATATATGAGACACCTACAGTCTCCAATATGTTACCAATTACAGATAAACTACACACAGCAGACATTTAGTCCTTATTTAGGTTCAAAAACAACACGCAACAGATAATCTTCACCAGCACATGTAGTCTCTGTTAGAGAGTAATTCTGTCATTCCGAGTTCATAATAGTCCAAAAAGCGATGATAAACATGGCAGTTTGTTCGTGATTCAGGTTGCTGAAACAATTTTCTCCTGTGTTTTGTCAGGCTTCACTCTCGCATTGGTCCTTTTCTTTCTGAAAGGATCTGATGATGGAGACACTTCAATAATCACGCACACGTTATTATCATCAGCTCAAGAAGTTTGTTATATCAAATATAAATGTGTTTGCGAGCTCCCAGAAGAAAGTGAAAACCGCTCGCACTTTTAGACGGCCTCGTACAACAGGGCACGGCACATTTTGTTCTTCTTGGCTTTGTGTCTGTACATCAAGACAACTACAAGGTTTGTTTAAGCTTGGGTCATCTATGGCTCATTATTATATGCATATAGTATTACGGTGTAATATCTCAGCTGTGTATTTACAACATGGCGGTTCCTTTGTTTTCATTCTGGCTAGCTCCACAGGAGCTCGTGATGTATCTCTGTAACCAATCAGCATTCAGCTGCGGGTGTAGCTCCACCTTTTGGTACCCTTTCGAAAAGGTGCCGAAAAGGTGGTACGGTACGGTTCATAAAAGCATACAGAACCGTACCGTACCACTCAGTGGAAACGGGCCACTAATGTGACTTTATGACAGTGTGTGTGTGCGCGCGTGTGTGTGTCTGTGTGTGTGTTTGTGACAGAAAGAGTGTATGTGCGTGTGTGTGTGTGAGAGTTTCTGTGTGTGCATGTGTGTGTGAGAAAGTGTGTGTGTGTGTGTGTGTGTGTGTGTGTGTGTGTGTGTGTGTGTGTGTGTGTGTGTGAGAAAGTGTGTACACGTTTTTGTGACATATCAGGACACAAATCTGTATAACGACATGGGTATGACACAGGTATTACAAAAAGCAGGTGAAATATGAAGACATTGGTGACGTCCTCACTTCTCAAAAAGCTTCTAAATCACACAGGATGAGTTTTTTCAGAGAGTAAAGCTGTACACTGTCTCCTGTGATGGTTGGGTTTAGGGGTAGGGTGGGGTGAGGGCAATATAATATACAGTTTGATCTGTATAAAATGAATGGAAGCCTATGTAATGTACCCACTTTTCACAAAAACAAACGTGTGTGTGTGTGTGTGTGTGTGTGTTTGAGTGAGATAGAGTGTGCGTGTGTGTGTGTGTGTGTGTGTGTGTGTGTGTGTGTGTGTAGACGTACATTTGCGTGGTCCTGCTGTAATCCACTTCTGTTCTCCATGATCCAGGCTGTAAACACACACAGATTGACAGTTTACAGTCAGTGAACAAACACTAAACACACTTTATTTTCAGCAGCTGCAGTCAGAATTATTCTGATAAAACATCACTCATTATGCAGATTCATTACAATAAGACATTTATAGTGTCTGCTGAATGCTGGATTCTGATTGGCTGATGAATAGATTATATTGTTGCAACAATAACTGCATTAAAACAACATTAGTGTGTTTGTAGCTGTAAAATGAGCTTTTGAATGGGACACAGAGGTTTCAGATCAGATTGGAAATAGAAAACAGAATATAAACACAAAAAGATATAAAGATTGAACCCAGATAGCAAAATGACATCATTTCAACCGAAAATCAACGTTTCTTTTGACATCGATTCAACATCGTTTTGCTCATCGGGGTAATGTTGAAACGACGTCAGGCACTTCATTCAAATCTAACCTGAAATCGACACAATTGGTTACTTACCCAACGTTGAATCGATGTTGATATTCAGTCGATCGAAACGACGTTATAGAATCCACACATTTTCAACATGTAATCAACCTAATTGGTTTGTCCACCTGACGTTGAAATGATGTTGATTTATAGTTGATTGGAACAACGTGGAATCCACACATTTTCAACATATAATCGACCTAATTGGTTTGTCTATCTAATGTTGAAATGATGTTGATTTATAGTCGATTGGAAAAACGTAGAATCCACACATTTTCAACATATAATCGACCTAATTGGTTTGTCTATCTAATGTTGAAACGATGTTGATTTTAAGTCGATTGGAACAACATAGAATCCACACATATTCAACATAAAATCTATCTAAATGATTTAACGTTGAAATGAATGCTTAAACAACATTTTCAACATTAAACCAATCCATATGACCTAATCACCATTTTTTTACAAGAATACATAATATAATTTATTCTGTATATATAACAAAACACACCACAATCTGTCATCATTTTGTATTGATAAAAATACACAGCTGTGAATATCCGTTAAGAGCATGAATTCATTCAAACCTTCTACACTTAAACAAACAGAGAACATTTAAATTACTGACTAAAATAGTCAAAACCATTTACTCAAAGTAAAACTAGAATATTAAATACATTTGTCTATTTGTGTTCTATTTCAACATGTATTTTTCATTAGAGTAAAAAATGCATTTTATTTCAGATGTACATAACAAAATTAACTATTAGGGTCAAAACACAGGTTTAAATCACAATGTTTAAACTGTTTAAAGAACAACATTTATTTAATTAATTGATAAAGATACAATCACAGAAACTAAAATTCAGATGCAACCATAGAAAAAATATTCTTGCTGGATTAACAAGGTCAATAAATAAATAAATAAAAACAAATTATTTTAGGTGGTGTGAAACTATCGGGAAGCCATTCGTCTACAGTGCCACCATTTACTAGAATTCCATCCCGGATTTTCCAGAAATACGAAGTATTAGTGACCCAGACACTTGTCTGAGAACAAGCTTCAAATATTACAACAACCGGGAAGAATTGAAAGCTTGTTTATTAATTACAATTATTTATTTTTTTTCAAAATATCATTGTTTAATGACTAAATGCATTAAATAAAATACAGCGCTGCGACCAAAGAATGTAACATATACTGCATAATCATATGCAATGCACATTATAACGATTATAACGATCACTGCGAACAATAAGCTAAGCGTTCGTTTTATATATAAACTGTAAATATAAAAATATTAAAATAATTTAAAGCAATGAAAATCTATATGTAAAAAAACAAAACTACTTTAAACTGCATCTCGTCAGAGCTGAGCATATGTTTTATTTCAGTAGAAAACGGTCCTCTTCATAATATTTCTATTTATTTCTTTTTAGTAATATTGTATGAATTTAAAAAATACGGACTTTCCTTTACGTCTCCTATTCAGTTTTTTTACTTCCTGCTCTCCATTTCAATTTTATATTCCACACCAGGCCAGTAAAATAATCCTTAGTGTTGAGCCCTGTTCAGTAATTCTCCTTCTCATTATAACTCAAATGTGCATTGTGTTGTGACAATTACTTAAGATTTTTGTAACAATAAAGATGTATTCAATACAACCATAAAAACGCTAAAAGATTGTCAGTACACTGTACTATAGACACAACCAGTCATTTGGTCTGTTTGTGTGAGAGAGGGAAAAAACCATTTGCAACTCGTAAAAAAAAAAAAAAAAACTCTCAGACTTCAAATATACTGGTCACTAACAGATACTTCAGTCATGGGTGCTGTTGTTTTGCTCCAGTAATACCTTCAGAGAACATAATAGTCAGTGATCCATACATAAACAGAGAGATTAGTGTGGTGTAGGCAGAACTGGAATAGACGTCTGTCCAGGCACAGGTTACAGATCTTGATGTCTTCAACTGGAGATTCCAGAGAAACTGCCATTAAAAAAAAAGTGTTACTCAGTAGGAAAATCTCACCAGGTACAGTATCTACTATTACAAAGTACAATTCCAAGGTAAATGTTCAGTTCAACCCACAGTATCGGTACCATAAAATTGCCACAGTTTTTGACTCCTCACACAGAATATTAAGTTAACATGGTATACTGTGAGAAATTAAATGATCTTGGATTTCATTTTCTTGTGAAATTCTAAAAAGCTTAATGATATAAAATATTTTTAAAAATAAATGCGTTTACAAACATTTGTTTAGATATTTGTACAAGTAAACTGCAGTAACCTCAAGAGAAAAGCATGTAGACAAAATAAATTTTAATAAACAGAAAAATAAAAAAATGCACACCAGAACATAGCACTACAATCAGAAAAAAACAGACAAGCATGGTTTGTGAACAAAGGAAATCAGGAACAGAACCAACAAAACGTCTGGTTACGTCCGTAACCCTCGTTCCCTGAATAAGGGAACGGAGACGTGTGTCTGTAATAACAGACTTTTGGGAGTACTTCAGACGACCAATCGCTTCTGATGATAAGAAAACGGGCCAATGAAATGCCAATTGAATTGGCGGAGCTGAGCTCCACAGCTGAGACTGATGAGCTCATCAGGGCTATATAAGCCAGCTGCTGGAGTCAGTTCCTCAGAATTGCCTGCTGAAGAGCCGATCACTCAGCTCCCAGCTGGAGACTTAGGTGCTGTGGCAGTGAAGACACACGTCTCCGTTCCCTTATTCGGGGAACGAGGGTTACGGACGTAACCAGACGTTCCCCTTCATAGGGAACTCCAACGTGTGTCTGTAATAACAGACTTTTGGGAGATGTTCTGGAAAACGCCACAGCAGCTAAGCCCGTCGCGTTCCTGGTGTGCAGTTTGCCAAGCAAATGCTTGAGCGCACTGACATCACCAAAAGCGCAACCTTCCAACGTCCCCTAGGCCCAAATATTACCATTACATGGGAATAATACGATTTAGATCGGGGGTCGTAAATGTGCTTTTACCTAGCTAATATAGACTAGGGATTTTGGAGATACGACAGTACGTTGGGAAGCGTGCCAGTCCCCGAAGGGGGAGGACGCTGCGGAGACCACCTACTACCCTGAGGGGGAGACTTGATGGTAAAAAAGCATATGGACTAGCCCTATTGAGGGGGAGTGCTACATATGATAAGCTGGTTAGCGGTTAGGGAAGACATGGGTCCGCCTGAAAGGGGGGAACACACCATGGTAGATAATGCATATGGCATCGCCTAGACAGGGGAATGCGCATAGCTGGCACCGAACCTCAGTATGCGGGTAGACCAGATGGGCATACCAGACAACACACTGAGCCATGCACTCGACTCCTCCGCTGAGTCAGGTGCTGGGGGCCTCGGAGGAATTCTCTAGGGTTCACCTGAAAAGGGAAACTTACTAGTAGAATAGAAAATGCGCACGCATCTCCGGGTTAGGGAGCCTGGCGCAGCAAGCGTTTATTGACACCGAGCTTAATTTCCTTTCGATTGACTGGGATAACCAGTAACCGGGAGGAAACTGACTCCACTCGAGGATATAATCTCGATAATGTGTTAGGTGCCGCCCAGCCTGCAGCTCTACATGATCTGTTAAGAGGCGCTGTGTACTCACGCCGAAAAAGGAGGCTCTCTCCCGGGGGACACAGCTCACCCTGGCACATGAAGCGAGGGTGATGGTATAATAAAAATGGACCAACCTCTATTTTAATACAGCACTTCCCTTCTGCTGATCATAACAGAAAAGAGCTGCGTATGCTTACATGTCACATTGAGCGCAGTGCGCGGACAAAAGCAATGAAAAGGCCGAGTCTGCCTCCTCCACAGGCAGCGCTTGCAGGCTCACCACCTAAAAAAAAAAAAAGGAGCGGTAGAAGCCTTGGCACAAGGTGAACCGAGGTCTCAGGTAAACATGAGAGTAACTCGGTCCAATTACTGGCACAATTCGCTGACCGAAAATGCCACCGGAATCTTAACCCTCCTGATACCAGCGCGATCAGCAGAGCTGCCTAAAGGACAGAATGTATATATACTGATCGAGTGGCTCAACAGACTTAATCATAACCGCTGGGGCTAGAGAGATCCCAAGAGGTTGAGAGAGGGGGCGGGGATGGATTACCATCACGCGCCACGCGCCTCTGAGAAACCGGCTGATGAGGTTATGCTTTCCCAGCGCGCTACCATCCGCATCAAAAACACGGATGACCGCACGCCAAACCTTCAGTGTGGAGGGAGACAGCCAGCGCTCCAGCTACCTGAAGGAAGAAAACACAACACTAATCTGGCATGTCCGGGGGTTCTCTCAGAGAGAATTCCCACACAACGAATAGACTCCACTGCAGAACATGGGCATACCTAATAAGGCGCTCCAGCCTGTAGTGACGGTGTTAACTATCGCACTGATAAGTCACCTAAGTCCACCGCGCTCTGTCTAGAAACCATCTAAAGAGGTTCCAGAGCCCTGCGCGGGTGCCAAAGGGTGCCCGTCCCAGAAAAAGGAAGTGCTTTTTCCGGGGAATTCATCAGGGAGGGCTATCACGAGGAGTGTGAGTCCGGAAACTCCGGGTCCGGTTGGGCCAGAGAGGCGCAACGAGCAAGACCCGCTCCTCGTCTCCCTGACCTTGCACAGTGTCTGCGCGAGCAGGCTCACTGGGGAAAGAAACGCATATTGCGTAACCCGGGGCCAGCTGAGAGCCAGCGCTTTCGTGCGGAGCAAGAAAAGCAGCCAGCGAAGGGCCGCTCGGGAGAAACAGCAGGATGACCTGGGCTTCTCTGAAGCGTGCCTATAACAGCTGGAACGTACCGGGGTGGAGTCTCCGTTCTCCCGGAACATAGCGGTCCTGAGAGCTTGTAGCTGGCATGGAGAGCTTGTACAGGATATGAACGGCGCGCAGCTTTTAGCCGCAAGACTCTGGAGGAGCGGATGGCGAGCGAACTGAGACATGCTGCGGTGGTGCGCATCACCCAAACGGTTGATGTACGCCACCGCAGCCGTGCTGGCCGTCCTAACCAACACGCGTTTCCCCTCCCGCTTCGGTGGTGACCGGCGGAGAGCGAAAAACAATGCCAACAGCTCCAGGCAGTTGAAATGCCAATGCAACCGGGGTCCGGTTTACGAACCTGCAGCTGCATGCTCGATACACACAGCCTGCCAGCCCATACTGGAAGCATCTGTCAGAATGACAGCATAACTGGACACTTGTTCTAAGTACACTGAGGCCCGTAGAAGGCAAGATCCATCCAGGGGCTGATGGTGCGGAGACACAGCGTGGTGACGTAAACCCGGTGCCTCTCCGCGTGCCATGCCCATCTGGGGACCCGATCGCGAAGCCAGCGCTGAATTAGTCTCATATGAACAATTGAGCGGCGTTACAGCGGCTACAATGTCATATGCCCCAGGAGCCTCTGAATAATTTCAGTGAGACCAATATAACTGCCGAATTAATCAGACAGGACAGCGCCAGCCCAGCGCGCTAAGAGCGCACCGTGATGCAGACCGAGTCCAGCTCCAACCCGAGATGAGAGAAGCTCTGTCCGGGGGAGAGCCTGCTCATACTCGGTTGACCCGAAACCCAAACAGGCCGAGGTGCCGGAGCACCAGGTCCCTGTGCATAACTGATCAGTTCAGAGATCTAAATAATAATAGTCAATGAATAATCAAAAATGCAGATGCGCGTGCGCCAAGAGGCACAGGGCATCCTCCACGCATGGAAACAGGGACAGCCCGAATGGGAGGACTGTTGCCACCATGTTCGGCCCCCCGTCGAACACCGGAAAAATCACAGTATAGGGAGGGAGAGAGCGAGACATGGAGCGAGCGTCCTTCAGGTCTATAGCTGCAACCAATCCCACGGACGGACGCACTGGGGGATGCGTTTCTGCATGAGCATCTTGATAGACATCCTGAACAGATGACAGATCAAAATGCGCAGATAGGATTGGCATAACCCACCGCTCTCTGGATACGATGAAGGGGGACGTAACCCGCACTTCATCTCGGCTGGAGGACTGGCTTGATTATATCCTTCGCCAGGAGGATAATAATCTTCTCACGCGAGACAGGGGGTGGCATAGCGATGATCGCTTAAATACACACTCGTGCACTCGGGAGGCCAACAGCGAATTGAAACGCATAGCCGAGTCTGACCGTCCGCCTGAGCTACTGCGCGGGCTGAGCAGCGCTAACCAGACTGACAGAGCCCGCTAACTAGCAGCATACCCGGAACGATCGCTGACGTACCCGCGGAGGGGCAGCTTCGGGATGGGGAGTACTCATCCTGGGAAGCAGAGCGGCCCGAGGAAGAGGTGAAAATAAGAGATTGACTCTTACCTTCCTCCCAGGATCCCGCGGAGTGGCTGGAGGTGCGAGAAAGGAGCTCATCCTCTGGCGCCCTCAAGCCTGTGGCGAAATGCACCAAAGCTGAGAGCTGGAAGGCAGCGCGTCCCATGCTGGCAGCAATTGGGCTTTAACACCCAGAGGGAGAAAAAGCCGCTCTTTTCGGATCGCTACATATATTCGCGGGGGAGCCCCGGCCTCCACCGCGGAAAGAACGGTTCTCCTCCTCTCCAAGTGGCCCGCCTCAGGTTCGCTTCGCAGTCCAGTTACTGGACTTAACGGCGACCTGTGACGGGAGCGTCAACTCCCCGCGGGGGGGCTCGGCGCGTTCACCAGCCATGGAATAGACTGGGACGGCGGAGCCTTTTTGAGCCGCGGGAAGAGCGCACTCGGCGGGGGACAGCCAGCGCGGACGGGTCTGATGGGGAGAGCAGTTCTCCGAGCCCACCAAGAGATGACCTGCTCCATTGCGCACGGCTGATCTTTCACCACTGAGGATTCCTGGGTAAAATCCCCGATGGTGTCGCAGAGAAGGCCTGCCTGGGATATGGGCACACTAAGAAAGCGTACTTTGTCAGCATGGCGCATATCTTCAGGGTAAGCCAGGGTGGCATTTCCGGACCACTATGTGGCCATCGTTTTTCCCAGGGCACGGGCGGCCGACTTGAATGTCATGAGAGCATAGTCGATCGTCGTGCGATGCTTACGCATAAGCCTGGGGAAGAACCGCCCCTGTGCAGCACAGCCAGGAGGCCGTGGGGCACGGCAGAAGCGGCGTGGCCCGCAACGGTGTGGGCTCTGGCCTTGATAGACACAGATAACCCACCCGCCTTGGACGGGGGTCTCAGCTTACCCCTCTAGGTGGCGGCGCCACCACCTGAGGAAATAGCTTCATACCCACTGGCCGCCTCGCCATCAGGGGAGGTGAAGGCAGAAGCACACGTGAACCGGGTGGAGAAAAACGCCCTCTATGCCAGCGTGTGCTCACTGGGCGCCCCTGGGAAGAAGGGGACGGGGGCTGGAAGATTAATCTTAGAACAGCCCGCACGTCATACCCTCTAGTCGGTCCGGCGGTGAGACTGGGGGACAAGCCATCTCCAGCCGCACCGCCGAAACAGCCCAGGAAGCGCAGCCGTTATGTCTGATTCGAGAACCGTGACCGCGCATTGCACCCCGTAGGATGGAAGCGAGCCCAGTCTGTCATCTGAGCATAACAGCTCGCCCTCCGATGTCGCGATGGACCTTTGATCTCCGGTGTCATCAGGCGGAGGCGCGGGCATCCCGGGGGATGGACCGTACAACCGCCCGAAGCTTGGATGGGGCACGCTGTGGGGGAGTGGGGGGTCCGCGGGCCCGGAGGCGACGGATAAAACCCCCACTGTTTTTTTTTCTTTATTCCTCAGATCTGCCCACGTGCTAACCGCTTTCACGGGGAGCAACGGGGGTGGCCGAAGCCGCGATCTCAGCAATGCAACAACCACGCCCTCGCAGTGAGAGCATAAGCTGTCCGCGGGCACCGCATCGACATGCTGGACCCCCAGATCTGTCGTGCGATACCCGTGCCCATCATCCGGAGATAGGAACCACCGCATCCAGAAACGCACAGTCAGAACAGCGTCTTGAAAAAGACGTGTTGATTGACTGTGTTGCTCTCTTAGGAAAATCTCTTTTAGATCACCAGCGAAACGCCCGGAGGACGAGAAACCCAGCTCGCCACTCGTACATCTTCTTTACACACTGGTGAAGGTAAGGCTTTCTTCTCTCTTGGAAGTCAGCTTAGCAGAAGGTTGTTCAGCTCACGATCGGCTCTGAAGCAACAATTCTGAGGAACTGACTCCAGCAGCTGGCTTATATAGCCCTGATGAGCTCATCAGTCTCAGCTGTGGAGCTCAGCTCCGCCAATTCAATTGGCATTTCATTGGCCCGTTTTCTTATCATCAGAAGCGATTGGTCGTCTGAAGTACTCCCAAAAGTCTGTTATTACAGACACACGTTGGAGTTCCCTATGAAGGGGAACCACAAAGATCTAACGTAACAGATTGAGTGGGCAACTTACGAAATGGCAAAGCTTTTCCCATTCAATGCGGTGGACCGTCTCTGGCGAGGAGTTCATCACTAAATGTAGAAAAAATAGAGCAACAAAACAGTAAACTGACAGCGATTCACTTCGCTAGCGTAATAACGTGTTAAAAAATCTCGTTTAACGTTAGCTCGATGATACGTAATGTTATTTGCGAACCGTTTCTCATAACTTAGCCTATACGTTAGCTAGAGCAACATTAACTTACATGTGTTTTATGCTCATTCCAAATCGATTTGACAGATCATCTTATATTTTTTCACAGGTTAAAAAGCATTGAAGTCATAAAGTGAAGTTAATCGTGTTGAAATCGAAAATTAAATAACCAAAACAGCTTTTCATTTACGTTAACGTTACCTTTATAGATTAGCTGCAGTTAATGGCCTGGGTACGCACAGGGCGACATGTAGGCTTACTAAAAAACGTATAGGAAGTGGTAAAGTGTTAATTTACACATCTAAAAAGTTACATTTTAACATAAATTCTTGGGAAAACGACAAATAAAACATGTGAAACGTCGAATACAACGTGCTTACCTTCAGATTACAGTTCCGTCCGCTGCCTTCTGTTTGTTAGTTGATTGATTCAAATGATGAGCAGCAGGTGCGCCTCACGCTGACTCGCGCAGAAGAACCGACTCCGAGTCCACCAATCAAGTTTCAACATCGAACCAATGTTATGATTTCGACCAGATGCGTCGGGTAGCCTATATGTTGAAGAGTCAACTTCATTTCGACATCGAACCAATGTTATGATTTCGACCAGATGCGTCGGGTAGCCTATATGTTGAAGAGTCAACTTCATTTCGACATTGAATCAATGTTTTATTCTCGATGTAATAACCTTCCGATGTACCGACCAAATAAAGAACGTTGATTCAATGTCGAAATTTGATCGACGACTGATACTGACGCTTATAACCAATAATCGACATTGATTCAATGTCGGCTTGCTATCTGGGAAGGATTCATTCAAATGATGAATTGACAAAACCACACTACAAAAATAAAACAGAATTGAATGAAAACATGATCAATAAAATCATATTAAGTGTATTTCTTATTTTGAGGGCAGTTTTACATATTAAAACACGCTGAACTCACTGCGAGTGAGATGGAGAAACTGTAAGAACACAAGCGCTGAGGTAAAATCAAAGACATCACCTTTATAATAATGACTTGTGTTTAAATGGAGCAGTTTTATGACATAAGTTTGTGATATAACAGCAGAGCATTCATTACATCCTTATTTTCTATGGATACTGGATAGAAAATACTTTCCTCCGCTCACAAACTCTGTTGAGGACATACAGAAGATACAGCTTGTGAAGTAGAACAATCCTGTCTATGAAGAGCAAGTCATTCACTATCAATTAGTGAATGTGTGAATTAGTGAACACATTTACTTTTTATTAATTTCGATAAATATTTTTTTTATCATCAAAAGACCTCTTCAATTTGTCTGACTGTAAAATAAAAGTTTTAATGGTAATTCATTGTATACAGCACAGCCTATGTCTAGCCTCATGGAAAACCAAAATGAATTTGAAACAGATTATTATTAAACTGAAACTCCTCTCATTCTGAACAAATATTATTTTCTGTAATAGTTGTGATTATTTCTTTTGTAAATTCTGCAGCTCATAGATCCTGCTCCACTGACAGAAGCTACCTTTTTTTATTTTTCACAGGATTATAATGAATGAGCACCACTACAAAGGGGCTTTCACTATACAATCGGACTAGAGACAGTGAATCCTGCAAATCCAGGATGTTTCTTGAAGATGGAGGATGACATGCAGATCAGAGGAGTATTGCACACAAGTAGATGTAAGAAAACCAGGATTTCAGAAAAAGTGCATCTTGATGAGTTTAATCAGCTCATGCTGGTTTAGTTTGTTGTGTGTTTGCTAATCCAGGATGAGAATGTGCCTGTTACGGTCCATGGGAGTTTGTACTTTGTATTTCGTTCTCCCTCTCTGTTTTTTGCTTGTCTCCCCTCGCTCTCTCTCTCCTTGCCTGTCATTCGCTCTTTGTCTCGCCCTATCACCTTTTGTTCCGCTATTTTTTTCTATCCCAGGTACCCTCTGATTGGATCCCGAGACTGTCACTCCTTATTAGGGCGTTTCCTCGTGGACCAATCGGGCTTCGTTCCGCGGACTTTAAATTTGACCGCCACGCCTTGTTTGGGAGAGTGCTGTGTGTGTGTGTTGGTTTGTGTTGTGTCCGCTCGTTTATGATTATGTTTTGTTTCGTGTCTCTGAATTGTTTTACATCAATGTGATTTGATTCGATCTGGTTAAAGAGTATCATTCCTTTTTAGGGAAAAAAGAATAGGTTACTAAGTCGCGCGACATGCATTTTTGCCCGTAGGTATTCATATTGTTCAGAAACACTAGGTAAGTGGGTGAGCGCCGCATTTTGTATTTTGGTTTATTATTTCAGGGAGTTTATGTTATTGGCGTCGCACACGCTGAAGATTTTGGTTTATTTTTCATATTTTGATTTCCATGAGTAAGTTTAGAGGGGATCTTGTGTTCTAGTTTAGGTGGCTTTAGGTTTTGTTCAGTTCTTTGCTTTGGCGCCACTCTAGTTCCTTTTTCCCCTAAAAACTTTTTGGATTGATTTATAATAATTGTGTTTATTAGTTTTTTTATATATATATACATTGTACATAGCTCACACATGCCTCTCTTTTTGTTGGCTATATCTCTTTTCCTCATAGAGGAATAAACGAATTAATTGTAACCTCGTCTCCTTGTGTATTTTCCATTCATCCACTCTAGTAATGGTTTAATATTATAAATGTTGCGCTTATTCTCCCTAGACAACTTAATAAATCGTAACAGTGCCGCTATGTCAAGCCGGTGTAGATAGCTGAGATACGAGCAAGTTCATTGCATTCCTAAACAGATCACAAAATCATCACAGAATCAATGATGCAGATATGATGAGAGCTAATCAGGTGAGGAGTTGAAACATACCCCTCTCCTTCACCAATCTGGCAACAACCATTACTTTACAGCAGAGAGTGAATGGAAACATGTGAGGAGGAGAAACACATTAACAAATTAACAGACGTTCACAATACTGTGGATCTATTTTTTTTCTTTCTCTGTTTAGAATAAATCTCCATAGTACCATAATTTAGATTAATTTAGCCTGCTGTCATGCTACTGAGTCAAGACTATATTCAGCTGTTAGAGCTTGAAAATTTCAGATTAATCCCTTGCTATATTAGAAAGTAAGTAGGCCTCAAAGAGCCTGGGAGCAGTAGAGCCAGAGAAGATAACCTTCAGAGAAGGAGAGGAGCAGAACAGCAGAGAAGCAGACCAGGAAAATAGGCAGAGCCAAGTTTACCAGCTATTTTGTATCTTCTTGACCATGTGACTAAAGCCCAAATGCTGAGATATTCAAACTGACCAATCAACATGTGACCACATCATAAAACCCCCAAAGTCCACATACCAGGCCCTGATCTTATCAGTATCTGCCTTTGGAGTCAGCATGGACATTCTTGTCACGGTTGTGATCTATCTGTTCTTCTTGCATGTGTGTGTGTGTGTGTGTGTGTGGGAAGTTGGTGTGTTTGTTTGGGTTTTCACCGCGTGGTGTGTGTGTTTACCTTCTTCAGCTGGGTTGTCACGTGTCTTGTTACCATTCATTCTTCTCAGCTGTTATCATTAAGCCACAGCTGCAGCATGTTACCGCGCCCTTTATATGTTCAGTGTTTTGTATCTCATGTCATCAGTCCGTTGTTTGTTCCTGTCCCTGTCTGTTCGTATCTTTGGATACTCTGCTGTTTGTTCATCGGATGACAATGTCGTTTGGTCTGTTGGAGTTCTTTGTTTCGTATTAAATTTTACTTGCATTTGGATCCTCTGTCTGGTGTCGTGACAGAACGGACTGATCGATTATGGATCCAGCGAGTATCGCCGGTCTGGCAGAGTTTTGTTCACACGCTACCACACGCATGAACGGACATGATGATCAGATGACCACCAACAGTTGCGCTATTCAGGCGCTGGTCACACAGGTTTCTGGGCTCACCACACAGTTTAGGCGTCTTCATGATGCCGGTGTCCAGCAGCCTGTTGCAGTTGACATTAGTCCACCGGTCATGCTGATCCCTGGGCGTGCTGCTGTGTTTCCTGAGCCGCGCCTTCCACCTCCAGCCTTTTACTCCGGGGAACCTGAGTTGTGTCGCGCCTTTGTAACGAAGTGCTCTCTGTACTTTTCCCTGCAGCCTTCCTCTTTTTCTACGGAGGAATCGAAAGTGGCGTTTATCATCACACTTCTCACTGGGAGAGCAGCGCTGTGGGGAACGGCGGTGTGGGAGAGAAAGCTCCCATGTTGCTCTTCGTTTGACGCCTTTTCAGCAGAGCTCAAGAAGGTATTTGATCGAGCCGTGGCGGGCAGAGAGGCAGCCCGGATGCTTGCAGAGTTGCGGCAGGGGCATCGGAGTGTTGCTGACTACTCCATTGAGTTCCGCACTCTGGCGGCAGAGAGTGAATGGAACGCGCAGGCACAATGGGACGTCTTTCTCCACGGGCTGGCAGACCATATAAAGGATAGGATTTTTGCTCTGGATCTTCCTAAGACCCTGGACGGGCTCATTGATCTGGCCATCCGTGTGGATTCTCATCTACAGCACAGGGAGAGAGACACGCGACACACACACACACTGGAGAATTCCCCTCTTCCGGCTGTCACTGTATTTCCGGGGCTGGTGTACACGCCCCTCCCGGAACCTGAACCCATGCAGATGGGCCGCTCTAGGCTGTTGCTGGAGGAGAAGTGCAGACGCCGCAGCGAGAGTCTGTGTTTATACTGCGGGGGTGCGAATCACATCGCGGCTCATTGTTTAGTCAAACGCAAGAGTCCGGTCAGGGGTAAGAGTTTGAGAGTTGGGGAGGCCATATTTAATGAACCTTCTTCAGACAACACTACGTTACCCATAAGACTTTGCATTGATTATGATTTTCATGACTGTACTGCACTGGTTGACTCTGGAGCTGAAGGAAATTTTAATGATTCTAGACTGGCTTATAAGCTGAAGATTCCTGTAATCCCTCTTTCCTCACCTATTGCTGTTCACTCACTTAGCGGTATTTCTCTTCCAACTATTACGCATTCCACGGGTGATATCAAACTCATTACTTCTGGTAATCATTCGGAAAAGATTAAGTTTTTCTTAACAGAAACGCTCGCCACTCCTGTGGTCCTCGGTCATCCTTGGTTGGTCTTGCATAAACCCCACATCAACTGGGGTTTTAATTCAGTTTTCACTTGGAGTGAGAGTTGTCATGAGTCTTGTTTAGTGTCTGCTTGTTCTGCTGTGTCTCGTTCTGTGTTGCAGGAGGAACAGATGGATCTATCAAACGTGCCTCGTGAGTACCTTGACCTGAAGGGAGTGTTCAGTAAGTCCCGGGCTGCATCTCTGCCTCCGCATCGTCCCTATGACTGTGCCATAGATCTATTACCAGGTACGTCTCCGCCTAAAGGCAAATTATACTCGCTTTCTGCTCCTGAGAGGGAGGCCATGGAGAAATATATTTCTGATTCTCTGGCAGCCAAGATCATCTGTCCCTCTTCTTCACCGGGGGGCGGGATTTTTTTTTTGTGAAAAAGAAGGACGGTTCCCTTCGTCCCTGCATTGACTATCGGGGGCTGAACAACATTACGGTAAAGAATACTTATCCTTTGCTGTTGATGTCTTCAGCCTTTGAACGTCTGCAGGGGGCGAAATTTTTCACAAAATTAGATCTCCTCAATGCTTATCATTTGGTCCGCATAAGGGGGGGGGATGAGTGGAAAACAGCGTTTAACACCCCTAGAGGGCATTTTGAGTACTGCGTTCTGCCCTTCGGTCTTTCTAACGCTCCGGCTGTTTTCCAGGCACTCGTCAATGACGTGCTGAGAGATATGATAGATCAGTTTATCTATGTCTACCTGGATGACATACTGATTTTTTCTCATTCTCTCCAGGAACATGTTCAGCACGTCAGACGAGTGCTTCAGAGGCTGTTAGAGAATGGTCTTTATGTCAAGGCGGAGAAATGCGTTTTCATGCACAGTCTGTTCCTTTTCTAGGGCATATCGTGTCAGTCAAGGGGATGCGCATGGATCCAGAGAAAGTTCAGGCTGTGGTAGATTGGCCAACTCCAGATTCCCGTAAGGCCCTGCAGAGGTTTCTGGGTTTTGCCAATTTTTACCGGCGTTTTATTCGCAATTTCGGCCAGCTCGCCGCACCTCTGACCGCCTTGACCTCTTCCAAGACGCCGTTCAGGTGGTCGAGCGCGGCCGAAGCAGCGTTCTCAAAACTGAAAGGCTGTTTTGTTTCAGCCCCCATCCTTATAGCCCCTGATCCTTCCCGGCAGTTTGTGGTGGAGGTCGACGCGTCAGAGGTGGGGGTCGGAGCCATCCTGTCCCAGCGCTCCTCCTCGGATGGCAAGGTCCACCCATGCGCGTTTTACTCTCATCGATTATCACCTGCAGAGAGAAATTATGATATTGGTAATCGTGAGTTGTTGGCAGTCAAGCTCGCGTTGGAGGAGTGGCGTCACTGGTTAGAAGGGTCGGGGGTCCCTTTTATTGTTTGGACCGATCACAAAAATTTGGAATACATCAGAACCGCTAAAAGATTGAACACTAGGCAGGCTCGGTGGGCATTATTTTTCGGTCGGTTTAATTTTACCATCTCTTATCGACCAGGTTCTAAGAACATCAAACCTGACGCGTTATCCCGTCTTTTTGATTTTTCGGGGCGTGCATCGTCACTCGACCCCATTGTCCCACAGAAGATTTTTGTTTCCAGCATGACATGGGAGATCGAGTCGAAGGTTCGCGCAGCCTCGGAAGGGGTAACGCCCCCGATCGCATGCCCACCGGGTCGGTTATTCGTGCCAGAGGAACTTCGGTCTGACGTTATCCGGTGGGGACATTCCTCCAAGGTAGCTTGTCATCCAGGGGTGAGTCGCACACTTTTTTCTGTTAAACAACGATTCTGGTGGCCAGTTATGGCTCGTGATGTGCGTGATTTTGTCTTGGCTTGTTCTGTTTGTGCAGTTTCTAAGACTTCCAATCGCCCTCCCGATGGACTTCTTCAGCCATTGTCAGTGCCTTCGAGACCCTGGTCCCATATCTCGCTAGATTTCGTTACAGGTCTTCCATCCTCAAATGGCAACACGGTGGTTTTAACCGTGGTGGACCGGTTCTCGAAGGCGGCTCATTTCATCCCTCTGCCCAAATTACCTTCAGCCAGAGAGACAGCGGTTGCGGTCGTTAATCACGTCTTTCGCATTCATGGCCTCCCGTCAGACGTGGTTTCTGACCGGGGTCCTCAGTTTGTGTCCAAATTTTGAAAAGAGTTTTGTAGGCTACTGGGGGCCACTGTTAGTCTTTCTTCTGGGTTTCATCCTCAGAGTAACGGTCAGACCGAGAGAGCCAACCAGGATCTTGAACGCACATTGCGATGTTTGGTTTCTCAGAATCCTGCTTCCTGGAGTCAGCAGCTCACATGGGTAGAGTACGCACATAACTCATTACCAGTGTCAGCCACGGGCCTCACTCCGTTTCAGTGTAGTTTAGGTTACCAGCCACCAATTTTTCCCAGTCTGGAATCTGAAACCGCGGTCCCCTCCGCCCACGCCTTTGTTCAGAGGTGCCGTCGCACCTGGAGCAGGGCCAGACAGACCCTCCTCCAGGTGGGCGAGCGCACCAAGGCTAAAGCCGATCGCCACCGGTCTAAGCCTCCCGTTTACGTTGTCGGTCAAAAAGTGTGGCTTTCTTCTAAAAACATTCCTCTTCGCACCGTTTGTAATAAACTAGCTCCTAAATTCATTGGCCCATTTATTGTCACTAAAATCATTAGTCCTGTGGCAATCCGCCTTAAATTACCTCCAGCGTACAGGAGGGTTCATTCCGTATTCCATGTGTCCAAAATTAAGCCCGTTTTTCATACGGCCATTAATCCGCACACTCCGGTTCCCCCCCCCGCCGCGTCTTGTAGATGGGGAGACTACTTATTCGGTTAAGCGCATTCTGGACTCAAGAAGGAGGGGACGAGGATTCCAGTACTTGGTGGACTGGGAAGGTTACGGTCCAGAGGAGAGAAGTTGGGTTCCTGCTGGGGACATATTGGATCACTCTCTTATCGATGATTACAATCGCCAGGTAGGCTCTTCTGGGAGCGCCGTGAGGCGCTCCTAGGAGAGGGGGTACTGTCACGGTTGTGATCTATCTGTTCTTCTTGCATGTGTGTGTGTGTGTGTGTGTGTGTGTGGGAAGTTGGTGTGTTTGTTTGGGTTTTCACCGCGTGGTGTGTGTGTTTACCTTCTTCAGCTGGGTTGTCACGTGTCTTGTTACCATTCATTCTTCTCAGCTGTTATCATTAAGCCACAGCTGCAGCATGTTACCGCGCCCTTTATATGTTCAGTGTTTTGTATCTCATGTCATCAGTCCGTTGTTTGTTCCTGTCCCTGTCTGTTCGTATCTTTGGATACTCTGCTGTTTGTTCATCGGATGACAATGTCGTTTGGTCTGTTGGAGTTCTTTGTTTCGTATTAAATTTTACTTGCATTTGGATCCTCTGTCTGGTGTCGTGACAATTCTTTGGTGAAAGACATGTTTTGCCATATAAACAAACGCATATGATAATTTAGACTCTTACACCTAGAACAGCGAATTTAAGATTTTTAAGGCCTTAAATTTAGATTTTTAAATTTTTGACTTTTTAATAAAACCCTGTACTTAGTTAAGAAAAATATTATTTTACAGGGGATCTTTTAATAAAAAAAGAAGTATATAACATTTTAGGCTAAAAAAAAAAGTTTAATACTGTTATATAAATGGCGTCCCTGTGATATTTAATTTTTTTTCTTTATATTTAACAGTCCAGGGGTGCGTTTCCCAAAACCATCGTTAGCCAACTAAGGTCGCAAGTTCCGTCGTTACACAGATAGTTTGTTGATTTGCCATTTCCCAAATCCATCGCTCCAACAAACATTCGCAAACTGAGTCGCAAACTTGAGCACTTGAAATGACAGCTCTGGAGCTGTAGTTAGAAACATAGTTCCTGGCTGTGTTCTATTCTCACTTATCCCCCTATGCCCTATTCATTTAGACCATTCTTACATTACAAAGTTGGAATTATTAAAAATAAAAAAGCATTAAGGTCATCTCTCTTAGGTGTAATTTGCTTTCAAAAGTATTTTTACAGTTCAGTTTTAGCGATCTTCATGTTTACAATTGCGCTCCCTTCGCAGTGCACTTTAAAAACTTTGATGTCATTTTGAACACAGCCTCATGACAAAAGGTATAGGTGACTATTTTTTAAAAGCGGAATTTATGTTACATCTCCAAAGCTTGTGAAAACAAAAACATAGCATACGTTAATTCTTTTAATTTATAGTAGGTTATTTATTAAGTATCTGTACTGTATATGACATGGGCCTGCTGGTTAGAGCATATCTGCAGTGGTTTGCACGTGATCAAATTGTAAAGTCAGACTTTTCAAAAAAATAAATAACCAATATTCTACTTAATAATAATCATCATCATTAATATTATTAGTAAAAAAAATTCATTTTCTAATAAATAATAAATATAAAATTTAATTTCTTAAAGGGTACGGAAGCCCTGAACCGCAAGGTGAAAAAAAAAAAACCAAGGTGGAAAAAAAAAAAAAAAGCAATCTTGGTGGTGAGGAAAAAAAAAAAGAAAACTTATCTCGTTTTAACGACATAATTAAGTCGTTATTTCGACATAATATCTCATTATAACGAGATACTAAGTCGTTATAACGACATAATATCTCGTTATAACGAGATACTAAGTCGTTATAACGACATAGTATCTCGTTAAAACGACATAATTAAGTCGGTATTTCGACATAATTAAGTCGTTATTTCGACATAATTAAGTCGTTATTTCGACTTAACGGTGGTCATTTCTATATGAACCACAAGATGGCAGAATAAGACTAGAAACAGGTCAATGTGCATGCTTTAAGTAAAATCCTTAAGGTTCCGAAATTATAGAGCGTAAATATGGGAATTTACCAGGCATATTCTTTCATATAGGCACTGATAGGTGTTCACTTGTTGTTCCAGAATAATCTTTTGACATTAAATGTAACCCATACATAGCTGTAAACGGTTATAAAACACTGTGGCGTTTATTAGCTTAGCCTGGTTTTTGCAAGACATGTATACTAATTAATTTATTTAGCTAGTTTTGTAACGTTTTAACTGCCTATATTGCATCTTCATTTATTACATTTGATTTACTATGTTAGTATTTTTTGTTGGTGGTAAGAAAACCTCCCGTTTCTACATCTATTCGCCTCCAAAATTGATTTCGTCCAATGCTCCATCATGCCCGACTCCAACTTTTGAGGGAGGGCCAAGCGACATTCGGTCACCTAAGTGTTACATGAAATTAGTTGTTATTTTTCAATTAAAATAAGACGTTTAATAACTAAAGGTCGGCTAGAATGCATTTAAACATTAGGCTTTGGAGATGTTAACAGATGAACCGATTGTATCCATAGGCAAATAAATGTTTGTTTGTTTTTTATTTGAAGTGTCAGTGCAAAAAAAACTATAAAATACAATAAGAAAATATGGAATAACTGCCAGATGGTACAGCACTTTGCCCACGATTATGATTATTAAGTTGGAATTTGTTTTAATTTGAATGCACGTTTCGTTGTTTCAATAATAATAATATTAATAATAATAATAATTATTATTATTATTATTAATATTATTTGTTGTTGTTGCTGTTGTTGTTGTTGTTGTAAATATGTTAGATGTTTAATTTTCTATGTGTAGATTGCAGCAGCACAACAGAACAACATTGCTTCAAGTGTTTAACATTTATTAGTTCATGATTACACCCGCTGCGCCTATTTTATTATTTCTTCACTATTAGGCTATTGTTGTCGCTTGGTCCACTCTTCTTGCTATGAGGACTAGTGTCTGCAGAATTACAACGAACATTCGCAAACTGCGTCGCAAACTTGAACTCTCTAGAGCTGTATTCAGAAGCTCCTGGCTGTGTTCTATTTACAGTTAGGCTACCCCCCCCCCCCCCCCCCAAGCTCTATTCATTTAGAACGTTCCACATTTAAACTTGCAATGACTTAAAAAATAAAACATTAAAGTCATCTCTATTTGGTAATCTTCATATTGACAATTGCGTTCCCAACTTCCCTTCGTAGCGCACTTTGAAATCATTGTCTCCAAACTTGTGAAAACTAAAATACATAGGTTAGTAGGTTTTAATTTATAGATTATGTATCTGTACTGTACGGATATAGGCCTGTTGGTTAAAACATTTCTGCAGTGGTTTGAATGCCAAATTGTACTTTAAAACGTAAAACGAAAATAAAATAAACGAATAAACAATATCCTACTTAATAATAATATTATTATTATCATTATTATTATTATTAATAGTAGTAGTGTTGTTTTTCATTTTTAATAGCCTAAATAGCCTACTGTAAATTGCAACCATTAATAATTTATATATGAGATTGCATGTTAGCTTAGTGGTTTTATGTTTTGTAATAGAATATATAATGTTCTCAATAATATCTATAGAGGAAACATTGGCCCTATATGTGCCGTTTACAGAAATTTCAACTAATATGGAAAACTAGTGCATGTTTTTACCAAAACTAATATTGGATTTTTTAATGAGTGCGTGTAAAACAGCATAAGCTAATTTGCACAAAAAGTTATGGGGTTTTTGTTTAAAAAAAGTTTTTACTTGTTTAGAGCCTCGATGGACGCTTTATGTTAACACATTTCTAACGATGGATCTGCGACAAAGCAACTACGGTTTTGGGAGACACTGCATCGTTCTTTTTTTCCAAACGATGCATATAGTTTAGCAGCGAGTTAGGGGAGCGCGGGGTACAAAGTAACACTTTTTGTTTTGATTAATTATCGACCAAAAGTAATAGAGTTAGACAAATGATATTTTTATACAGATAAAATAAAAGCCTCTCCTACAAATTAGCACAATTTGCATGTCCATCGGACTCACCGTTTCTTTACAATATTGCCAAAAGCGCCAGGAGTGAAATGTTACAACTTACCCCGTATGCGGGGTAAGTTTTAACAGACAGGGGGTTAGTTGTAACACATGTTTATAAAGGCAGATTTCACACAATTAATTTAAATTCAGTTTACTTTAAATAGTAGCTATATTTCCTCAGTATTTGGCTGATTTCTTTTTTATTCTACATAGCACAGTATGTTTATTTATTTATTTGTTTATTGGATAAACACATTTGAATTTATTTGCATTATTATCCATTTATTCATTATTATACACGCATTTATTTGCATTATTAGCAATAAAATATTTTTTTTTCTATAAAAAAAATATTTTCTATTAAAAAACATTTTTATTTAAAAAGTTCTCAACATTACATTAAAAATTCAAAAAAATAATTTGTTAGTTAAGTTGGTGTTCAACAGTGTGTGGCTTAATTGTAACACCCTGTTACAACTAGCCCCGCTGTGTCATGTTTTACTCAAAGCTGGCTAGCAGTCTCTGTGTGTTTTATACATCTTTCAAAATGGTTTCATCTTTTAGCCTAGAAGACGGTGATCACGACAATATAAGATTTTACGTTCATACTTTCCCCAATTTTTTTCAAAATAAAAAAATATCGACTATAATAAAAAATACTTTTATGCTGCAAAAATGGATTCTCCTGTGTATCTCATCCAAATTTCGCCGAAAATGTTCAATAATTGGCAGGAAGACGTCTGCCGACACTGCGGTGAAAACCTCGGAAGCATGCCATGATTAACCCTGAGCAAATACCTTAAAACTCCGTGTTACATTTAACCCCGCGTTACTTTGTGCCCCGCGCTCCCCTACGTCGTTGTTTGGGAAATGCATCCATCGGTGATCTCGGCGAAAGCGAGAAACCATCCGACCTAACTCAGCCTCTTTTTCCAGAATTTTCATCAAAAATGTTTGGAGAAAGGAAAAGAGACATTATTCGATTAAATGAATAATGAAGAGATATTACAGATTTCAAAGGAAATATCTTAATATCAAATAGCCTAATCAAAAGTTTGACAACAAAGATCATAACACAAACTTATATCTTCATGCCATCATTTTGAAGTTGAAATAATTGAAACATAGGCTATTTGTGAGTCTTTTAATTAAAAAATTATATGAATTTAAAAAAAAATCCTCTCAGAAGTGCTGAGAGTAAAACAGGCGATGTTCTGTTTTTTTAGACTGCTGTTTGCACATATAAACCCCTCGAAAGATAGTTGCAATGGTCAAAAGACCGTTAATGTTTTTGCTATATACTATCAAGAAGGTTAACGGACATCTCTGGGGCGTTTTCTTCGTATTGTAGCCCAATTTGTACCTAATATTATTTTGTTCATTTGAAACAGTTCATATTTAAGCACAGAGGTGCTTGTTTTAGTGTTTTCATTTTGAACACAATTATGAAAAACATGATCAAACATTCATCATGTACTGTAGGCTACGATGAACGGCACAAATTCTGGTAATCTGTTTTCTTTGAATAGACCTGCAGCATTTATAAAAGTATTTAACAATACCCTTAAGGGATCTTCATTTATCACATTTGGGTTATTTTTTTTTAGTATTTTTATATTGGTAAGACTGCTAAGAGAACATTTATTTTCTACATTTATTCGCCTCCAAATTTGATTCCGTCTCTCCGCTCTATCATGCCCGACTCCAACGTTTTAGGGTGGGCCAAGCGACATTCCAGTCAAAGTGAAGTGAACATTAAATTAGTTGTTATTTTACAATTAAAATAACTTTCATCATTCTGTTATTGTATGTATTAGGTTATGAGCTTACTGAACAAGTTGGCTAGAATAATCTATTAAACGTTAGGATATTTGGAATGCAGATGAACCAAGACTGTATTCAGAAGCAGATGAATGTTTGCTTTTTTTTCTTTCGAAGTGTCAGTGCAAAAAAAAAAAAAAAAAAAAGATACAAATGAGACTAAATGATGGGAAAATGACAGATGGCATTTCGGTCAATAAACACTTTGCCCACGGTTATAATGATTGAGTTGGGATTGCTTTAAAATAAAATGCACGTGTTTTGATTCAATAATAGTAATAATAATAATAATAATAATAATAATATATTTTTTATTATTATTATTACTAATATTAATATCATTATTATTATTACTATTGTAATTAATATTGGTATTATTATTGTTATTATTTTATAAATGTATTATACAAATTTTCTATGTGTAAATTGCACAACAGAACATTTATATTTATATACATTAATATTTTGAGGCTAAATTTATGTATACTTTTTTTTTTTTTTTTTTGGCTCGTTCAAACTACTTATTTAAAATGACCTGAAACAGCACAATTCTTGAGATTTCATTGAGAAAACTTAATTTTTTATGTTCAATCCACATAAATTGGTCAAAAGTGTTAACTTAATTTGTGTTGGGAATGAAATGAGCACCCTCCAGTCGGCCTTAACTTTTATTTTCTCTTTTGTGGAAAAGGAAAGGTGCTGTATGCACAGACATCTATTAGCCTACATAATTAATTTCGTTTGTTAAGCGCAAAGATTTGTTTCGAAACTATTTCTAAATTCAATTCTAATCTCCAGCAAACGAATAAATACACAATAATAAGGAAGTGTGGTAAAAAAAACTGAATTATATCCAAACACACGTCCTATGCCCCATATGGTCCAAAACCTGACAGGTGGACAAATCTAAGCTTGTTTTTAATAAAATAAATATAAATATGCATATAATAAATACTAATAATAATAATATTATACAAAAGCAAGTTGTGAATAAACTGAAAAAAGTCCTCCGAAATGGAAGGCATGATGGCAGTGGCTTTTATATTTATGTAGAAAATATTTTTTTTTTGTAATATTTTATTCCTTTAATTCTTTTTTACTTGTAATGTGTATTGCTGAACATCCTAGCGACGCGCACAACGCGCTCTGCGCTGCACTTTAGACTTGCTCTCAGCTGGTCTATTGCACAGTCTATTTTAGTTCCTCAAAATAGCAACTTGCCAAATGTGCCTTAACAGACACTAGACCGGCACACACATGAGTCCACAAAGCGGAGCAATTGGATTTGCCATTTAAACAATAAAGGTGCGCTTCATGGCGAAATTGATAGTCAAAGCAAGACGGCTTCTGTGCTGTCCCTGCAACACGGATGCTGTCTGTTTTAAATTACTGTGCTTTTTTATCACTATAAGAAGGTTACAGAACTATTGTGAGGGCAAATCTGTCAAAATGGCGGACATCATTTACCAAAGGTGACCTGATATCTGATATCTAAGACAAACATCCCGTCTAAATAAATCTGCTTTTTTTTTTAAATAGCTGCATCATTCTTGACATTTACCACAAATGATACCTGTGCATCAAGTTAGGACAACTTAACGCACTTGAACATGTTATTCACAGTCAGAGATTAAGTACAGAGTTAAAGTTTTTTCAGTTGGTGAATATCAACACAATCCAGTTTAAGCAAAAACTTTATTAAAGAACAAGTGAACTATACTGACGATTTTTTTAATTAAAAGGATAGTTGAGCCAAAATGAAAAAAATACTCCAGTTTACTCTGTCTTCTGTTGAAAACAAAAGAGGATTCTTTGAAGAAAGCTGAAAACCTGTAACCATAACTTGGATTGTAGAAACAAACAATAATATGCAAGTCAATTGTTACAGGTTTCCAGCTTGCTATAACTGAAATCATTCTGAAAGAGAAGTTACATGAGTAATTTGAAAACAGCGAGTGGTTAAACAATAGACTTTTATGCAATTTACACATAATAAGAGATTACCTCAACGTGAAAAGCCTGTTAAGCAAAGAAAAAAAGTAGATTTTAAATTCAAACATTCACCATCAACTTATATTCTTTAATTTATAGGGATAGTTCACCCAAAGCTGACAATTCTGGCATTTAGCCTCATCCTTTCCTGTCCCAAACTTATTTAACTTTTTTTTCTGTTGAAAAATAAAGAAGATATATTGAATAAAGCTGCAAAACTGTAACTATTGACTTCCATAGTGTTTTTTCCTACTAAGCAAATGGTTACATGATTACAGATTATTTCTTAAAAAGGCTGTCTTTAGTGTTCAACAGAATAAAGAAACTTAAAGGTTTGGAATCACTTAAGGGTAAATAATTCGTGAGCACCTTTAACGGAACACAGACTCCACAGAGGTGTTTTGTATTTAAAAGTCAGTTCATGTGTTTTGTAAAAAGTGGGTCGGCTGGGATCGTGATGACCTACCTCCTTGAAGTATCCATAATTGACTGATCACGTATGGAGGACGAACAATAAATAAATAAATAAATAAATAAATAAATAAATAAATAAATGAGCAAATAAATGTATAGATTTCTGCATAAATAAATAAATAGACAAATCCGCAATCAAATAAATAAATACATACGCAAATAAATCAATCAATAAATGAGTAAATAAATGTATACGTTCCTGCATAAAGAAATAAATAGATAAATAAACAAATAAATAAATAAACAAAGGAATAAATAATTAAATACGCAAATAAATAAAGAAATTCGCAAATAAAAAAATCAATAAATGAGTAAATAAATGTATAATTTCCTGAATAAATAAATTAGATAAATACGCAAATAATTAATTACACAAATAAATAAATACATAAATACATACGCAAATAAATAAATGAGTAAATAAATAAATAAATACGCAAATAAATTATTGAATAAATACACAACTTCCTGCATAAATAAATATATAAATAATTAATAATGTGGGCAGATTAATAAATAAATTACATTAATGTTAATGTTGTGGGAAAATGAAATGAAAATGCTAAACAATGCAGATTCGTTCATTTATTTTTTAACTTAGTTTCGTATTTACTTTTCCTCAGCTCAACATGCTACTTCAAAAACATAATTGTCCACTTGACTAAAGATAAGGTAGGTAAATTATCAGGAAATGTTTTATCGAGAGATGTAACAATTTTAATGTTGTCGCTTTCCGTGAACGGAAAGCTGAAATGTTACTCGCTCGTATTAATTTCATGATGGATTATTATTTTTTGTGTAGCCTATTGTTGGAACGTAGAACAGATTGTTGTCAAAATCATTGGGTTGTAAAATATTCACAATTTACATATCATATTTAGCAAGAAGCAATAAAGCAATACTCCTCAGTCGTTGATAAATGAGACGACTATGTTGATATTTAAACTGATTCAGCTGTGACGAGTAAATGTTGTACAGTGGTTGTCTACGCCACCTAAGCACAACCTAAAGCATGCGGCCTTCGTGATGTTTAAATGGAAACATTATGACATCGTTGTGACAACCTTCAGCAACAACGTATAATCCTCAACCTTTTTGCAAGGTTGGTACCAGGGGCGTCGCTAGACCCAATTTACTGGGGCACGTGCCCCAGTAAAAATCACCAGTGCCCCAGTAAACGTGTTGAGATATGATTTACTTCATATGCAAGTGTATGTATTAAGAGGGGTATTCCTGGAATAAAGACGTTATTCTCTGTGTGCAATCGAACCAACGCTGGTGAAAGCAGTGTAGTTTAATCAAAAAGCAAACTAACGCATCTCTGCATGTGCGCAGAAAACCACACCCACGCGCCTCACACACCGCTCCTGCTGGACCCGGACGCGCTGCTCTTCTCCCGGTGCGAGCACCGGTTGTTATGCACACCGAAAAAAGTACTTGCTGCTCACGCGCCGCTTATGCGCCGTAAAAGCCTTTTATGCGCAGGTGACAGCACGCAGTGAGTTTTGTAAGTCGACAAAACTAACGTTTAAATAATGTGATTACTAAGCATGTCTCCTGATAGATTTTTTTTATGAAGTAAAAAGGAGGGATGCAATCAGGGAGGTAAAGACTTACCTAATTCTCGGCCATGTCTAAGACAACAGATAATTCTATAAAACCTGTTTTTTTTTTGTATTCTATAGAATTGTCTGTAGAACTTCATTCAAATGAAATTATTATTCATGCAAAAGATTTCTTAAATGATCTTAGCATCACTCCAGTTGTGTCTTTACGTTGTTTTCCAGTTACTTTTAGGATTAATTTCTGCAATTTAGATAATAAATTAATAATTGTACATTAACAATAATACTTTTATTTATTAATCATTTGTCGTGTATAATAGTGGTGTGCCCAAGTAGAGCTTTATGTCTAGCAACGCCCCTGGTTGGTACAACGTTGTAGGAAGGTCGCTACGTTGGTGCAAGGTTGTGTGTTTGTTGGGTAGTCCTCATAGCAAGAAGCAACAACAGCCCAAATAGCCTAATAGTGAAGAAATAATAAAATAGGCGCAGCATGGCGAAAGCCAAGCTAACAAAGAGTTTAATTATGGACTAATAAATGTTAAACACTTGAAGCAATGTTATTCTGTTCTGCTACTGCAATCTACACATAGAAAATTAAACACCTAAAATATTTACAACAACCACAAATTATTATTATTATTATTATTATTATTATTGAAACCAATTCCAAGTAGCCTAATCGTGGGCAAAGTGCTGTACCATCTGGCAGTTTTTCCATATTTTCGTCTTATTTATTGTTTTTTCCACTTACACACAAAAACAAACAAACTTATCTGCCAATGTCTTGGTTCATCTGTTAACGCTCTCCATAATGTTTAAATGCATTCTAGCCAACCTTTAGTTATACTTATTTAATTGGAAAATAACAACTAATTTCATTTAACACTTCGGTGACCGAATGTCGCTTGGCTCTCCCTTGGAGTCGGGCATGATGGAGCATTGGACGAAATCAATTTTGGAGGCGAATAGATGTAGAAACGGGAGGTTTTCTTACCACCAACAAAAAATACTAACATAGTAAATCAAATGTAATAAATGAAGATGCAATATAGGCAGTTAAAACGTTACAAAACTAGCTAAATAAATTAATTAGTATACATGTCTTGCAAAAACCAGGCTAAGCTAATAAACGCCACAGTGTTTTATAACCGTTTACAGCTATTTATGGGTTACATTTAATGTCAAAAGATTATTCTGGAACAACAAGTGAACACCTATCAGTGCCTATATGAAAGAATATGCCTGGTAAATTCCCATATTTTCGCTCTATAATTTCGGAACCTTAAGGATTTTACTTAAAGCATGCACATTGACCTGTTTCTAGTCTTATTCTGCCATCTTGTGGTTCATATAGAAATGACCACCGTTAAGTCGAAATAACGACTTAATTATGTCGAAATAACGACTTAATTATGTCGTTATAACGAGATAAGTTATCTTTTTTTTTTTTCCACCTTGGTTTTTTTTTTTTTTCACCTTGCGGTTCAGGGCTTCCGTAAAAGGGTCACGAAACACCAAAACACATTTTTTGAGCTGTTGACAGTCATATATGTGTCCCATGCTGCTATAAACACTATTAGGACACATATATTGCACTAAAAAGTGAAAATTGGTTGTTTTTGCGTTATTTTGAGCAAATTCGTTCTTCCGGTTTGAAATGAATTTTTGAAGCTACGTCACGGCCATGAGATACTTAGGTGTAAATCCAGCCAGCAGACTGGCTCTCTGTCTTTTCGCGGACATTCTGACGTATGTGAGTTTGCTGGATTAATTCATGAGAAAGACGTGCTTCAAACCAATCAGCGCGCTCTATTGTGTATGACGCGAAACTTCATTAATATGCATGATAGCTCCGGAGACTGTTTACCAGTTTACAGTGTTCAGACGGCAGAGAGACGCCACGTTGTGTTGCCAAAACAAGTGAAAGTGCAAGAATTTGGAGACACGAGTCGTCGGTGTTGCGTTTATTGTTGTGCTTCAACGAAGGTTTTGTTTTTGTTTTCCCTCTATGAGAGAGCTACTGGACTCGCGTGTGGATTACAGTGCACGCGACACGCGACAGAAACGCGTTTGTAAGGAACATTTTTACCCGAGAGCTTTTCGCATCTGGAAATGGTGAAATCCGGATTTGCCGCTCGTCTACTTTTATTAAAAAGACACAGCTCCAGTTTGATTGTCTGTCTACAGATTTGGTAAGTGTTTGCATAACTGTGCTCTTTGTTTTACCCAGATTGCAAAGTTAGTTCGTGGTTAGCAGAGCTCTTTCAGTTTTTAAAGACATACCATAGTCAAATGATTTAGTTAGTAAGTTTACAGTATGTTATATCACTGCAATATTACAGTACAATATTATAGACTGAAAGATCTGCTGTAAATGCTGCTCTCCGAGTGTAAACATGTAAACACAAACTATTCCCGTCGTGCAGGATTTTCGCTCCATTTTGTGACAGGATCGTCTATACACACATGGCTTTCTGACGCTACCTACGGAGTACATAAGTTACAGAGAGATGCGGAGGATTTTTTTCTCTCATTCACCATGCGGTATCAAATCTGTATGTTTGTTTTGCCTGTGAAATGAGCGCGTGGCCAAATGGAAACTCCCTTTTATGCAAATCCAATCCCTCTTTCCCTCCCCCGACACTCCCACACTCCCAGAGCTGGACACGCCCAACTTTCCTGACTTTTTTCAAAACAGAGGTGTGAAAACACCCTGCTGAGACAGGGGGTTTCGTGGCCCTTTAATAAATAGCCTCTTTATTTATTTATTTATATGATTTATATATGATATTAGAATAGTGTTAGCTTTTGTAAGTGATTTTATGTTTTAGAATAGAATATGTAATATTCTCAATAATATTTGTAAAGAAAACATGGGCCCTATATGTGCCATTTACATATATTTTAATGAATATGGAAAACGATTGCATGTTTTTACCAAAACTAATATTGGATTTATTTTAAATGCGTGCGTGTAAAACAATATAATTTGCACAAAGAAATTTTGGGGTTCTTCTCTAAAGAAGTTGTTACTCCACCACCGTTTTATGGGCGTTTTACGTTATAACTAATGTGGTTCAAATGATGGATCTGCGACAGAGAAACTAGGGGTTTTGGGAAACACTCGTCACTACATTGTTCTTTTCACAAACGATGCATCGTACTATGATAGTGCAGCCGCGAGTTACGTCAATGTTTGGGAAACCCACCCCAGAATGACAGATACAGATCAACATATTGAGGCAGATGGAGAATGCAAACCAGACGTGACTTTACCCTTGACCCATTTGTCAATAAAAGAAAACCTATTCGAGATCTCATCAGCACATTTAGTGAACTATATATTGACTCTGAAGATGAAGAGGAAAGAGATGTTGAAGTTTTAAAGGGTGTTCTCTTACCACCAACTCCACCTATGGAAATGGAAGAAAAACCTGAAGTTGGTTCTTTATCTTCATTTGTGTATAGGTTTGAGAAGCTGGAGGAGAGAATTATAGCATTGGAAAACAGACTTTATAAACGTAACCTAAATGTGGATGAAGTTGTCACTCAAGCAGAAGTAGATGAGAAATGTAAGAAGCTGGAAGACATGTTAAATTATAGAATGGAGAGAGAAAGTGTCAGAATTCAACAAAAACTCGAACTCAGTTTTAGTTAGTGACCTCAATCTTGTATACTGTCTAAAAAAAAACTGTCTAAAACAAAGGGATGTCTAGCTTAATGCTAAGTTCCAAACACTTATTCCTCTGACATCAACTCCTATACGTCCTATACCAAGTTCCATTTTGCAGCCCTCAGTTTCACAAGCCATTCCCAAATGTCCATCTCTGGAAGTACGTCAATAGTTCCTCCAGTGAAGATAGAGTTACCAAATTTTAATAGCAGTACAGATGATGATTCAGTAACATTTATTGAGAGATGTGAAGAATATTTAGCTATCCTGTGGTAGGGGATCAACCTACGTTATAAGATTGATCAGGGATTTATTAGCTCATTTCAATGAATCGGATCTTGAAGATTCGAATCATTGATTTGACTCAATTGAGTCAGACTGAATCAGATTGAAAGATTCACACTTTATCTACCATTTGTCCCGCAAATAGAGACATCGTATTTTACCAGTCTTGTTTATATTATTTCCGTAGCCAATGATAATAACATAACACAGTATTGGGTTAACTTTTAGCAAGGTAACAAAATCTACAGCTCGAGGCAATGACTTAGAAGCACATAAACAAGAGCACAGTTCTTAAAAAAGGAGAACAAAGATTTATTGAGCTACACTACGATACATGAAGCTAACTACGTAATAACACCTGAGAAACCACAAAAGCAGAGAATTGGCTTATCTTTAACTGCTTATGCACTAGATCAGCAAGAGACAACATTTGTTTGTGTTACTAGCGATTTTGCTGAAGTCTTGAGTTTGCCTCGCCGGGCTGGCCTCGGGGAAACACGGGGCTCATGATTGGTTGGTGGCTCAGTGACGTCCTTGGGATTTACTCGCTCGTGAGTGGAAGTTGTCCTGGGTTACCGGGGTAACGGACTTCTGAGAGTCGGTTTGCGGAAGTTCGTGCGGTTTCGGCGGGCGCAAAACTTAAGAGGTTTGCATGGAAAGTTTGTGGTGACCCAATCACGTGGCGGCGCGGTGTCCGGGCAGGCGAGAGGGGGCAGAGAGCAACAGCGAGCTCAAGCCAGCTTAATGCAAAAAGCAACATTTTACAACTGCAGTGAGTTTTTAAGTGACCTGGTTTGGTCCATCCCCACGGCCCTGTCTTCCAATGAGCAGTTGCCATGAAGGGCGGGGCCACGCCCCGTACCATCATAGTAATTGTCAATCATTAACAGACTGCATGCTGATTTAACATGGTAAAATCTCTTGTAAGTTTGTAACTATCTTACATCAAATGTTACAAGACGAATACTGTTTGTTACTAGTATTTACACCAACGAATTGCAAATGTAACTAGGTTTTGTTCAGTACCACACATCACACATTTCAGATACATCCAAATAATTTTAATCTGCTATAAGGTTTAAGACAACACATTCATTAACCTGGTTGGTTGGAATAAACACAGCACATATTATTTAAAGATGTATCTGCCTTAGTTCTAACATTTTAAGGGATTGTCTTTCATTCGTATACATTAATTTCCAGAGATCTCTTTGTCTCTACGGAATTGTACATCTGGCAGGATGTCCCATATGACTCTTTTTCTAATTAATAGAGTAATATATATAGTAATGGAGTAAAATAATATATACTGTAAGATACATAAACAAATAGAGTTACTAAATAGGTATGAATAAATAATATATAAGTTAGTTATTTGGAATGAAGGAAAAGTTAGAAGAGAAAACATTAATAAATATTGATTAATTGAAGATTTCATGAAAAAATTTGTATAAAAATAAGCTTAAAAATGTATAAGAAAACCTAAGAGAACCAAACAAAACCATATATATATATATATATATATATATATATATATATATAATTAAGGAAATGAAAAAGAAAAAAAACAGAAACTAAATTTGAAAAAAGAAGTCCAAACACTACTGTTTAATAGAAAAAATAAGATATTTTAAAAATAAAGAAAGTATGTTAAAATATATATTAAACAGATAAGATATAAAAAAAACTAGAAAAAAGTAACATTTTGAAGAAAGTAGGAATTGGCTTTACAGTATAAATAAAAATTATGTGGCTTAGTCTGGCTATTGTCATCGTTCTCAAAGTCAGATACATAATTGTTGTAAAGTTCGTTTTGTGGGAAGAAGAAGACAGGGTCGGCGATATCAGGTAAGCACAATTCTTTTATTTTCATTCAGGTATGTGCATGTGTTTGTCGAGTCTTGGCTCTCCTCTCTCCCGTCTGTTCCCACTGTTGCCAACTATTTTCAACAAAAAGGCGCTAAGCTCTGCCCGAAAAGTCGCTAAAAGTCGCTAGATTACGTCATACGCTAATTTGCATATTACTGACGTCATCACGTTCTACCATTTCTGTTTATTTAAGAGCCTATGGTAAATAAATGGGGTATTTATTTATATTTGCACTACGCTTTATGTAAGCATGTCAATTTAACTAAATGTATTGCTGTTTGAATACAGTATACCAATATAGATGTGTAGTAAATTTGCAGTAATCTCTCAGAGGTAATAAACTCAGACAAGTTCTGAAACTCTCGCTTAAAACATCTCTGATTGTGAACAAGAAAAGAATAAACGGTCAAATTAAACTGTTAAAATAAAGGAGAAGCAGATTGGTTTGACTGTACAAGGGAAATACCTTCACACTGCCGGTGCTAAATCTTTTGCCGTCGGTACGCAGAGGGGTGATCTGCTGTCAGGCTGCAGGTGGTAGAGGCTGCTGTACGAGGACTGGGCCGCCTGTCAGTGCTCTAAGGCGGGGGAGGGGCCAGCGGCTTGAGAAGAGTAGGAACGGTACAGTAATGGACAAACGACAGTCTATAAAAATCTCCAGTAACACACAAAAAAGTCGCTAGATTTGTCGCTAGTCGCTTTTTTGAAAATTTGTCGCTAGGGGGGTCTGAAAAGTCGCTAAATCTAGCGACAAAGTCGCTAAGTTGGCAACACTGTCTGTTCCTTCTCCTCCCCTTATGAAGGTGTCTCTCCGGCTCAATCACTAAAAAATACAGGTGTTACTGATTATTTTTGATTGGACCACTGACCAGCCGCCGGTGTCTCCGCTTGCTCTCCCCCCTTTTTGGGTGTTCGATCACGCCCTCCACACCACAATAATGTTATCTGAGCCATCATCTATTTGTAGTAAAGCACAGTGATTCAGATGAAAAGCATAGACACTGGGTAATATTTAAAGAACATGCTAGAGTGAGTTAAAAATGTTATTTTTTTAAGAGTGTATGCAGTAAGAAGCTAAGTTGACACTTAAGCATTGCATTTCAAAAATGAAAAATGGTTTTAGTAAATAAATATGTGAGTTCATTTAATAATATGAGCCCTGAGCTACAGCAGTAATGATTTTGAACAGTTATCCCAGATATTGGGCCACCATGTAGCACTGTTGAATTAAAGCTGGTCTGGAAATGAGAAATTAAATACTCAAATATGTGGCAGAGAAAATTAAAGATAAAATAATGACAAAAGGAAGGAATGTTTGTGTGCAGTGACAGCAGTGTGAGAGAAAATAGAAACTGAATATGGAAAATGTTAGAGAAAATAAAATCTGATGTAAAAAGGATCTTAAGCACCTTAAGCAGAGTATCATCGGTTGTTAATTTTGGTGTTATTTATGATCATCGTGGTTATTATTGCGTGTATGGGGGCTGCACAAACTCCAGCCTGTCAGCATATCAAGTCCACAAGTTTCCCATTGCTATTTTCGTTCATTTGTGTTCATGAAATGGGATGAATCGGATAAGACCGTAAGCTGACGCGAAAACGGTGAAAAACACGTTCCTGGATCAGTCAGAGATGCAGCTCGATGAAAACGAGAACTGTACACGGTAAGACAACCCGTTTTTCTTTTATATTTGTCAACTTTCAAATCAGTAAGCATGATTAATTGACTAATTAGAAGCAACGCGATGTGTTTACATTGGAGTAGCCTACAGTAAAGCACTGCTGCTAGCTTGTAACGTTAACAGTTAAGCATATTGAGTATGCTTTTTTTTAAACCGTGTAAAAATGTAAGCATACTGTATGATAAGACAACTGGTACCATCAGTTTGCTAATATTATAAATGTCTTGTATAGTTACAGCGTAGTGACTTTGTTTGCTCAGCTAATTAATCATTTATTGTCATGTGGTGTGTTTATAAGGCTTTGGGAGATGCATCTGCAGCAGTGATGCTGACCCGGAGCTGAAGGCTTTCTTTTTTTGGAAACGTGTAACCATCGTGTGACTTCCATAGTATCTGTTTTTTCTACTATAGAAGTCAATGGTTACAGGTTTTCAGCTTTCTTCAAAATGTGATCAACAGAAGAAAGAAAGCCAGTAAGGTTTGAAACCAATTGAGGGAGAGTAAAAAATATTCTGTCCTGTCAATGAGGAAAGGCACTTTATATTTACATATGAGGAATATTCATCTTGTAGAAGAAAAACAAATAACATTTGAAAAATTAAAGTTTGTTGTCACAGGCTCAACTTATAATGGGTACAATCTATATTTGTGAGATGGTATGCAGTTCACTATCCAGGGGTCTGCAAATGTGGCTGGGTATTCTGTATTATGTTATATTAAAATCATGTGTTAATATACATGATAGACAAAGATGATTTAAACTTTTGCATTATTTCCCCAGCATATATGTATCAGCCCTTACAGCGTCTCTGACGGTGGAATACTGGAGGTCATCACAGGCTCGACGAGAATGCAGAACTGTCCACTACATTTGCTCTGTTTTCTAGTTCCTTCCAGTGGGTTCACAAGGATGAGGCTGTCAGCATCTTTTTACACAGCATTCACAATTTAGCACACATTAAAGACATGATAGTGTGGCATCCACATAAATGTTGGCCAACTTATTGAAAAATCATTTAAATAAAGTTTACTTTTAAATGGGTCAGATGATATATTTTTATTTCAGGATTATATGTTTGTTACCTACTTATACATGCACTCACACAGATACTTATACATATATAAAGAGTAAAAATGTTGGGTATTAACAGTGCTTATGAATTTGAATTTAAATTAGGGTTTAATTAACCATAAAAGCAGATCAGATCTGTTGATCAAATCTTTGTAAGTATTTTATACAGTAACACAACTTGTGATTGTATTTTTTTTATGGATTTTTATCCCAAATGGGATCCAATACGGATCATCTTATACCTAATGCAAAAAATTCATTCATTTTCTTGTCGGCTTAGTCCCTTTATTAATCCGGGGTCGCCACAGCAGAATGAACCGCCAACTTATCCAGCACGATTTTACGCAGCAGATGCTCTTCCAGCCGCAACCCATCTCTGGGAACATCCACACTCTCATTCACACTCATACACTACGGACAATTTAGCATACCCAATTCACCTGTACCGCATGTCTTTGGATTGTGGGGGAAACCGGAGCACCCGGAGGAAACCCACGCGAATGCAGAGAGAACATGCAAACTCCACACAGAGACGCCAACTGACCCAGCCCAGCCGAGGTTCGAACCTGCAACCCAGCGACGTTCTTGCTGTGAGGCAACAGCACTACCTACTGCGCCACTGCGTTGCCCCAATGCAAAAAATACTTATTTGAATTGTTTTAGTATTTGATGTTGTTTTTTATTTCAATACAAAGCTCTGAAAACCTTTTGTATAATAAAAAGATTCTCAATTACCTTGTTTACATGTTTCTGCATTATTCCAGACGTTCTGTGTTATTTGTGTTTTGTATTCACTAATCTACAATTCAAAAAACAGGGTCAATGTGGCATAACTTTGTTAAATGATCATTACTTTCCGTTACTGGTAAGTATTAATACTTATAGATGATCAATACTAGCTTTGCTATTGCCAGATAAGATTTTGTTATCTTACATATCTGTCTGTAAGCCAACACTGGTCTCTCACTGAGAACCTGGGGGCTGTTCCATAAACCAAGCTTAGAGAAAAAGCCAGGCTTATTTTGGTAAATCATGTTTATTAATGGCGGATTTGGTTTCATAAATCAAATTTACGATAGTTCAAACTCAGTTACTATAGCAACTTATGCTGGGAAACTAGTTTAGTTCGGGGCCGTCTTAAGTTCAAGCTTAATCGAAGTAATGATATCATTCGCCTGCTGTAATCTGATGCCATGTTAATTCACTTAACCTTTTAATGATGATTAAAACTTTATAGTCGCCTAATAGTTCACTTATAGTAAATATTTACAGTTGAAGTCAGAATTATAAGCCCCCCTTTGAATTTTTTTTCTTGTTTAAATATTTCCCAAATGATGTTTAACAGAGCAAAAAAATTCACAGTATGTCTCATCATATTTTTTCTTCTGGAGAAAGTCTTATTTGTTTTATTTCAACTAGAATAAAAGCAGTTTTAATGTTTTTTAAACACAATTTTAAGGACAAAATTATTAGCCCCTTTTAGGCTATATATTTTTTCTGATAGTCTACAGAACAAACCTTTGCCTAATTGCTCTAACCTGCCTACTTAACCTAATTAACCTATTTAAGCCTTTAAATGTCACTTTAAGCTGTATAGAAGTGTCTTGAAAAATATCTAGTCAAATATTATTTACTGTCATCATGACAAAGTTAAATAAATCAGTTATTAGAAATGAGTTATTAAAACTATTATGTTTAGAAATGTGTTGAAAAAATCTGCTCTCTGTTAAACAGAAATTGGGAAAAAAAAATAAACAGAGTGGCTAATAATTCAGGGGGTTAATAATTCTGACTTATATACTAAACATGTTTAAGAATAGAACGATAATAAATTTAAATTAAAATAAAGTTATTGCAAATACAAACTGCATTTCAATTACATTTATTTTTTTATGTTTTTGTTGATTCTGTTTTTCCTGTTTATTAAAATTTTATTTAATATTTTCCCCTAACATGTTAATTTGGGTGTCCTAACTTTTTGGATTGTGATCTGACATTATTTTTTGTTAGATTAGTTCCAAATTTTGCCAAATTTTGGTATATATATATAAATTACAAACATTTAATAAAGAAAATAATGTTAAGAAAGCACTGACTGATATAAAGAAGTAGTCTACATTTCTTAAAGAAGACTTTAAAGCATCAAACCCTGAGTGGAATAATCGAAAGATGGATCTGGGCCGAGCATTAGCCTCACTTTAATATAAAGATATTTTCCCACGGACCGTGTGAAACACAAGTGTCAAAGGGAAAGCAGCAATTTGCAGCATTTTCTAGAGCAAATTAAAAATCCTGCTGGCTCTTTGTAGCCATTATTTTAAACTTAATGTGCTTATGTAGCAAATTTTGAATGTTACAGTGAGCCTGCAACACATTAAAACTTTTCCTTACAAGCAACAATTGGCAGTAAGTGCATATTCTCTCTCGCAAGCACAATTTTAATGTATTGACAAATATTTAATTCAACGTTAATAGGCCTAAATATTTTAAAATCTGCAATTTCCTGTCAGTCTTCACTCTTGCTTTGTCGCAAGCCGTGCTGTACTTTTTGATTATTATGTTTAAATTACTATACGTTTGAATTTAAAAAACAAACATGGCTCACTCGCTGTGAACATAGCTGTCTCTCATTTTAGAGCTCTTTTTTTCATCGTAGTTGCCATGGTAGCATACAATATAATCGATGCATTTATGATTGACCTTGAGGGTTTTACGACAGAAACGTGCACGAGCAGTTATCTAGATTATTTCAACTGAACTCAGATTAGTTAGATCAAATGATGTTCAACTTGCTGTTATGGAACCAATTTAAGAGTGGACGTTAAGGTCGGTTTACTGAAGTCAGGTTTTTGACTTTAATCCCGGATTTCCTAAACAACTTTTATGAAACAGCACTCTGCTCTGTTCTCCTCACAATGCAGCTCAATTACTCTTCTTTGACTGCTGTTCTGTCTGCAGGTATGTCCACAGGCTCATAATTGTATGGCTGTGGTAAGTCGTTTGTATAAATATCTCAGAATCCAAATGCGTACCGCAATCAGATGTCTTCATACTGTTTATATGCACGATCTCCCTCGTTCGACGTCACTTTCGCTCTGGCGAGTTTTCAGATGCGGAACTACATTTCTGTGACTATAAATGACTCCAGATAGCTTAATAATAAACTTTAACGTATATTTTAAAGAAAATCTAGTTCCTACTTTACTCTTACACACATTGAATCACTGGGGTGTCTAACCTACAATATGCTCTTTAAAATTTTTTTTTACCTCAACTCTGGGGTTCACGGTTGATCACTTGAACCCTTTACTAATACTTAATACTTAAACAATAACCGAAACAGAAATAACAGATCTATAGGCACACAACTTTTGATGCTTTGCTTGTTAATAACTAACTTGTTCATTAACATTTTCATTTTTACTGAAATTAGTGTCCAATAAATGTTTTTGATATATCTGAAAACTTTTTTAATCTGTATATTCAATTTTTTAAATTAAATTTATTAAGTATTGTTTAAATATGTTTTGAAGAATAACAAATCATCTTTGTGGCATGTTGTGTACAGATATTGGACAACAAAGAGTGCTACAGAGAATCAGCGTTTCACCATCAGTCAGCTGCCAATAGGTGAGTTTTGTCAATTTTGTACTAATTTGAATATAAAAAAAAAAACCCTAACAATTTTTCACCCTGAATTATTCACAATGTTTAGATTTATGGCAGAAGAACTGACTAAATCAAATACTATGTAATGTAATTAAATGTAAATGACTAAGTGTGTTGTCAGCCGGTTGGCACAATAATTTTCTCCCTCGTTCAAAATTTTACACACATATTAACTTTTGAATAGCCAAAAGTGCAAAACAGGGCTGAAATTGTTTATACTTTAAGTGAAAATATTTAAATTGCAGGCTGAAGTTGGCTCAATGGAGTGGAAGTGCAAATAGTGTTCTGCAACATCAAATACACAGGGACAATTATTTTGGCACTATACTGTGGTGCATAGCCAATATTCAAGAGTTTCCCCCCTGCCATGTCTCTATGACAGTTGTATTTGTACCTTTCCATCATTCGAAGCAATGAAAGCTCATCTGTCAAGATCTCATAATGATTCGTGTAGGGTAGATCCTACTCAAGGAGCATGTGCTTTTTTTACATGTCCTTTGTGTAACTTGAAGCAGCCCTTTACTAATGAAATTCTATTTGATCATTTGAGAATTAATTTATGAAGTCATGAGATTGTAGGATGCCCATTCAAAAAACTATAATTACAGAACAAATAGCTACTCAGTGTTTAATGCACATAAAAATAGAAAACATGGTGGTGATTTAGACTTTGGTGAATGTGTTGTATTGGCAGACAATGATAGTGTCCAAGGTGTAGTTGCAGCAGAAAGCCCTGGGGAACCTGCTGAAAGTCACAGTGCAAGGTCTGTGGACACATTTGATCTTAATGAGGTAAAAAGTCAGTGTGACACAGACAATTTAAGAGCCCAGTTGAACCATAACTTGGCATCATTATTCCTAAAGATGCAATCTATTCTTCATGTTTCTGACATTGCATCACAGGAAATAGCGAAACATTTGACTCAGATATTTTTCTTGTCCCAACCAATACTCAAACATGACATTAGAGAGGTCTTACAGAGTCATGCCATCACTGTCAGTGAAACACTTCTGAATAAGGTTGTGAGTACTGTTGTGGAGAGTAATGTATTTGTCAGTGCCACAGCTAAGGGGAATCAGTTATCCTCAAACAAGAGAAGGAAAACCTTCTTCGAAAGTAATTACCCTGTGGTAAAACCTGTACAGTATCTGCTACAACCAGGACACACAGCGGTGCATGTTCCCATTCTTAAGATGGTTTGTACTTCAAAGAGAACACACTCTTGTCTTCAGATGAGTTAAAGATAGCACTCATTTTGTAAATTGATGATTTAGAAATAGCCAATCCACTTGGCACATCACGCATGATGTTTGCTGATCTGTCCAGTAAATACCGATCAGCCCTGCATGTGATTCAGCTTGCAGCTTTATGTAAAGTGGCTGACATACAGACATTTGTTGAGTCCTTTGTTGAGAGACCTCCATACTCTTGAACAAGATGGGGTATCCATTGAGTCTATTGGTAAGGTAGTTCAAGGAACAGTCATGTGTGTGGTGTCTGACAATCTTGCAGCTCATGATATGGCAGGCTTTTCAAAGTCTTTTAGAGCAGACTATTTTTGCAGATTTTGCACAGCAACACAAGCTCAACTTCAGACTCATGATGTTGCAAGTGGCGAGTTCAGTCTTGGGACAAACGACAGCCATAATAGTGATGTGCATGCTGTAATGCATGGGGATAGTCAGAGTCAGAATGGTGTTCAAGCAGATTGTGTCCTAAGCCAGCATCTAGAGCATTTTCATACTATACTGTCACTGGCTTTCCACCTGATGCCCTCCACGATCTTTTTGAGGGCATTGTGCCAGTAGAGCTTGTCCTGTTTATTGAAGAGATGATCCGTCGCAAATACTTCACCCTTGAGTATTTGAACGAGATAATTCTATCATTTCCATACCAGCACACAGACAAGCTTGAAAAACCTCATAAAATACCACAAACCTTTGCAGCAAAGAAAAGCATTGGTGGTAATGGCCATGAAAATGCCACATTGCTTAAATTGCACCCTTTAATTAATGGGAATGCAGTTCCTAAAGAAGATGGAGCATGGACTGTGCTAATGGACTTAAAAGAGGAAGTCAAAATGGATTGAGGATGGCGGGTCTTTTTGGGAGGGGGGGGGGTGGTCTCTGGAACAAAGTCTGTTTGGGGGGATGGTGGATCTTTCTAGCGAGCGTCTGGAATGACCCAAGGACCAGCTGGATGACCAGTGGGTCTGACCGGTGGGAACGACGTGAAGACTCTCACCGGTAGAGTTGTTTACACCAGGCCATGCCCGACGGGAGACCACCTTTCCCGGCTTACCTGTCGGCATGCGCCCGACGCCAATTGCCCCTGACCTGCCATCTCATTTTTGGGGAACACTTGAAATTGTGGACTTAGGTTTTGGAGGAGTTGCGGTTCAACGAACCAGAGGGCTTTGGCCAAGCTGGCTGCCCCAGAAAGAGGGTCCGATTCCCGCCAGAGCTGACGGCCTCTTTGGCCCTGGAAGGGGGTCTCAATCCAGGGCGTTCAGACATTAAATGCTGCCCCAGAAAAAGGGGTTCGATTCCCGCCAGAGCTGGCAGCCGTTTTGGCCCTGTAAGGGGGTCTCCATCCAGGGCGTTCAGACATTAAAACGCAGCCCCAGAAAAGAGGGTTGATTCCAGCGAGAGCTGGCAGCCACTTTGGCCCTGAAAGGGGGTCTCCATCCAGGGCGTTCAGACATTAAAACGCTGCCCCAGAAAGAGGGTTCGATTCCCGCCAACGCTGGCAGCTGCTTTGGCCCTGGAAGGATGGTCTTTATCCAGTGCATTCAGACATTAAATGCTGCCCCAGAAAGAGGGTCCAATTCCCACCAACGCTGGCAGTCACTTTGGCCCTGGAAGGGGGTCTCCATCCAGGGCGTTTAGACATAAAACCCTGCCCCAGCAAAGTCGTCCGACCTCCGCCACTCGTCGTCCACCAAGTGCAAGGCAAATATGGAAGTCTTATATTAACTGGTGGTAGAACTACGTGTCGTTGGTGCACCCCAGCCACGTCAAAAATTAAACAGTGTCAGGTGGTGGAACTGGGCAAGGCTGGTGCACCCCAGCTATCTTTGAAGTTACTATTTCTAGATGGTAGCACGGGGAAAAGGGTGGTGAACCAGAGCCAGGTGGGTCACCAACGGTACATATGGCTGGCTCGCGCAGTTAGCTAAGTCCGTGTTCCAGGGCTTAAGTGTGGGGTGACCGGGCACTGCTGGAGAACAGGTGTCAATCCAGGGCCCCTGCGGAACCGGAGCTTGCCCCGGAAAGGGTGATGATATCCGGGCAGAGTAAGTCTGGCTTTTGGGGGGTATGGAAGGCAATGGCATGGCTCCAGGGCCCCCAACCATGGTGTTGGCCCCAGAAAAGGTGATGATCTCTGGGCAGAGTGGGTCTGGCTTTTGGGGGGTATGGAAGGCAATGGCATGGTTCCAGGGCCTCCGACCGTGGAGTTTGGCCCCGAAAAGGGTGATGATCTCCGGGCAGAGTGGGTCTGGCTTTTGGGGGGTATGGAAGGAAATTGTTCCAGGCCCTCCACCCACCCACCGTGGCCCTTGGCCGCCCAGGATAATAGTGTCCCATCACCGGGCAAGCTTTGTTTAACTGAGAGCTAGTAGAGGGAGTCTGGGGTGTGGTGGGTCTTTGTAGTGAGTCTGGGGTATGGTGGGTCTTTGTAGTGAATCTGGGGTATGGTGGGTCTTTGTAGTGAGTCTAGGGTATGGTGGGTCTTTGTAGCGAATGTCTAGAATGACCCCCCTCCTGTGTCGGTACCCGTTCAATGGTTCTATGTTGGTTCCTTTGTGAAAAGAAAGAGAATGCCTGCTGGCACTGTGAGGCTGCCCCGAAATTGGTCCGTGTTTGATGGACATTTATGGTTCCTTTGAAAAAAGAAAAAAAAAATCCCCCCCAAAAGTCGTAACAGCCTTTAAATATGCATTGCAAACCCGGTTGAATCAAAGGATCTGAAGGTATCGATTTACACCCCTGGCGCAGGGGGTGTCTGTCCCTTTAAAAAGGTCCACCAGCAGCACGACGCGAAAGTGGACGCCTCCGCCGCCTCCTTTTGAACTGCCCCACTGCCCTCTCTTTCCCCCGCAGCGTTTGTCTTAGACGGTCATGGCCAAATGTGCACTCTGCCTCAATGTCTACAGACCCGACTCCCTTTCGATCGGCCGTAGGCAACGGAGGCCATCGCCTCTCCCTTCCAAACGCCGTTCGCCCATCCCTTAGGACCGGCTTACCCATGTTCAACTTCTGTTCACATGGAACCCTTCTCCACTTCGGCCTTCAAAGTTTCCATTTGAATATTTGCTACTACCACCAATATCTGCACCCGCGGCGGCTCCACCCGGACCCACGCCCTAGGCTTCCACGCCACCGCGGCGGCCCTCCTACTCGTCGAGGCTTACCCTTTCCCCCCGGATGAGGGGGGCTCCTTCTGCCGTCGACGGCCGGGTATGGGCCCAACGCTCCAGCACCATCCATTTTCAGGGCTCGTTGATTCGGCAGGTGAGTTGTTACACACTCCTTAGCGGATTCCAACTTCCATGGCCACCGTCCTGCTGTCTATATCAACCAACACCTTTTCTGGGGTCTGATGAGCGTCGGCATCGGGTGCCTTAACCTGGCGTTCGGTTCATCCCGCAGCGCCAGTTCTGCTTACCAAAAAAGGGGCGGGGGGATCCCACCTGGGCCGGCGCGCGGCGGCCTTTACCTTCATTGCACCGTGGGGGCTCGAGGGCACCCTCTGACTCGCGCGCGCGTTAGACTCCTTGGTCTGTGTTTCAAGACAGGTCGGGTGGGTGGCCGGCGTCACCTCGGACCTCTGGCGCCCTTTTGGACGTGGGCCTGTCCCCGCCTTCGGCGGCACGGCGCGATCGGAAACGGACTGGAGACAGTCCGTTCTGGTCGACGCACGCGCCGGGAGCTCGAGCCGCGAGCCACGTGTGCAGCCCCGGACATCTAAGGGCATCACAGACCTGTTATTGCTCAGTCTCGCGTGGCTGAACGCCACTTGTCCCTCTAAGAAGTTGCAGACGCCGACCGCGCGGGGCCGCGTAACTAGTTAGCATGCCTTCGTAACTAGTTAGCATGCCTAGCATGTCTCGTTCGTTATCGGAATCAACCAGACAAATCGCTCCACCAACTACGAACGGCCATGCACCACCACCCACAGAATCGAGAAAGAACCATCAATCTGTCAATCCTTTCCGTGTCCGGGCTGGGTGAGGTTCCCCGTGTTGAGTCAAATTAAGCCGCAGGCTCCACTCCTGGTGGTGCCCTTCCGTCAATTCCTTTAAGTTTCAGCTTTGCAACCATACTCCCCCCGGAACCCAAAGACTCGTGGTTTCCCACACGCTGCCCGGCGGGTCATGGAAATAACGTCGCCGGATCGCGGGTTGGCATCGTTTACGGTCGGAACTACGCCGGTATTTGATCATCTTCGAACCTCCGACTTTCGTTCTTGATTAATGAAAACATTCTTGGCAAATGCTTTTGCTTTCGTCCGTCTTGCGCCGGTCCAAGAATTTCACCTCTAGCGGCGCAATATGAATGCCCCCGGCCGTCCCTCTCGATCATGGCCCTGGGTTCCAGAAACCCACAAAATAGAACCTACCCCTTCCCCTTTCCCTTGGCCCTTACAACCGAGGGTTAAGGGGAAGGGCTTCAAAACTTACCCCTAAAAATTGGGACAGCACTTCAACACCTGCACACGTCAACAGATGTCATCGCGATCTCTCGCTTCATATGAGATCAGACGATGGCGACTGCTGTAGTGATTCCAGTCGTGTTATTTTTAGGTGTTTATCTTCAGGAAATCACTGAAGGCATATATTATGTTATCATAACGATCTAATGTGGCAATAAGATCGTAACTGTACTGTGTATTTACACAGTGGCCATATTCATCTATGTAAACACACAAAAACAACATTAATATTTTCCCAGACACTGTAAAAAGCTCATTTTCAGCCACTAGACTTTTCTGACAGGGTATTAGAGTGTCATCGAGTGTCAGAATGTTGTGAGACTGCTGTACAGGAGTTATGATTATGGATTATAGATCGCGAAATTTAGTGTTTTTTTTTTTTGCTTTTTTTTTTTTTTTTTAAAGCATGACGGTAAAACATGAACGCGGTTTTCATAAAGGATTGTTCATTCAAAACTGAAAATTCTTTTTGTCATTAATTACTTACACTCCCGTCATTCCAACCTTCAGAACACACATTTAGATATTTTATAATATGAAATAGCAATTAAATTATGAAAATTGTGAGATTAAAGCTAGGCCTATAGTCCAGACATCTGGTCAGGATGTCGTATATAGCCTTTAAAACGAGCACACTGCTGCGGAGGCGCACTCAACTGATACGGGAGAAAACTAGACTAGTGGATGACATGAAGATGAGCAGCCTAATTCATTACGTTAACAAATTCTTTAAATACAAGCTCCAAAAGGAAAAGAAGAAATTTGCCGTTTGTAAATTAATTTTAGCAAAAATGCAACTGCCAGTCATTTTCACATTAGTTTTTCAGTTAGGGGATATGTAGCCTAATAAAAAGTTTAGTTCACTGCAGTCCCACAGTAGTCTACACTATTATTAATATTTTAATTTATTATATTTATTATTATTATTAATATTATTAAAATGTATCTAAAATTGACTAAACAGAACCCATTTGAATGCTAAAGCACAGTTTTGTAAAAAAAAATCCCATTATGCAGCAGCAGTCTCAAGTTAGGACAATTAAAATGCCTTTTGCGTTTCAAGATGATCGGCCTGCAAAGTCAAGTTTACAGAGAAATAAATGAAATAGGTATATAGTGCATAAGTGGATTTGCCACGGATCAACCTCTTACATGCGCAGCAGGTAGGCTAAATGATAATCTTTTAAAAACTATGTAATTTAGGCTATACTGCTCTTTGCTCATGCAAAATTAAAAATCAGAAAATATATTGTAGGCCTATTTTAAGAGCTAAAATACAGTTAGCATATCGATTTTGTTTTGACTTGTAGTTCATGGCCTTTCAACATGAAAATGTAACCTGAAGTTTTGCAGTTTCGACAGATGTTGTTGTGGCTCAAAAACCATACAGATTACCCATACACAAAAAGGAGATTGTTAAGGAGCAAATTAATAATAATAATTTTTATTTATATAGCGCCTTTCCAGAGCTCAAGGACACTTTACAAAAATGCGACAAGAAGAGATAATACAAGCAGATAAATGTAGAGACAGCAATAGATACACAAACATACAGGAAGTAAAATATAACAAACTGGAAATATTAAAACAAGACCTAAGAGATAAATAAACAGAGTGCAGGTGGATCAGATAAAGTGGTCAGTTTGTCAGTTCAGAAGTGAAGCATTCAGAAAATAAGTGAGTTTTAAGTAAAGATTTGAAGTCAGAGATATTAGCAGAATGGAGTGGGCATGGTAAAGAGTTCCAGAGTTCGGGTCAATAACACTGAATTATCTGCCCCCCATTGAAAAAAGGCGGTACCAAGGGACAACGAGAAGGCCAGAGTCAGCGGAATGTAATGAGCGAGTTGTTGTGTATGGGACAAGCATGTTACAGAGATAAGAGGGAGCTAGGCTATTTAGAGATCTAAATACAAGGAGGAGAAGTTTAAATTTAATGCGGTATGCAACTGGGAGCCAACCCAGGCGAAAAAAAAGTGTACTACAGTAAACTAAAAATATACTGAAAAACAATTGAGTTCATTGTAAGTACAATTCTATTTTTTATACTAAAGAAAGTATAAAAAATATACCCTATAAATATACTAATTAAAAGTATACTTTTACTTAATTAGTACTTAAGTAAAACTGTGAAAGTATACTAAATACTGTATAACTGATATTTAAATAGGTTTTTAGTATGTAGCAACAAAGTATACTACTTGAAAAATATGTTATAAATGTATTGCTTAAATGTATAATCTGAATGCATTCGAAAAATAGTTTAAAGTTATTACACTTTTATATAGTTATTGTAAGTATAAATTAAATTGAACTTTTAAAAATATATTTAAATATAATTTTTAGTATGTAGAAATAAAGTGCACTACCTCAAAATATTTTATTAGTGTAATGCTGAAAAGTATCATTTGAATGCTATAAAAATAGTTCAAAGTTAGTACACTTTTACATATTTGTCACAAGTATAAATTAAACTGAACTTTTAAAAAATATATTTAAATATAATTTTTAGTATATAGAAATAAAGTGCACTACCTCAAAAATATTATAAGTGTAATGCTGCAAAGTATCATTTAAAACCTATAAAAGTTAGTTAGTACACTTTTACATAGTTATTGTAAGTATAAATTAAATTGAACTTTTTAAAAATATATTTAAATAAATTTGTATATAGCAATAAAGTGCACTACCTCAAAAATATGTTATACATAGAATGCTTAAAAGTGTAATTTGAATGCATTTGACAGTATGACCCAGGTGAAAAAAAGTGAATTATAATACATTTTATTTAAGTGCACTTAATGCACTTCCAGAATGTACTTAAAGTGCTCTATTTTTGGTGACTATTTTTGTACTTAATGTACTAACAGTTGATCTTTAGTACCGTTTAAAAATAAAGTTAAGATGAACTAAGTGTACTTGACTACTATTTTGACACACCATTTAGTTGAACTAAAATATAATTTTAATATACTACTTTAATATATAATATATATATATATATATAATACCACTTTTAATAGAATACTAACCATCTTTATTGCACTTTTAAATATAGTAGATTTACAAATAAAATACACTTATAAATTATTTAAAATATATCAGAAATGTATTGCATTTTCTCAATGTGACACTTAAGTTCACTTAAAATCAGGGCTCTGAACTGGTTCAAGGAACGGAAACGAAAAACGGAAACGAATGACATTTTGCAGGAACAGAAACGAAAAACGAAAACAAGATCAACTTTAATTGTTCTGAACAGAAACGTTTACAGTTAACCTGTTAGTAATATTATTTTATCGTTCTCTTTATTATATGAATTTGGGAGACAAAAATCATTCATTTAAAGCACGTGTACAAATGCGACGGTGACGCATACAACGTGAAATGCCCACGAAGCAGACCTCATAAGCGAGAGTCGTTTCTGATGCGTTGAGCTTGTCTTAAAGGTTACCGAGAACCTGCTCTTTCATGTAAAAAAGTTTGTTTTGGTTTAAGTTATTGTTACCTTGTATTCGTACTAAATGAATTACTGATTGTCGATTGTTTTTAGATGGGTCTCCATAAAGAAAATCCTTTTGTTAATGTTTCCCTTATGACAAATCATCTGATGAATCGATCTGTAATAGCCTATTAAAGGATGAGTGGCAGATCATAAACATGATAAAGTTTTGAATGATATGATATATTATCAAACCACCCAAGCATTTTCTATTCGGAGAATTACAGTAATTAATAGCTTAGTCCTTATAAACAATCCATTAATAAAATACATTATTTACAAGGCTACTGAAGAATTAACCGAAAATGCAATATGATCCGCAAAATGATTACAGCGAAATGAGGTGCACTCGCTTTTATATAAACTATAAATGTCTGGCAGTGATGCGTATTTAGGCATATGCCAGTCCGTAAAAATATAATGGATTGAAACACTTTCATAATAATAATACTATTTTAGAGGAAGTATATGTAAAGTTTGCACAACCAATGTTTGGTCTTCTTAACCCAAAAATAAACGTCATGTAGCCTACTTTTTGATTACTTGACCAGCAGATTAACGGCAGGACCAGCGGACATAAATGAGATCTGTGCATAACAGGGTTTTATGTGTCCCAATATGCAAAATCAAGAGAGCACACGACTCCATAAGGTAACGTAAACTGCACACACTTCATTATGTAATGTGTGAAATCGGGTACGCGTCTCACAGCGCAAAGCATAACTTATTAAATGCCCATGCTTAATAGATAAGGTCTATCGGTTTTGGGTTAGGCCTACCGACAATAAATGATCGAGTAATCATTAGCATCCCTAGTTTAATTAATCGTAAAGGTAGTGTCAATGTTATTAAAATGCACACACAATCTATCAATTATTCTATCCAATACAGGGCTCTAAAAACGTTTTGCCTTGGTGCGCCTTTTTTCTTAGGTGCACCACGCAGTGCATTGTATGCAATTTTATATTTATATTAAAGATAAATAAGGCAAGAATATAATGATAATTTTTATATTTTTACACTAACAAAAATATCTTGTGGCATGCACTTGTTTATTAAAAATCTTTGTAATTGTAACATTCAACAGGCAATAAAGTGCCATTGTTATGAACTGCACACTGTTTTGGTGCGTGTGTTCTTTCTGTCTCTGTTCTCTCTCCTCTCTCTCCGTGCCCTGTCATTTTTACAGGTACCGCCTACTTCGGAGCACTATTGGCTTACAGGACTGCCAATCTTAATCAGCGTTGTGACGACTTCTTCTCTCTCTGCCAATCACGATCGTTGCAGAGCCCTTTAAATCTGAAGCTGCAACGGGAAGAGATCAGCTGCTGCTGTTGTTGTTGTTTGGCGTGTTGTCTGTTTGGTGGTGTCCGTGTGCGTTGATTGTTGATACTAATGTTGACTTTGAGTGAGATTTACTAATGTTGACTTTAAGTGAGATCTGTGTGAGTTATCCGTTGTTAAGAGTTTGTTGTGTGTTTTTCATATCTTTAGCCCGCTAACGCTCCATTCAAAACCTTTTGTGACTTGCAGACAAGGGAGATCTGGAACAACATAGTAAGTCACGTGACATACATCCCAGATAGCAGGTAGTAATCGGCCCGAGCTCGGCTACCCTTCGGCGCCTCCGGCTCCGACTCGGCATCGGCGAGTGTTATCTGGGCCGAGTATGGCCCGCAGCTCGCTCTCGCACATGTGTTTGTGATGCGGCTGTAAAGCCCTGGCCCGATTCCTGTTAACCATATCTGGCCCGAGTCTGTCTGTAGAGTCCGGGCCGCTTCTGGCAAGGACTCGGCTTGTTTAACTTTTGTCCTGATGGTGGCGGTAATGCTCCAAAAAGCTGGTTGGCAACCGCGTTAAAGATTACAAGAAGAAGAAAAAGTTTTGGAACTCGTGTTTTCTGGTCAGAAAGGTAAGGTTTTTACTGCTTTTATACTGTGTATACTATGCGAATTTAGTGTTCAAAACCTTTTTTCACAGTGTTAGGTTGTAACAGTGTTTAGTAATTTAAAACAATTTGATACAAAATGCAACTTGTTTTAAAGAAACACGACTGAAGCTAATTGATGTGTATGCTAACGTTACAAACACGTCTGAAAGTTATAGAGGTAAAGTTGGTTTTAAATTCGCACATTCGGATTTCGGCTTCTTAATATAATATTAGAAAACTATCGTTTGCAAATTCCAAATAGTGAAATCATACATTGATGTAAAGTTGGTTTTATATTCGCACATTCGTTCAGTGCCATGCTCCCTGTATTGTTTACCATGGTACGTTGAATATCCGGTCTGAAATCGCATGCAAGTAACACTTTAAAACAACATTAGCACACAGACCACAGACAATGTTGTAGTTTGATATTCGTTGTCTGCTAGTATGATTTCACTATTTGGAATTTGCAAACGATATTATATTAAGAAGCCGAAATCCGAATGTGGGCATTTAAAACCAACTTTGCCTCTATAAATCATACTAGCAGACAACGAATATCAAACTACAACATTGTCTGTATAAAACCAACTTTACCTCAATCAAGTGAGTGTTTAGTAACTGAAAACTATTTTAATTATTTTAAAGAAACATGACTGAAACGAATTGGTGTGTATCTTAACGTTACGTTAAAGAAAGTGTCTGTAGACTAATCCGTTAACACTACCATGGCAAAACATGTGCTTTTTTCTGAGTTAACATTTTAATATACCATGGGTGTTGAAAAAAATCATTTTACAGTTGTGTACTTACCCAACAGAAATAATTCTGAGTGATTGTGTAAATAAAAATTAATCGTTTTGGATTTATAAAATAGTATTGTTTAACTTGTTTGTGCAATGCATCACGAAAGTGATCTAAGCTCGATACTGTTTACTATTCTCTATAAATGATCTTAATATGTGTTAGCCTATGTGAATCTTATGTTCAAGCTGTAATATGTGCATGTAAAACAGAACGTCTTAAGCAGATTTTGATGGGTTTTTTTTGTTATTGATAGTTATACATTCTGATTTAAATCAATGGGTAACAATATTTTTTCGGTTAAGTCTTATTCTTGTTTAACAAGGGTTAGTGAGGCCATTTTGCAGCACATCACAGAGACAAAAGATGTGAATATGCATGTTATAAATAACAATGCAATCAATATATCACATAATATAAAAATATGTGCAATTGTGTAAATATGTGCAATAAATATATGTTATATTTATGTTATATGGTTTATAGATGTTCAATAACAAAAGATGTGATCCATTATAAGCTGTAAACTGTTGATACATTTTCAACATACTTGAGCTTTTCAGACTTTACATTACTAATAGCTTCACAAACAGCTGAAATGGGTTTTGTTATTGGCTATCATCATTAAACATTTTCCATAATGTTAGGTTAACAGTGTTTTTAGTAACTTACAACTATCTGATCCAAAAGGTTTCTTATTTTAAACAAATTTGACTGATTGTGACTTATTCTGCTTTAAATAACATTTTTGGGCTTATGCTCAAGGGGTATAATGTTTGTTTCAGGCGTTTTCTGAATAGTCATTATTAATGTTTATAATGATTTTTGTGAAGATAAACATTTTTAATACACTTTTGTATGTTTGTTTGTTTGACAGTCCACGACAAGATCCTTGAGCACGATCAAAGAAGCTCGGCACAGAAGAGGCCAGTAAATGTAAGTCATGGCTGAAAATTATGAGTTTTACTCTGTGAATTATAGTATTTGAATAGGGCAAGGGCCAGTGTTGCTCAGATTTTGTAGCCTTTGCAAACTCATTGTAGTGATGACACTTCTCACTATCTAAAAGTCTTATATAGTAAAAATGAGGCCCCTAAAGATAAAGACTTTGATAACCTACATGATTATGATATGGTGACATCTGAAGGCTCAGTTAATGAGTTCCATATCGTGGTGTTCGAGTCATCTGAAATGGAAATTGTGCCATCTTCATGGGTACAGAATGATAGATGTGCTTAACCATCTTACAAATCTATGTCTAAGAATCATAAGGCTGTCACTACAGGTATTATAGCCATTAATTAACTTTGATAGTATTTCAGGATTTGAACTTTTTTGGGGGGAGGTTAACAACAATGTGATGTTTTATTATAGACACATATGAGGAAGCTCGACTCCCTTCCACAGGCAACTGTGATGTCTGACTTGCAAACTGATGAGGACGATGATCGCCCGTCATACACCCAAAGAAAGAACAGGTTTGTTTGCAATTATTTTAAACCCATACTGTCAACATTATTTCATTGATCTATTACAACCTGCAATTTTTGCCCTGGCACTATAATAAAATAATGTTTTGTTTTGTAAATGTATCTGATCATGGGACATAAAAGACAGGACTTTTAGTGATGAAGAAAAAATATTTGGAACAAAGAGGCTGGAAAAGAAGCAGATATGAAGATTTCAGAATTCGATGCAGCACGGCAAGTACCATCACCACCAATGACTATGGAAGAATCCTTAAGGACACCATCAAGATGCACAGATACTGTACATTCCAGTGCGCCTATGAACATTTACAGTCCTTGTTCCAGTGCAGTTGGAGATCAAGACAGAACTTATTGGTACTCATCATGTCTTTGTAAGAATTAAAGACATCACTACATTTGTAAAGACTTTATGCAGCTAGAAAGTAAAGATCAACTGGAGAATATCAGCAGTATCTAACCCTCTGTTGTATTTACACAAGTTGTATAAGCTATAGGTTGATTTATACTAATTTGTTATTTTTCTTTTTTTTAGCACCACTGTCTGAAGTGTTAAAATAACAAGACGACATAAAGCAGCAACTGGTCCTGATTCTCAAAAATCTGCAAAACCAAAACAGACATGATGAAATTCCAGATGTAAGCACATTTGACCTTCCTTTGTCCAATTTGATTTGGAAAAGCTTGAAAATCAACTAAAGGACCAGCCCGAACAAATGAAGAAAATGGTAAGTTCAAGCTCTTGTGTATTTCAAAGTGTTTTAAGTTTATTTATTTATTTGATTTTTTTGCTTCATAGGAAGCCTACTTAGGAATTATTGGTGTTTTCCATAAGGGAAGCAGTTTGGCGTATCCTGGGAAAGCTTTTGGCTAACTCCTTGGCCAAACAAATTAACTGGAGCGGGGCAAACTAAAAAGTGACCTTTTGTGCACTCCCCCTTGGGACTGTCGTAGTCAGTAAGTTGGTTTTTAATATACATTTCAATACAATTAGAAGCTGTTTCATCTGTGTATTTCTTTGAATCATTAACCAGAGGAACAAAAAAAATCTATATATGGTCCCATTTAGGTTGTACTTATGTGAGAGCAAGCATGTTTCTTTTTTTCTTTAACATTTGTTCTTGTTCTCTACTAATTATCTGTATATCTTTTGATCACAGATGCAGGGAGGACAAATATCCATACCATGCCACTGATGAAGAGGTGGAAAAATGCATTACAAGGTGGCTACAACTTGCTCCTGACAGGCACGGAGGAAGGAAGGAAAGAGAAAGGAAAGAGAAAGCTAATGTGTCAAATGTCTAAATCACTATTTTTATTTTTTATTAAGATGTTCCCTGATACTTGGGCAATTTGTGTTTCATTTGCACATTTTTAATATATATATATTCTGAAGAATATATAATTCTGAAGAAACATTTTCAATAACTGTAATAATAATAAACCAAAATTCTAAATATAAATTGCACAAGATATATATACACACACACACATCATCTCATGTTTTGCTGTTTGTGCAATTTATTCCAATTATTCTTTTAAGTTTATTTAAAAATTAAGTTTAAGTCTTTATACATCTGCAGTTTTATATTCATATATATTTTTTTTGTTTTATTGTTATTATTTTAATGTTTATTAATAATGGTTCGAGACTTTTCTTCAGAATTCGGCAGTTCTTTTTACAACTTTGACTTGTATATTTTACGTATTGTCATAGGTATTTGTAAGATGTTTCTTGCTATATCTTAAATTGGTTTCTATATTCAAGTTTATATAAAATTTACCTGTATTAAGATGTCTTGTACAATTTTTAAAATTCAAATCTGTTGGGAAAACAGGGTTGTTTTGAAAACTTTTGTGTATGTGTGCAATTTCAGATAATTTTTTTTTCTATAAATCTTCCTGTGTATTGTGCAGTTTTATTGTTGTTTTCTTGTGCACTACAAAACAATTTATTAAATTTGAGTATTATTTGTTTCTTGCAATCAATAAACGTTTATCATTTATTTATTTTGTCCTTGATTATTTACGTTATAGGATATGTATGCTGTTTGCATTTTATTTAAAGGTTAAACGCAGTGCCTACACTTTGTGTTTTACAGTACATAGCCTGCGTTTGCTGTTATATCAACTCAAATGGTTGTAATATCAAGTACTAATTTAATACCAAAAGGTTTTATATCAAGGTATATGAAGACTTAATCGTGCCAGCTCCGGGCCGAAGTGCACATTACTCACGGGCCGATTCCGGCTCGGATGCGGCAGCGTCGGCTCGCTTACGGCCGCCGCATCTGGCCCGATTGATTCGGGCCGGAATCGGGCAGTGAGTCCATAGGCATCCGGCCCGAGTACGGCAGCCGGAGTCGGGCCCGAGGGGGTAAGTCTCCGGCAGGCGAGAATCTAGCCGGAAACTGGCCCGA